>NW_023590689.1:1389530-1433267 GCF_014843425.1 Jatropha curcas
CTATCTCTATTCTCCAGCTCGGTTATTGCCTACTGCTTGATTGTCCCAAGGCGATCAGCAAAAATATTTCCAAACCCATGCAGCGTTTTTTTTCTAGCTTCGTGACGTAAATGGTTCCTTGGCGAAGCCACAATAAGGATTGTTTCTCCCGGTTTTGCATTGAAATGACCATTTTAAAGTCAAAGTAAGCCGCATCTGTATACTCTTCTTCTTATCTTTCTTCCTGATCCTTCCAGTCAAGGGTCCTTCAATCAGTAGGGTCATAACCTAGCCCAAAGTCCTTTGTTTCACCGGACACTCCCAAAGCTTGCAGTTGTGAGGGTATGTCTTTCCGGACCTCGCCATAAACCATTCTCGGCATGGATTAAGGACATTTTTAGCATTCAACGAACCCATGCAGTTTTATTTGTGTCGTCCCCGAAATCAAAGGAGAATCTGAGAGTTTGCGAGTTTTCCCTCTATGCACTTACTGTGTCATAATTGAAAATCAACTCGAGAGGGCAGGTTCGGGGCATCTCAGGCGCTGACCTCAAACGAGAGGGCTGACCCTTTCGTTCTTCTTCAGTTGGCTCTAGTCATTCCCCCTGAATAGTGATAACTTTGTCTTCGTAAGGAAACTTGACCTATTTGCCAATTGCAGAGAAGAGGCACTGCATTTAGTTATGATGTATTCCATGTTCGGTCCCAGGGAGTAGGTTGAAACTAGTCAGGCACATCAATTTTAGTCTTTGGAACGGGACCTCCATCATGAGCTGGCCCAATTGCTACATTTCAATGTAAGCAACCCCCAACCACTGTCCCTCCAGGGTGCTGTCATAAGCTTTGGGACTATCTGACTATCTGGTCCGATGGACTGAAATCTGCTTCCTCCAAGCCCAGACAGCTAGCAACCCTTAGTGGGCAGACATTCAATGCTGACCCATTGTTAATGAGGACCATGGGCATAGCCTTTTCTCTAGTCTGAACAGTAACATAGAGTGCAGCATTGTGACTACTTCCTTCCTTGGGCAAGTCATCGTCAGAAAACCCAATGCTTTGCATCTTGGATGCCTGTGTAAGGGTGGATACCAGCACTTCAGGGCTAACCTCCACCGATGTTTGTAGCTGACTCAAAGCCTTGCAAAGAGCTTGGCGATGAGGGAAAGATGATGCCATAAGTTTCCAAATTGATACCCTAGCCTAGGTCTTTTTTAACTGCGAGAGTACCGGGTCCTCCTTTGGCTCAGCTGCCCTCTGGTAGGGCTTATTTTGGACTTTGTCCAGGACTAATGGTTCATACTGTCTCCCACTCCTGGTCATTGCATCGACCTCCAGGCGACAGGGTGGCCTCTGGAAAAATCAAGCGTTGACTCATAGAACAGGCTGGTGCTGCGCCGACTGGCGGGGCGCGCCTGGGGGTGGCATGTGCAGGTCGAGCCTGCTTGGCAGGAGTGGGAGAGGTGTTGCAGTGTCGAGGTGCGAGGACGGACGAGAGTGTCGAGTTCAGTGTGGTCCAGGAAGGTGATGTCGAAAGGAATCGATCGAGAGTTCACTGGTCAGCGAAGAACTAGTGAGCGATGTTAGTCCCGTGATTTAGTAAAGATTTAGTGCTGAATATTTGGCTTACTCTTTGGAATGGAATTTGAACCGTTATCTACCAGGTCCTGGATGCAGTTCTAAGCGTATCCAAACATGCTTCAGTCTTGTGCCCCATACCCTGATGGTATTCACAGTATTCATTAAGCCTATAGTTCCTCGGCAATGGAGGTTGGGTGGTGGCCTTGCTTCTAAAGGCTTTAAATGTAAGTTTGCCTGACAGCCTCTCGGAATACAAAAAAGGATGCGCCATCCCGAGATTAGTGTAAGTCCTCCTCGGGACTGGCTGACTGGCTGCCATTTCTCATATTCCCCACACGTAAAGGATTCGTGGGGGTGATACTCGCCACTTCGTGAATTTTGCTAGCTTGGCTAGGCTTCTTATACTTTGAGGTACCCGAGTCTTCTTTCAGTTAACCCATTTGGATTAAATCCTCTACCTTGGTCGCAGTAGCAATGAGCGACTGAAACGTTGGTAGGTACTGAGTTTGCAGTTGTTGTTGGTTGACAGGCAACAGATTTTTGATGATTATGTCTACCTGTTCTTGTTCTAAAGGCCGATTGATCATTTGGGCGGCCTTGGCCCTCCACCTCGTAAGGAACCACCTCGTTAGAACGGAGGGAAAAGGGTTCGTTGCTCTTTGTTTGGGGTTTTCAGTTTCTCTCTGCAGTTTAACATCCACTTCTATATTATAGTGTACTGCGTGTTAAACGCATTTGCACATGTCTTCCCAGGTCTTTCATTTAGTCCGATCCAAAGCTGACAAAACCATCTCAAAGCAGCACAGTCAGAGGCATTGTTGAAAACAACTGAAAGCAAAGGAGCCTCATTGTTCAAGCCAAACGGGTGAGGGCACCCACATACATTTTCAGGTTGCATTTTTTGGGACAAGTGGTTTCCATCAAACTGTCCATGTTAGCATGCTTTGAACTTATCGGCAATCTTACTTCAGGGAACAAGGATTAAGAGTCCATGTCCACCACTCCTTGTGTGTTTTAGGGCAGTGATTGAACCTCTCCAAAAGTTCAATTCTTGTCTTTCATTTTCTGAGGTTCCAGACTCAGCAAGCACAGTTCCTGGAGGGGCATGTCATCCAAGTTAAGGGTATAGGGTTGAGGATGTGGAGTCCAGCAGGCTAGGGTCCCTTTGATTGAGGCAGCGGAATCACTTCTCCCAGCGGAAAGCCCCATTTCCTTACCACTACCTTAGTCAGCTATCTAGGGCAGTCTTCTGGCAACTTAATTTGCCTCATTCATTCTAACCCCTCCATTCTGGCGTCGAGTTGTTCCATGAAAGATTTTGGATGTCAGCAAGTCGATTGCCATTGGTGCAGGCTTGAAGTGTGATGTTGTGAAGCTTGGTGAGGTTGGTGAAGCTGGGTGAGGTTAGTTGATAGCACGTTAGGTGTGATTGGATACTTGGATAGGGCACTCGAACAGGGGTACCTGATAGGATAAAGGTAGCTGGAGGGGTACAGTGGGTAGTATTATGTATCAGGGTACTGCATGTTGAGGTAGCTTTTAGATCAGACTCCCTTTGTCAATTGTGCATGACTAAAAAGAAGTTATTTTTGTGGTTCTTTTTAATGTTTTTAATGATTATGTCCATGAATGCGCACCAATATCATGTCATAATTCGTCTTAATGATATGATTTCACATCATTGGGTGCATACAGCCTAAAGGATAGGTTTCTATAGGCTATGACCACAAATAGAAAATTGGCTTCATAAGGGGACCTTGAACGTTGAGTAAGGATATACCTAAACCACATGTGAAACAAAAGAGTTTCGCGTGGGTCGTACCTCCAACAGTACGCCATTTACTCATGGGGCCACCCCAAAAAGGCATTAGGGATGGTTGCTGGTTACAGGAGAGGACGCATTTTAGACTGTCCGTCGGACATAAATCAAGAGACCTTGACCAATCAACAGCCTACTTGCCTATCCAGACTCAGAAGTGTTGACAGAAGAGAAGAAATTCAATTCTTGAAATTCGTTTTTTTATTTGAAGTGTGAGAAAAGATTCTCAATCGTGGCAAAATAAATCAACAGAATTGTAAATATTTGATTAAATTTTACAATGTTAAGTACTTCTATCCAGTATTCTTAAGAAAGAACACTTATCTCGTGGATTGGTACCTTGCAAAACAATAAGCCCACAACAAAAAATAATTACTCTGAAGAAGGGCAGCGTAGTTGATGCAGCAATTGTAGTCCACTTTATGCAAAATTTGATTACATAATTTCCCCAGAAATCTCGGGTGAAGTCGCCAAATTGTGGAACCCTCCCCGGAGGCCAAAAAACTTATGACTGGAACGAGGTATGCTTCACATGTGTGTTTTATGAAAAGTCGCCACCTAGTTTATTTTATAAGGGAAAACTAAAGAAAAACCCCTAAATTGACTCCAATTTTAATTAACCTAAGACTAGATTAATTATCCCAAAGTTTAAGGCACCAATACTACGAACCCGAGGTGATCCCGAGACTTATGTCATGCTGATTAACTAACCTAAGTGTAAAATGCTTTGCCAGGTTGCGTAAAATTTGTTGATTTCGGACTTTGCGCTCGGGTTAAATCCCGAACGTGCCTACGTACTCTTGTTTGATAAAGATACAAAGCCGACGTCCTCAGTTCGATGAAGCCTATTCCAAAGGCATTTGAAGCGGGATATGCTTCATCCGCATGAGTGTGTGTATGCTTCGTGCATTTTTTTAGGCATTTTTTGCCAAAGATTGATTTGAATTTCTTTTGTTTTAGGCATTATGTTGCCAAAAGGTGTTTGATTGGGCAATTTATTGCCAAAATTGAGTTGGGTATTTGTCGCCAAAAATGCGTTGATTAATGCATTTGTGCCAAAAGTTGATATTTGATAGGCAATTTGTCCAAAAAGATTGATGGGCGATTCTGTCGCCCAAAATGATATTATTTGAAGGCTTTTAGCCAAAATAGGTTGATTTAGGCAATTTGTTTGCCAAAAAATGTTGATTAGGCGATTGTCACCAAAATGATTGATTTAAGTCTTTTAGCCAAAAAATTGATTAATTCAAGGCATTTTGCCAAGAATTGATGTGTAATTTAGGCAATTTGTTGCCAAAATGTGATTGATTAAGCTGTAAGCAATTTGTTGCCAAAAAGCGTGATTGATTAAGGCTTTTAGCCACAATTATTGATTAATTGGACTTAATCCGAACTTGTTAGAAATAAAGGCAATTTTCCCGTAGTTATTAATTAACTAGGCTTTTTAGCCAGTATAGCCAATATGTTCGGCAGTTTTAGCATTAAAAATACCACGATTATTGATTAACCGGGGCATTCTTAGCCTAAAACTCATTTACTTTAAGGCAAATTGCTGCCCAAGGAATGACGCATTGATGTGAATGCAGGTTATTTAATTCACAGGTTTTGGAGTAGAAGACAATCATGCAAACAAAAATGGCTGAAATAATTAAAATTGGGCAGACGTTTAGTTTCGTTATTTAACCTGAGTTAATCGGCGCCACTTCTTAGCTCAGCTTGGAAAAATTCCAGATTAAGCCTCCTCGTTGGGGGGTAATATTAATTAGAATTTAATTCAATTAAGTGGACCAAATATTCACAACAGCGAAGTTAGTATAAAAGCTTACACTAAATGCAGAAAAAGCAGTAAAAGAACCGCAAGGCAGCGTAGGGAGAAAGGAGAAGCCGTTCCGTCAAACACAGACTGAGTGCGCCTAAAACTGTCGATTCAGGGCTGTATTTATAGGAAAAAAACAGGCTGCTGAGGCGGGTCCTGCCGCCAGTGGATGGCGGGCGCTTGCCGCCGTGGGACTGGTCACATTCGCTAGTTATTTTCATTCCAAAGGCTTTTCCAGGGAGTTCCGTAACTCCAACATAAATACTCTCCAAGGCACCATTCTAATCCTTTGTAATTTTTCGGATTTTGTTTCAAGTACCATATTGACATACTTTTTGGTTGAACTTTCGTGAATGCTGTGAACTTTCTGAATGGCCTCCGGTCCGGCCGGACTGTTTACAGTCCGGGAAAACAGGCTTTTTAAGCCTCAAAATTTGAGTATTCACAACGGGACATTCAACATCAGATTGATTTCATCCCTAGATCAAAGGTACCAAGATGAATCCAAAGGAGAGCCAGATCCTTCAAGAACAGGTAGAAGAATTATTGAAAAAGGGTCACATTAGAGAGAGCATTAGTCCTTGTGGGGTTCCTGCCTTATTAGTACCAAAAAAAGATGGGACTTGGAGGATGTGTGTTGATAGTCGGGCAGTTAACAAGATCACGGTCAATATCAATTCCCTATTCCTCGTCTAGAGGACATGTTGGACCCCTGTCAGGATCTATCATGTTTTCTAAAATAGATATTCGCAGCGGCTATCATCAAATTTGAATCAAGGAGGGGGATGAATGGATGACTACCTTCAAGACCAAGGAAGGATTATATGAGTGGTTGGTTATGCCGTTTGGGTTGACTAATGCATCGAGCACCTTTATGCGAGTTATGACTCAGGTTTTGCATCCTTTCTTGTGCAAATTTATGGTTGTTTATTTTGACAACATCTTGATCTTCAGTCGTAGTAAGAAAGAACATCTTTAGCACCTTCAAGGGGTGTTGGATGCTTTGCAAAAAAATGAGTTGTACATCAACCTTAAGAAGTGCAATTTTATGACAAAGTGAATTCTATTCCTTGGTTATATTGTTAGCTCGAAAGGAATTCATGTTGATGATAGAAAGATTGAGATCATTCAAAATTAGCCTATTCCCAAGAACATTACTAAAGTTTGCAGCTGTCATGGTCTTGCTACTTTCTATAAGCGTTTTATCAGGAACTTTAGTAGCATCGTCGCTCCCACTTTCTATAAGCGTTTTATCAGGAACTTTAGTAGCATCGTCGCTCCCATCACAGATTGCTTGAAGAAGGAGAGGGTTCGATAGTTTGTGTGGACTGAAGTTGCAAATAAGAGCTTCGAAGAAATCAAATATAAGCTTACTTCCTCCCCTATTCTTGCTTTACCTGATTTTGATAAACAGTTTGAAGTTGATTGTGATACTTGTGGGATTGAATTGGTGGTTCTTTCTCTCAATCTAGAAAGCCTATTGCATTTTTTAGTGAGAAGTTAAATGAAGCTAGGTAGAAATGGTCTACTTATGAACAAGAGTTGTATGCAGTTTTTCGAGCTTTCAAGACTTAGGAACACTATTTGTTGGGGCTTGATTTCACTATTTACACCGATCATTAGGCGTTAACTCATTTTCAAACTCAAAAGAAAGTGCTCAAAAGAAAGTGAGCCATGTATGCAGTTTTTCGAGCTTTCAAGACTTAGGAACACTATTTGTTGGGGCTTGATTTCACTATTTACACCGATCATTAGGCGTTAACTCATTTTCAAACTCAAAAGAAAGTGAGCAAGATGCATGCACGTTGGGCAACTTATTTTAGTGCTTTTCATTATGTCATCAAGTACAAACCAGGTACTTGTAACACGGTTGCAGATGCTTTGAGCAGGAGAGTAGCTTTGTTGATTATGATTAAGCAAGAGATTGTGGGGTTTGAATTTCTTAAAGATCTCCATATCTCTGATGAATACTTTGCTAACATGTCGGCTAAGATTGAAGTTAAACAGCCTACCGATGGGTTTTTAGTTCATGACGGGTACCTTTTTAAAGAAAATCGGCTTTGCATCCCTCGGTCTTCCCTCAAGGAAAAATTGATCAGAGAAGTCCATGGTGGAGGCTTGAGTGGACACCTGGGGTGAGACAAAACTATTGCAGGGTTAGAGGCTCCTTTCTATTGGCCTCAATTAAAAAAGCAAGCCGGGAAACTAGTCCAGAAATGCTCAATTTGCTAGACATAAAAGGGCCATTTTCAAAACACTAGTCTTTACACTCCATTGATTGTACCGAAACAACGTTGGGAAGACTTATCTATGGATTTTATGTTGGGTTTACCATGAACTCAATGCGGAGTTGACTCTATTTTTGTTATTGTAGACAGGTTCTCCAAAATGGCACATTTTATCCCTTGCAAACAAACAAACTAATGATGCGTCGAATTTAGCAAAGTTGTTTTTCCAGGAGATTATTCGATTATATGGCATCCCAAAACCATCACATCTGACTGAGACACAAAGTTTCTAGCTTAATTTTGGACAACTTTGTGGAAGAGATTTAACACTCAACTCCGCTACAGTAGTACCGCGCACCCCCAAACTGATGGACAGACTAAAGTGGTGAACTGGACCCTTGGTTTTCTCCTTAGGTGCATTTGCAGCTAGAAGAGAAGATATGGGACCTTGCTCTTGCCCAAGTAGAATTGCTTACAACAGTTCGATCCATAGCGCCACCAAGATGTCCCCTTTTGCAACTGTCTACCAGAAAGTACCAGCCCATAGTCTTGATCTCCTTTCTCTTCCAGTAGGTGTAGAGAAGTGTATTGCAGCTAATAACTTGGCTACCGAGCATGTGGAAGTATTCAAGCAAGTGCAGCAACTCATCACTGATGCTAATGAAAAATATAAAGTTGCAGCTGATAAACATCGACGTCACAAAACTTTTACATGGGTGATTGGGTTATAGTCTATCTTCGTAAGGAGCATGGCGAAGGACAGAAGAAGCTTGATTCCAAAAAGATTGGCCCATTCCAGATACTCAGGAAGATTAATGATAATGCATATATATTTGACCTTCCTGAAGACATGAAGATTTTTAGGACCTTCAATGTTGCTGATTTATTTGCTTTCTATCTCGATGATGATCACTCGAGGTCAAGTTCTTTTCAAGTGGGAGGGATTGATGCGGAGCAACTTGCACTTCAATAAATAGAGGACTTGGATCGCTGCAAATTGAAGAAGAAGGTGCACGTTCGTGCCACCTCCAGCACGCCCGTGCCAGAGTTTGAGAATCCAGGACCCACCTGTGTCATGTCTAGCATGCCCGTGCTAGACTCTAGAAGTCCATGCACGCCCATGCCATGTCAAGCACGCCCGTGCTAGCCTCTGGAATTCCATGCACGCACGTGCCGCTGACTTTGCTGGGGTTTGTCCAGTTTCAACTTTACGTTATTTTTTTGGTTTTCATGTGATTAACCTAAACCTATAAATAGGTTATTTTGTATCATTATCATTGGCAGACTTACTTATTCTTGATCATTATTCATATTCAATAAACCTCCTTGAGAGTTTAGTTCTCTGAATCTTTCATCAGATCAAACGTTATTGATCAAAACTCCTAATGGAGTATAATCGTTATTCTTATTCACGTGACCATTCTGTTTCACTTGTAAAATGCTAAAGTTTCTTTTTTCTATGTTATATATCCGTATATGCTCTTCCGTGCATATGCAATATTTCTCTCGCTCTATTCGATTTCAGGTGAGATTTTAATTTATTTACCTATTAATATTTTAAACTGCACCATGAAACCAGATAAGCTCCACAGGGAATTTTGTTTTGACTCCAAAATAAGAGTTACTCAAATCAAAATTTCATGTGCAGGTCGTTCAGCTTGTTGATGCAATTGAAAATAATAATAAGGAAGCAAATTAAAATCTCAACTCAAATGGAATAGAGTGAGAGAAATCTTACACATGCATGGAAGAGTTGATGCAAATAGATAATAATTTATAGTAGGTTCTTATAAATATATTATTAAAAATGTATTATATAAATATGTTGAGCAAATGTATTATATAAATTATTGTAAATTTAGTATGGTAAAACTTATTTTGTGAATGTGTTTTACAAGTAATTTGTAAATTATTATAAATTCATTATAAAAAAATGTTATCTTTAAGTTAATACAAATTTGATGTAAATTATGAAGATAAATATGGCTAAAATTTGTGTTTACTTATATATATAATTAGTTACTTCATGATTTAATGTGGTAAGGATACACAAATACTTTCTACAATATCATATACAAACATGATTTATATAAATTGTTCTTAATTTAATGCAATCGTATTAAATTATTTATGATATAAATCAACTCGCTGCAAAAAACATTCACCCGCAGTATCGCGCGAGCTTAAAAAATTAGTATAATTCTAATTAGGAATTTTTTTCTGGGAAGGAATTCTAAATAGGAAATTGATATAGTATAGGTTGTAGATATTTTTTTATTCAATCTAGAAATCTTAAAATAAATAGGATACTAATTAACATTAACTATTTACTAATAAATATATTTTATTTTAGATATTTTTTTATTCAATCTAGGAAATCTTTAAAATAAATAGGATACTAATTAACTATTAACTATTTTTACTAATAAAACTATAAATATATTTTATTTTTAATTATTTTATCCTTATATAATAAGGCTATATATGAAAATAAAAATTCTTTTATTTACTATACATCTTTTAAAATTTATACAATTTAGAAACTTTAAATTAAATATTGAGATTACATATGTATTACATACTTCTTGTATTTATAATATATTTCTTTGCTCTCTTTAAATTAATTTATATAATCAATAATAATAATTATAAATTTAGTACTTCATGATATTTTGTCAATCCATAAATTTAGTAGGGGCATTTTAGAAATATAATGCTTTCCATTCGTACTTTATATATATATTATAGATTATAAATTATAAATTTATTTTATTGATCGTAAAGTAATTCATTTTGATTGATTATATTAATTTCCTATTTGAATCTAAATTCTATTGGATAAAATAATAAGAAATTATAAGATATATATTGAATAAGGTATTTATATTGAATAGGTATTACGTTAAATATAGTAAGAATATAAGTAATTCATTTTGATTGATTATATTAATTTCCTATTTGAATCTAAATTCTATTGGATAAAATAATAAGAAATTATAAGATATATATTGAATAAGGTATACGTTAAATATAGTAAGAATATAATGTATTTAAGTATTTTAATTTTATTGGTCAAATTTAAAATAGTTATGCTTTGATTTATGCTTTTTTTTAAAAATTCTTATATAGTATTAGATTTTTAATTAATTTTAATATATCATAGGCAAATATTGTAAACAATCTTAAATTCAAATTATGATATTGTGCTAAATTATTATCATTATGTTAATGTTATTTTTTTATCAATGTTAAATTGATAACAATTAGTAGTATCGGTAGTAAGTCTAGAAGCTGCAAATCAAATCATACAAACACAACTATAAGGCAAAAAAAGATAATTTAGTTTCCTTTTATATTTTCCAACAAATACAATTAAGTTCGAAATGAAAATACTTTTTCATACATAGCAAATACCAGAAAAAGAAAAACTCCAACATGACTGATACACTGTATGAAAAAATGGAATTTTTCTCAATCACTCATTTAAATTTATAATTATGTATATTTCTATTGGATTGAACACATTCAGAAGATTGCATTCAGTAAGAATTCCCAAATGCTTATCTCCAAAAATGAAAAAGAAAGCAATTTTATTTATTTTGTAAGTAAAAACTAACATTAGAAAAGCAATTCCCAATATTCTTAGAGTAGAAACAGGAAAACCCACAAAAATTAGATGAAAAATAAAATAAATGTGCAGTCCCAATTTTTAAAGTTCACATATACAATCAAATTCAACTATCGAAATTAGAGTCGAATTTTCTAATTAGGAACCATACAAATTGACAAATAGGTGCAAACATAGATTTATATACTATAAATTCTAGAGTTTGGGGTACTAATAAGAGGAACCAATAGAATCAGAACAAAAATGATGTTAGAAGCTACAAATAATTTTAAAAGGACCAGTCCCAATAACATTATTAATAATCATTTTTATTATATATTTTGCTTTTTTAGAATAATATATCAATTTTAACAATATATCTTGTTGTTTGTCATGTAATTATTAAATCTTTTTTTATTTTATTATTTCATGAATACTCTATAGATTTTTAGTAATGTAAACTATTCATAATATTATAATATATAACAAAAATTAATAATATATATATAAATTAATAAAAATTATATATAGAAATTAAATTACTATTTGAAATGAGAAAAAATCAATAAATACAAACACATGAGTATATATAACGAGTACAAACAACGTGCAACACACGTTCACAAAAACTAGTGTATATTAAGTGAAGACAGGTAAACTTGATCAATGTTGTGAAGTTGTCTGTGCCAAATATTGGAATTTCGAGCTGCTCAAAAGGTTCAAGCAGTAAAAATAAAATGCTATGTGGGAATTGTACCATCAGACTTCAGCACTTCTATAAAGAGGTAAGTAAAAGATAAATTTTGTGGAACACGAATACCCTTCCGACTCAACACAGCTCTAGTCTTATAACACCCTGAAAGAACATGGTCAATATTCTCATCAAGCCCGCATAGATATCAACTTTTATCAACATTCACACCTCTCTCTCTCGAAGCTTGAACCTAGTAGGTAAAATGCCCCAAAACACCCTCCAAATAAAATCTCTCATTTTAGGTCACACTCTCAACTTTCAAATCTTATTCCAGCATTCCCCATTTAATCTTTCACCTCCTTTGGCTCAAAAATTTAGCACTACATAGTAGCCCGAACTCACACTATACCCTCCACTCTTCTTATAATACCAAATAATCTTTTCTTCATTATTAGCGAAACTCAAAGGAATGTTAAGAATAGCTTGAACATCATTTATGCTAAACAACTCCACAATCTTATTATAATCTCAGTTCCTACTATCCTCACTTATAATGTCCCTCATTCGCAACCTTGGCTTTATAAAATGTAACCGGTCTTCAACTCTAAAACTATTTTTGGAATCCAAGGATCATAATGCTTTCCCCATTCCCGCTCACCACCTTACCCTTAAACATCCTTAGATGAAAAAACACTCTTTCAAGTAAAACTAGAATTACTTCATAAAAAAGCAGACAAAAAATTGCTCAAGGAAGATATGAAAAATAAGTTGTGGACGACCTTAGGAGGTATGGACGATATTTAGTTTTGTAAATATTTAGTTTAGTTTTGCAGTACTCACAGCCTTAGGAGCTATGTATTCTAGATTAGCCTGGATGGATTTGTAGTTTGGTTGGATTGGAATTCTTGTGGAGGAAATGAAGTCCGTGGTGACTACCTCTTGCATTTGCATGAGTTTTTGCTAGACTCCCAGCTACCCCTTAGGACAAGACTAGAAGAAAAAAAAAAAAAATACTGTCCTATCTGAAGGTTCTTTTTGCTAGAAAGACAAGATATAAATTTTAATAGTCTAGTTGATCTATTTTTAATAATATGCTAGTTTTTTTTATGATGTGCCTTGCACATTGACTATGCTCGTTATATACTTGTACTCTTTTAATTTTTTTTTATCTACATAATATTAAAGCATAAGTTTTTATTTAGATTAAAATAAATACAATTATTTGATTTATATTATATTTTGCTGTACAAGCTACTTATATTGCTACTTTTTATGTAACTAATTCTAATTTTTTATAATGAAGTGGTCTCAAAATAAAATTCAACATAATCCGTAGACCTAATCCTTCAGTCCCTAATTTATAAATATAGATTCTTAAAACCTTAATAAGTGTCCAAAAAGAAAATTAAGTCATCACTCAATCTCCAACCCAAATCAATATCTAATACAACTATAATGAAAAATAATAATAAATTATTTTTTATTACTAGGTAAAGAAATGAAATGAGAAGATCATCTGAATTGATAATAATAATTAATTTGGCTAATAGTGATAATATTACTTACTAAGTGCATAGAAAAAAAAATATATGCACATGCACACAAATTCAGAAAACTCCAAAAAATGACCAAAATAGAAATATATAATTCTAGTTTTTTTCGGGTAACATTATTTTCTTTTAAGTCAAACAAATTTAGAATATAATAGAAAAAATATCAAGAAAGTTAAAAATGTTTAATCATCAAGAGACCATCTATTTATTGCAAGGGAGATATACAACTCTTACTAAATTAAAAATTAAAATGATAATAGTTACAAATTAATTCAGTAATAAAAAAAAATAAAAAATAAAAAATTATTATTAAAAATAGAATTCTTTTCAGAACTCAACATATAACAAAAAGTAAATTATATTAAATTTGAATTTCAAAATCAACCCTTCTTAACTGAAAAGGTCATAATTTAATAGAATCTCATGTTGATGAAAAAAAAGACTATAGCCGAGTCAATAAATAGAAATTAGAAAGCAAATCATGGTAGGATCTAATTTTGTTTCTCTATTTTTCTCAGTTGCAAATTTAAAATAAATAAATAAGTTAATTAGTTAATAAAAAAGATTACATAAAAGAAACGTTCTATCCTCTCCGAATAAACCCTCAATTTTCGTTACAGCCATACAGAAAAAGAAGAGTAGACTTTTTTCTTTTGCATCTCTCTTAAATAAAATCTTATTTATATTCGATCTGAAATTTATTTTTAAAACAATATATCTAATCAAATCATACACATATAAGAAAAAAAGAATATTAATAAAAATAATATATTTTTTCTTTTTTTTATCTCTCTCCCAAATAAAATATTTTATTATAATTAAAATAGAATCAAATATTTAAAAAATAAAATATAAAATTTTCAAATGTCTTATTATCATGTATATTTATTAAAAAATGAATTAAAAAAGATAAAATATAAAATTTTGAAATTTCTTTATTATCTATATGTATTTATTTAAAAAATAACTTTTATAAATCATATACAATCAAATAATAAAATGTAATTTTTTTAAAATGAAATTAAAAAAAGATAAAATATAAACTTTTGAAATTTCTTTATTATCTATATGTATTTTATTTAAAAAATAACTTTTATAAAATCATATACAATTTTCAAATAATAAAATGGTAATTTCCTAATTGGTTTGACTAAGTTTATTTTTAAGATATTCCAAACTTCATCAAAATTATGCTATTGGAAAATTCTTTATTATTCCCCTAATTCCAACATGTATATAATATATTATATATATATATATATATATATAGATATATATATATATATATATATATAACCACTTTTGTATGTGTTAAAATAAAAAATATATAATAAATAATTATATCATGTTTGAATTTTTCTTTTCTTATGTCTTTTATTTTTTAAGAATGCTTATACCATAAAGGGTACATAAGTAGTTAAATGTAACGGAAAGCGAAAATAATAATAAAAAATAGAAATAAAATAAATAAAGAATAAAAAACATTATTAATATAATTAATAATATAATAATAATAATAAACAATAATGAATAATAAATAAATAAAATGACAAAAAAAGACTAGGCAAGGCGCATAGTCTTCAGCCTAAAAAAATCACTTAGGCGATTATATCATGTTTTGAATTTTTCTTTTCTTAATTTTGTCTTTTATTTTTTAAGAATGTATACATAAGGGTAATAAGTAGTAAATGTAACGAAAAGGAAAATAATAAATAAAAATAGAAATAAAATAAATAAAGAATAAAAACATTATAATAATAATAATAATGATAATAATAATAATAACAATAATAATAATAAATAAATAAAATGACAAAAAAGACTAGGCAAGCGCATAGTCTCAGCCTAAAAATCACTTAGGCGGGCGCTTAAGCTTAATAACAAATGCTAGGAGGCTCTCGCCTACTCTCTACAATTGTTTAAGTTTTTCCTCTAAAAGGTTCAGTGATGATATATCGTTTTTCACATAAAATTGAATCGGGATTCTCAATCATCCTGATTTTTAGATCGATGGCCTGTGACTGAGATTATCTAGGTGTTTAGCCATTTTTACTTTTTCGGATTACCAGGCATTTCACGACGAAACTAGGCCTGAGAAGTGTGTCGAGTTTGCCGACGCAATTCCCGGTGTACTGCCTCATTTTGCATGCCACCCGGTTTGATTTTGTAAAAGTGGGCTCGGTCCCATTGCGAGGCTCGTGGCTGAGATTATCTATGTGTTTAGTAAGTTTTATTTTTTGGACTGATGGTCCGTGGCTGAGATTATCTACGTGTTTAGCCATTTTTACTTTTTTAGGTTACCGGGCGTTTCATGACGAAACCAGGCTTGAGAAGCGTCCCGAGCCTGCCCGATGCAAGTCCCAGTGCACTGCCTCATTTTGCATGCCACCCGGTTTGATTTTGTAAAAGTGGGCTCGGTCCCATTGCGAGGCTCGACAGTGGTATTTTTGCCATGTCAGCCCTAAAATGGGACCATCCACCCTTATTTGCCTATAAATAGGCATTGGGGGGTGTGCAATAAAGGAGGATTTTTGAAAAAAACTAGGGAAGACTCTTGCATTTTTAAAACTCAACTAAAGAATCCTAATGCAACTAGTGTTAACCTTAGATTCAAGTTGAGATCTAACATTTACTCAATAAAAAACCCCTTGTGATTAATCTGAAATCCTAAAAACATAAAATTTAATCTTGAAAACCAAAGAGTTGGGTTCTTCATCCATTTTTCATTCAATCTCCAAATGACACCATTGAAAGTAGTTTCTGAGATCCTTTAATCTATCTTCTCGTCCTTTTCTTTTCTTTTTTGGTGTTTAAGATACCTTTTCTAGGTCTGGTAGTGAGGAAAACCTAAGATCAACCAAACAGAGGACAAAAAGAGTGGCGTGCGCCACTTCCTAGTGCCTCATGCCACTAGTGCCCAGATCCCCTATTTTCACCCAAGAAACACCAGAAGCCTGCTTGATTTGGGAAAGGCCCTGTGCCACTACCTGTAGCATGCGCCACAAGCATGAGGTGCACGCCATAGTCCCTTGTGGTGCAAGGCCTTTCAATTTAGAGGTTTGAATGAATAAAAATCCAATAAACATTCCAATTTAGTGATCTTATGGCCAAGCTCCGACCTTAAAAGATTCGTGATGCGTATTAGGTCATATATAGATCAAATAAAAAAATAAAACATGATTGAGAACAACGATTAGTGGATTTGTTCATCATTCTAGGATGAACATCATGACCATGAGCTTAAATCTTGTTAAAACCTTTAAATTTCTGTCATTTAATTATTGTCTTTTACTTTACAAGCACTTTACTATTACTGTTCTTTAAATATTTATGTCTTTTAATATTTTGCCTTTTAGTTTAATGCATTATTCATTAGTTTTGCATTGTTAACATTCATCATTATCATGGTTATTGAATGATTATGTGAGATTTGCTTCTATGAATGATTGTTATTATTTACGCTGGTTGTTCCTTAATGTTAGAGGTTGTGATGTAATTCTTATTGCAAAATGTGAAGGGTCCTTAGTGGGATTCCTATTATTGCTTGTTGTAATAGTTAATTGGATTTGAAAAATTTGGAGGGTTTAAGGGCAGATTGTATTTTAGGAGATGGATTGTAATCTTTTCTCCTCCCCCTTCTTTGTGGATGCCTATTTTATGTTCTATGCTTATAATAACTTGTATGAATGACATGATTTTCTAAAAATTGCATTAAACCGTTTTACACCTTAATTTTTTAGTTAATTGCATTATTAGATTATTGTGAATGTTTAGACAACACGGAGGTCGGTCTAATTGGGCAAAATGGGTGCATAACACCTTTTCATTTCGTACCTAATTCCTGGATCTCGTCTCTGGTATAAAACTGGATTAGTCGATTCTAAAGAATCGACTAATTCGAGAATTTTTCTCTAATAAGGGTGACGACTCCAAAATAAAATTCTTACCAAAGTAAAAAACCTTTTTCGAGGATTAAACGGGTTTAACAAAAGAAAACCATTTTGATTAAAATCAATCAAGCTCGTTCGTCACGATTCTTTCCAAATCCATCACTATTGAAAAAAAAAAATCGACATCCTCACTCTCCAAACCCCCAACACCCTTAAGCAATCGCCAAGGATCCCCTCCTTTATTTGCATGTCCCACTTTCTCTCTCTTTCTTTTCCTTTCAAAACTCAAACAACACTCTCTAGTCTCCAAACTCGATGTCGAAAGCAGCTCCACCACCTAAAGTAATAAAAACATCGATGACCATTTAGAACCACAACCATACCGAGCTCTCTTCCACCTGACACTAAAACACCCACCTCACCACGCCTTCTCTCTCTATCTCTCTCTCTCTCTCTCTCTCTCTCTTCGAGTATCAATGAAGCCATTCAGGCTTATTGGACATCCTTGTTAATATTTTTGAATCTAAAACTTAAAGAAAAATATGCAAGAGAAGGATATATTTTAACTGTTGAAGGCCATACTTTATTAAAAAATATTACAGATATTTATAGGTAGAGATGTGAGAATAGAGAGTTTGCAGAATAATATTTCTTATTGATATTGGAGATGTATATATACACGATTTACAGAAAGTGTATAACTAAGAATAGGAATCCTAGAACTGATAGAATTTACAGCTAGCCTATAGATATCTAATAAGCAAATAGATAAGGAAAACAATACAGTTGTACATAAGATAAATATAAAACAAATACAATAGTTGTACGTTATATATAAAACAAATACAATAGTTGGACGTTAATACTCCCCCTCAAGATAGTACGTTTAAATTGCAAATGCCCAACTTGTTCTTCAAAAAAAGAAACTGATTATGCCCAGGGGACTTTGTAAAAATGTCAGCTATTTGAGGCTGAGATGGCACCTTTGTTGGGGAAAGAAGAGTAGCCATCATCTTTTCACGCACAACATGACAATCAAGTTCAATGTGATTGGTGCGCTCATGGAAGACAGGATTGGCAGAAATGTGAAGTGCTGATTGATTATCACAAAAAAGCAGAATGGGAAGCTTGATGGCAATACCAAGATCTCGAAATAGATAAGAAAGCCAAGTGAGTTCATAGGTAGTATTAGCCATAGAGCAATATTCAGCTTCAACTGAAGATCGAGAAACAACATTAACTTTTTAGTCTTCTTTGAAAGTGGAGTCGGTCCAATAAATATGTAGAATCTAGTAGTTAACCGTCGAGTCATAGGACATCTTGCCCAGTTAGAATCATAGTGGGCAGATAGAGTAGGGATGAATCAGAGGGAAAGAAAATTCTTTGGTCAGTTGCTTTTTAATATATCTGAGTAAACAGTGAGCAGCTGACAAATGTGGTTGCCAAGGACTGTGCATAAATTGAGGTAAAATATTGACCATATGAATAATTTCTAGTCTGGTTACTATGAGATAAATAAGTCTCCCAATCAAACGACGATACGCCATAGTGTAACTGGGTGACCCATTCTATTTGGATCTTTCTAGTAAGTATAACCAAACGAAGAGAAGGATTAGTAAGAATGTCGCTAGTAGCGTTGGAAAGTTTAAGGTGTTGTTCCATAGGAAAATCAGTAGACTTGCATGCAGAGAACTCACTATCTGATAAAATATCCAATGCATATTTGCATTGATAGATAGCAATGCCTGAATGAGATCGTGTGACTCCAATGCTTAGAAAAATTTTTAATGGACCAAAGTCCTTCATATGGAACTGATCATGTAAAAAATGCTTAACCTCATCAATTTTTGTTGAATTTGAACCAATGAGAATTATGTCATCTACATAAACAAGAATAAAAATGGAATGATGCTCTTGATCTAAAAAGAATAATGAATGATCAGATTGTGATTAAGAGAAACCATAAGATAAAAGTGTTATAGAAAATTTCTGAAACCAATTCCGACTTGCCTGTTTTAACCTAACAAAGACTTGTGTAATTTGCAAACTAAATGCTTCCCCTTTCATTGAAAACTAGGTGATAAGTGCATATAAACATCTTCATTGAGATTGTCATGGAGAAAGGCATTATTAACATCAAGTTGAGTAAGTGACCAATTTTTCGCAGTAGCAATTGCAATTAAAACATGTACCATTACCATTTTAGCAACCGGGCAAAAGTATCATGAAAGTCAATGCCCTCTACCTATGTATATCCTTTGGCAACCAAGTGAGCTTTGTAACGCTCAATGGTACCATCGAAATGTCTCTTGATTTTATAGACCCATCTACACCTGATAGTTTTCTTACTGTTCAACAGTGAAATAATAGACCAAGTATGATTATTCGCTAATGCCTTAATTTCTGCCTTCATCATAGCACGCCATTCTAGAGAATTTTTAGCTTCACTATAAGTTTTGGGTTTAGTGGTGGAGGATAAAGAAGAAAGAAAAGTAATATGTTTTGGAGAAAAATTATTGTAAGACATATTTATGAATAGAATAAAGAGGAGCAGTACCTGAGTCCGTAGGATACACTTGTGGTGGAATAGAGCATGCGTTGAACAAATGAAAGTCTTCAACATAGGAAGGTAACTTCTTGGTACGCGTAGGTCAACTGGTTATGGTTGATGGTATGGTTATCGGTGTTAATACAGTCTCAACAAAGGCTAATGGGTCATTTGGTTGAGGTGGAGTGGGTGGAGGTTCATCATATGTATCTGTAGGAATAGGAGGTAATGGAAGTATAAGGCCTGAAGTGTCAGCATGCAATAGTTTGTACGGAAAAATGTTTTCATGAAATATGACTTCTCTATTGTGGAAATTGGGCTTTTCCATCAAATTAAAAACAATTTGTGAATTACTGTACTGAGTAACTACACCAGGTAAATTCCCAGATAAGTGGAGGAGTCACAAATGGTCTCACTGAAAATCCACTTGCCTTGGACTAAATTCTTATCGTTTGACAGAATTTACCTAAACATGCAACTAATCAGACCATAACCACCGAAATATTTTTGCCCAACAATAGCTATTAAATAAATAAAGACAAAGCAATAAATAAGAGAGAATACCAGAATTTTAACGAGGTTCGGCCAATTTTGCCTGGAGTCACAAATGGTCTCACTGAAAAAATCAACTTGCCTTGGACTAAATTCTTATCGTTGCACAGGAATTTACCCTAAACATGCAACTAATCAGACCATAACCACCGAAATATTTTTGACCCCAACAATAGCTATTAAATCTATAATAAAGACAACTAGCCAAATAAATAAAGATGAGCAATACCACGAATTTTAACGAGCGTTTCGCCAATTTATTGCATACACTCCATCGGATACACTACCAAATATTATTCACTTGAAGAAATAATACAAACTTGAGAGAGAGAGAGACAACTTGTCTAATCCACTAGGAATTGGGAAAGACAAGTTGGGTTGGGATGATTAAAATGAAGAAACTAGGCTTCTTTATAGCCAAAAGGAGACCCTCCCTTTACTAAAATCCCGATGTGGGATATTTGCCACATAACCAACAATCTCCACTTTAGCGAAAATCCCACCAATGCAAGCTTCTGCTCGATGTCTCACAAAGTTGCAATGTCTATAAATGCGCTTGGTCGTGCCAAGCTTTAATTTTTAACAATATTAATCAAGTCCAAAAAGTATTTGAACTTGACAGCTGTCACCACTTTTGTCAACATATCAGCAGGATTTTCAGTAGTCTGAATCTTCTGGAGTTGAACCTGTCCTTCCTCTAAATCTTCTTTGGAGTTGCTGGAGTTGAACCTGTCCTTCCTCTAGAATTTCTCTAACAAAATGAAATCGAACGTCGATATGCTTCGTCCTTGCATGATAAACTTGGTTCTTTGCTAAGTGAATAGCACTTTGGCTATCGCAATGTACAACAATGTTGTTTTGCCTAATTCCCAATTCATTAAGCAATCGTTGAAGCCAAATTGCTTCCTTCATAGCCTCTGTAATTGCCATATACTCTGCCTCTATTTTAAACAAAGTGACTGTTGAGTGTAAATTAGACTTCCAACTAACTGATGCTTTTGTAAGAGTAAACACATAACCAGTCTAACACATAACCAAGTAGCTTCGACTCGACCGCTTTATCCAAATCCCGCAAATAATCAGCAAATCCATCAGTCATCCAACTATGTGTTGACCACTATTCTCTATCCTGCTTCAAAAATCAATCCAACACTCCACAGTGTTCAAGAAGGTATAGTAAGACATCCATTCTTCACAAGCGCTGCCCAATTCGATCTTTGCTTAGGATCATCGGCACTTGTATCTACTCACAACTCCAAACTACCTCGTGAAATCGTATGGTCTGTACCACACCATAGCATACATCAAGCTTACCTACAGCATCTGGCATATGGCGACACTTTGACATCGTATTCCCGTTTCTGCATCCACTTTTTTCGGGGGCCAACTGAGCTAGCCACTAAGTTTGCAACATGAGGGAGCAAGACGGACTGTACTAACAGGCTTCGGCTTCTTGTTCATCCCATACCACACAACGCTTTAGCTATTCCTTTCTGCACGATATCTGCTCTCTTGCATTCAGGACCAAAGTCCCCCCTACATGTTCTATCTCTGCGTTTATCCTCCATGCCCAAGAACTCCTTATTTGCTTCGGCCCAGACTCTTTCATTTCCAACATTCTTTGACTCTCAAACTGGATTCTTCAAATCTCTCAATTTTCTTCTTTCTTTACATTCCTTATGACAGCTATCAGCATCATCAACTCAACGCTAGAGACAAAAGTAGATAAATGAAACAGCAAGCCATCGTCTTGCTAGGCTCTGTGGAAGCTACACAAGATCCTATCTTGCTTCTTGTGTACTTCTGCCCATTGCATAAACTTATCAAATCGCTTTGTACCCACTTGCCTCGGACGACATTGCCCTTTCAATCCGCTAAAGCCAATACTTTTCAAGTTTTGCATTACCACTATTTTCCTTTCCAACAACTTTGCAATCCTTCTGGCTGAAGTCATTGTTACGATTTCCTCTCTTCCAGCATCTCTATGTAAAACTGCCAGTTTTTTACATTCCAATTGAACTAGTTTCAAATCACAAACTTAGTTACCAAGCGCTAACAAAATCGAATGGAGGAATCGTTTTTACAACTATGAGAGAAAAACACTTCATTATAATTTCAATTTCCCATCCGCTTTCCTAAGCCGTTCTAGCCTCTTACGCTACAAATCTTGCCTTATAGTGAATACTGTCTCTATCCAAGAAACTCCTCCTCCTTTCTTTGCACTTATACCGAAACCCCCAGGGCACCATTCTGCATCCTATCGCCCTTCTTTCCCTCCTTGGTGGATCAACTAAGTTCCAATATCTGCACTTCTTATAACAGGGACTTCATCTTCATTCTTCCATAGACCTTTCTCTCCACCTTTTTACTTCGTTCTGACACCTTTTGATAGCCTTTCATCCTAAAAAGTGGATGGGAATGCCTATCAGTGCAATTGGCACTCCAAGTTGCTCAGTGGAGAGTCTTTGGAGTTAAACCTCTCTTCATCCTGAACCTCCTTTCCTACCTTAGGAGTTCTCTCCTCTTCATCTGAACCTCCTTCTACCTTAGGAGTTTCTACAGGTTCAGTACCTGCCACTGGGATTTTTCTATCAAACTCCACCTGTTGTGGAGTATTCTCCACCTGGTGTGGAGTACCATCTAACTGCTCTATTGCCACCTTTTTTAACATGGTAGATTCATCAAAAGTGACATCTCTGCTAAGGATTATTTTCTTTGATCTATACACCATAGCCGATAGCCTTTAACACCTGTGCTTATCCCCATGAAAATGGCTTTCATAGCTCTTGGATCCATCTTCGATTCCTTAACATGATAGTATGCAGTGGAACGAAATACACATAAGGAATCATAATCATTAGTAGGTTCTCCACACCATAACTCTATAGGTGTTTTGCCACCAGGTTCTCCACACCATAACTCTATAGGTGTTTTGCCACCAATAACAGTTGATGGTAATCGATTAATGAGATGGCACGCATATGACAAAGCCTCAACCCAAAATTTCTTGTCTAACCTAGCATTAGACAACATACACCAAACTTTCTCCAGCAACGTTCGGTTCATGCGTTCTGCCACCTCATTTTATTGTGGTGTATTTCTAATTGTGAAGTGCCAAATAATGCCTTCATCTACGCAGATTTTATCAAAAGCATCATTTTTGTATTCTCCTCCATTGTCTATTCAGAGACATTTGATGTGTCTGCCAGTCTGAGTTTCCACCAATTTTTTCCATTTAAGAAAAACTCCTAGCACTTCATCTTTTGACTTCAAAGTATACACCCAAACCCTTTGAGAGAAATCATCCTCTTGAGAGAAATTCATCAACAAAGCGTCACATTAATAGCGTTTCGCCACCCAAAGAAAGCCGCTTTGCTAGAGGCGCGTCCCCGTACATTCAGCAGCTGACACATAAGTCCAACAATTACCCTTGGTATTTTGGATTCCCGGTGACCCAACATTTCACTTTTAACTTGCTTTCCTTTGGTGCCATTGCTCCACAGAAGGTCCAACTTCGCAAGTTTTTGACATCTTCCAATAACCCTTGATTCTGGACAAATCTTTTCCAAGGCATTTTTCCAACCTGCAGTCGCCAACACGCCTATGCCACCAATCCTGGCTTGTCTTTCCAACACTCAGTTGCTCATCATTACGACAACAACTGCTGCCCTGTCGTCCAATAATTGTATTACCTTGCGATTAGTAGTACAAAATTATTCCTGCTCTGAACTCCTTCTCACTCACCACAAGTGCCACCCGGAGCATGACTTTCCACTCATTCCATCTTTCGCTTTCATCACCACAAGTGCACCCGAGATGACTTTCATCATTCCATCTTTCGCAATTATAGTGAGTCCTTTTGATTCTAGGACTCCCACTGAAATGAGATTTTTTGTCAAACTTGGTACATATCGAACATTAGTCAGGATCCTGATTGACTCATCATGATTCTTCAAATGGATTGAACCAACCCTTCTGTGAAGTAAGGAACATTATTTGCAGTATAGACAACTTCATTTTCAAGTTCTTTAAAGTTAAAAAACTAGTCCTGATGGGGACTCATATGATGACTACATGCAGAATCTAGCAGCCATACCTCACCAGAACTTGTCAAATTTGCTAATGAATTATCTATAGATGCCATAATAGCTAATGAGAAATCTAAATCTTCATCATCACACTCAGCTATGTTTGAATCAATAATAGCTTTACCTTTGGCTTTTAGCTTTGGACAGTCTTTCTTCCAGTGACCTTTCTCACGAGAAAAGGCACACTAATCTTTTCAACTCTGGCTTTTTAACGACGTGTATTTTTCTTTCCCCCTTTCTTTTGGCTTCGTGAACGGCCTCTAACCATCAGAGCTTCTACTTCAGTTGCCTTTTCCTTCTTTTCTATCTTTCTCAACTCATGGCTGTAAAGATCAGCACAAACTTCATTGAAAGTCATATCTTTGTTCCCGTGGATTAGAGTCGTTGTAAGAAAGTCAAATTCATCAGGAAGAGATGTCAGCAACAACAATGCCAAATCTTCGTCTGCAAATGTCACATCCAAATTGAACAAATCAGCCACCATCTGATTAAACTTTGTGATGTATTCATTCATAGTGGTACCAGAAACATAATTGAAGCGATACAATTTATTCTTCATGAAGAGTTTGTTCTGATTGTTTTTCTTTAGAAATTTCTCCTCCAATGCCTTCCACAATTTGTTTGCAGAAGTTTCTTTCGAAAAAACATATTTTTGCTCTCTAGAAAGACAAGACCGAATTGTACCACATGCTAGACGATTGATGGTCCTCCATTCACTCTCCTCCATCTTGTTTGGTTTCTCTTCTTCAATAGCAACATCTAGACCTTGCTGAAAGAGAGCGTCTAGAAGTTCACTCTGCCATATGCCGAAATGACCGGTGCCATCGTTCTCTTCTTTCAATAGCAACATCTCAGAAACTTGCCTGAAAGCAGAGCGTCTAGAAGTTCCACCTCCTGCCCATACTGCCGAAATCGACCGGTTTGCCATCCGAAAATCTTCCACTCGTAAATCTGGCATTTTGATTCACAACATTCCTTCCTTAAGTCTTGATGTTTATAGTAAGTTGTGGTATCTTTTCCTTTCCGTCTTGCCATTTCTGCTTTTACAATATTTAATAGCATAAAACTCAATTTTTCAAAATCGTGGGACAACAACAACCAAGGAACTTTTTCTTATGTGGCAAGATAGACATCTATGCTGCAACCACAGTGAATACTTAGCTAACCTTGGCTCTGATCGATACCACTTGTTGTGGAAATTGGGCTTTTTCCACCAAATTAAAAACAATTTGTAAATTACTGTACTGAGTAACTACACCAAGTAAATTCCCAGATTAGTGGAGGAGTCACAAACGGTTTCACTTAAAATCCACTTGCCTTGGACTAAATTCCTATCGTTTGACAGAATTTACCTAAACATACAATTAATCAGACAATAACCACCAAAATATTTTTTCCCAACAATAGCTATTAAATAAATAAAGACAAAGCAATAAATAAGAGAGAATACCAAAATGTTAATGAGGTTCGGCCTACGTCCTCGGACACTACCAAATTTATAGGCCTACCCGTCCTCTCGCACCACTTACCACAATTTATATTTCACTGAGACAGAAATCATACAAATTTGAGCCACGATGCACGAGAACCGCTCTGTCCTCGGACACTACCAAATTTATATTTCACTGAAGAAATATAAAAATTGAGAGAGGAGAGAAGCTTGTCTAACCCACTAGGTATTGGAAGACAAGTTGGGATGATTAAAATGAAGAAACTAGGCTCCTTTTTATAGCCAAAAGGAGCCCCTCTCCCTTCTTAAAATCCCGATGTGGGATATTTGCCACATAACTAACATTCTCTAGTGACATAAATATTTTGAGATTTTATATCAAGAATCTTATATCCTTTTTAACTTTGAGGATATCCTAAAAAACATAGCTGGTGATGCTCTTTTGTCAAATTTATGTTTGGTTGAAAGATTTTTAGCAAAAACATGACAACCAAAAACACGCAAATGTCAAAAAAATAGGTTTCTGTTCGAATAGTATTTCATGTGGTGTTTTCCCTTTTAACACTTTGTTGATGCGTGATTTTATGCCCCCGCCTAACCCGGTGATGATACGAGGATAAGGGATATGGAATCACGATTAACCAGAAGTGCTTGAACCAAAAATTGAATCAAAGAGGCCCAAAGGAGTCTGACCCCCGTTAGGGTTGCGTCACGAAGCTATCACCTGCGTGACGGCACTTTCAGTTGCGTCACGCGACTCTAAACAGGTTGACACATCTGGCGCGCGCCCGTGCAACGACCTGCACTGTTCGTATGGATACGCGGCAACTGTACGAAAAGTAAGCTGCGTCACGCAGCTTGCGGTTCCATCACGTAGCTTCTACCTGCGTGACGCAGCTTGTTCTGTTGCCCTACCCATATAAATACAACGTTTTATGCTAAAAACGAGACTTTTGGACTTTTCTCTCATTTTTCTCTAAGAACTCTACCTCTTTCTCTCATTTTTTCTCTAAGGACACCTACTAATCTGTTTTAAGTTGAGGCTTCTGCATTTCCACGACAGGGTTTTCTTCCAACAACACGAACCTCAACGTGAGTAATCCTTGCAGGAAGACTCAAAGCCATTAAGTATATAGATTAAAAAATCAAAAAAACACAAAAAAAGCGATTAAGAAGACGAAAAGAGCAGAAAAGACGTCGTGAGGAAAAAAGACTGAGAAAAGCGCAAACAGCAAAAGGAAAACATCTTCGTTTCTGTTGCAAAAACTCGATAAACAAATACTTTTTGGCGATCGTAAGCAGGTGTCCAAGCTAATCCAAGCTGCATTGCCAATCCTCAACAAGTCTCGAGCGGGCTACCGGCGCTAACTACTTAAACCTTTCATTTCCCACTTTCTAGTCTCTTTTATTCTCTTAAAAATCTCATTTCTCATAACCACTTTAGTTGGTACTTCGTTACCTTTGGCTTTAGATGTTTAATTTTTGCCCATCTGTTGCGACCTCTCTCTGAGTTGAGTTCCTCAATTCATTGCTTAATACAAAAGAACCACCGTCAAAAACCAAGAGCAGGTTGAAAGCCGTAGTTAACAGCGCACCAGAGCAGCCTGCCCACTCACGCCAGCTCACTACCTGCCGTCGACGCGACTGTTCATGTCCAAACAAAGACTTAACCCTGGACAGGACCACCCGCCGTAGACTTAACCTGGACTAGGACCACCCGCGTGACGCAGCTGTTCGTGTACTCAGTCTTTGTTTTAGTTTTTACTTTCTATTTAATATTATACTTTGAATGAATAATCAATTCATATGAGGATTTCAATATTTTCATGAACGGTTCCGTCACGTAACTAGGAGTTCCGTCACGCGACTGTTCTTCATAGAACAGCTGCATGATGCAACTGTTTAAAGTTCCAGGACAATAATTAGAGTTCCATCACGCGACTGTTCTTCATAGAACAGCTGCGTGACGCAACTGTTCTAAATTCCAGAATAATGACTAAGAGCTCCGTCACGCGACTGTTCTTCATAGAACAGCTGCGTGACGCGAAAGCCTCGCGCTTGACGCGACTGTCTCTTAAACTTCCAGAATGCTTTCTTCTATCTTATTTTAATTCTCATGTTACTAAATAGGACCTTTAATCTTAATCCGGAAAAATTATCAATAATGGGCAAAACATTTTGTGTTTTACAATCAAAAACCAAAATCAATTTGCAATTTTATTGTGATTATGAGATTTTCAGGGGCGGGAGCGGCGGGGGGGCGCGATTTATTATTTTGTTCTTGTTTATTATTGATATATTGGTTAACATCTGTGTTTGTGCGCCCGCCTCTTTAACCACCTTAAGGCAAGAGCGGGCCATAAGGCAAGAGCGGGTCTTTTAATTATCTTTGCTATATTATGGATGGATGGTGAATGTGATGATTAATTTATGATGAATGCAATGAATGATCCTAATTGGGATGATTAATCAATTTTCCACATAGGAACCCGGTTCGATTAGTCGGGTTGGGTTTAATTAAATAAATCGGTTTTTCTAAAATAAAATCAAACAGAAATCGTAGGTTAAAAGAGGCCGATTTTTCGGGCGTCGGCTTCCAATGGGCCGACGTACCTAATTCCTTACCTAGAATCGTACGTGGTACGTCTGACCAGTTTTTCTAAATAACAGGCCTTGAATAAAATTGGGTTAAATGAAGTCACTTTTATAAAATAAAATTGGAAACGGTCCCCTTGCCGAAATAATGGATGGCGAGTCAAAATAATTTATAAGACCGATTTATTGGCATCGCATCCCAAAAGGTTTTAACACCATTTTCAATAAAAAATAGTTTTCCGAGATCCTTTACCGGGGTTTTTAAGGGATCTCAAAAGGGGCGAAAACACACTTTAATTGGCAAGTGATTAATTAGGTAAGTACCAGTTAAACCAAAATCTCCCCAACATTCTAAAGGCAAACTAGATTGAAAGCGTAAAGCATAAGCAACATTAAGGAGATGCCGATGTTTACGCTCGACAACACCATTTTGTTATGGAGTGGGTACACAACTAGATTGAGTAGAACTCCTAAATTTTGTAAGAAAATAATAGTGGAATTATTGAAAAATTCATGAGCATTATCTGTTCGTATTTTTTAATATTAGAGTTGAATTGAGTTGTAACCATTTTAAAAAAATTAGAAATGATAGTATTGACTTCAGATTTTGTTTGCATCAAATAAATTAGTATTGACTTCAGATTTTGTTTGCATCAAATAAATCCAAGTATATCCTGAACAATTGTCTACCATAGTTAGGAAATAAGAAGCATTATAAAATTTAGTTTTCATGTAAGGCCCCTAGATATAAAAAATGATTTAGTTTTCATGTAAGGCCCCTAGATATAAAAAATGAAAGAGGTCAAAAAATGCAGAAGTATATATATGACTTAATTGGAAAGGAAGTTTATGCTATTTGGCCAAAGGACAAACATTGCATATACAGTTATTGGACAAATGAATGCTAGAATCCAAAGCATGCAATTTTGGAAATAAAGAAAATGCAAGATCACCAAGGCACAAATGCCTAAGATCAAATTGGTCACTGAATGTAGATGCAGATACATCAGAGGAAGTGGTCGTGTTCATCAAATAGAACCCTCCATATTGTCTACCCAAAACAAAAGTCTTCTTCATCCTCTGGTCCTAAAAGAAACAATGATTAGAAGAAAAAATAAGCAATGAATTAGTTTCTTTTGTAAGTTTGCTAATAGATATTAAATTGAAAGAGAATGTAGGCACATGTAAAACACCAATGATAGTTATGTCGCATGGCAAAATAATCATTCCAATATGATGAGCTGAAGCAAAAGTTTTGTTAGGTAATTGAACTAGAGATTTGACGGATGTGTAAGAGTGAAACAAGAAAGATCAGAGACCATATGGTCAGAAGCACCAGAGGGTAGTAAGGCTAGAAGCTAATGGACCTTATCGTCATTAAGGGTAGGTAATTTTTATATATTGGTGGACTGTACACAGCAGCAATAAGCATTGTTAAATGACCACAACATTACGATTAAAAGATCCTCCTCGATGTTGTGTGGATTTTTTTGTTTTGTTTCCACCATTGTGGATAGCCAATTTTAGTGTAACACCTAGAGTTTGAATGACCTTCTTCATTAAATATTGTGCAGAAGTAATAAGGCTTGGAAGATTTGGATGAACTGTCAAATTTAATATCGGATTTTTGAGTTGCCATGGCTGATTGCTCAAGTGCAGGAATTCAAGAATTAGTGAGTGATAGTTGTCGTTCCTCCTATTGCAATAATGAGTAGGCTTTTATTATTGATGGAAGAGGGTCCATCAAAAGTATTTGACTACGCACACTAGCATATGACTCATTTAATCCTTGTAAAAACTCTATTAGATTATCAACCTGAAAGAAATTGCTAATACATTGCATATATCACAATGACAAGGATGAATATTTCTGTAGGAATCAAGTTCATCATGTAAAATTTTAAGATTAGTATAATAAGCAGTGATAAATGTTAGATTGTTTAATAATCTATATGTGGCCCATGTGATTAAAGGGCTGGTTCTAATTAAGGTGGCCCAAGATGATGGTTATTGGGCTTAACGGATAAGAGCTAGTTAGGGTTTTAATACCCTTCCTCTGGCTGGTTTCTAATTAAGGTGGCAACCCAAGATGATGGTTATTGGGCTTAAGCGGATAGAGCTAGTTAGGGTTTTGTTAGGGTTTTAATACCCTTCCTCTGCCTTATAAAAGTAAAAGGAATCGACAGCTTAGGGTGAACATAGAAAAGAAAACAAAATAGAGAGTGTGATGACTGCCTCAAACACATATGGTGATAGCTTGTTTAAGAGAGCTTATAAAAGAAACTCCCGTTGCTGTTGATTATTCTCTGACCATTAAGAGAAAACTTATGGACAAAAGCCCAGAGGTAGAAACGTAGATTTGCTATTACGGTGAGAATCGAATTGCCGCAATAAGGTAACCCATAACATATATCTGCTGTTATGGATCAAGGTACGCTTCCGATTCTTGTATATTCTTGCCAAACAAATTCTATGAACAATAGATCTGGGCTATAGAAGATGTATTCAACAGTGTAGTATCAGAGCCTTGTGATACCCAAATTTATAGGCTCAAAAAGCCAATTTTCCCAGACTGCGAAACATCTGGCTGCGACCAAAGGGCCATTTTGGAAGTTCACCGGAAAGGTCCATGCTCCAAATATGCGTACTTGAAAATGTCCGGAAAATTTACCCAAGCCGATCACGGACACTGGTCCCAGCATACTTTTCTCTGGAGGTCCGGAGCAACTCCCGGAAAAAAAACAAGCTACACGGAACAAAAAAGAAACATTAAATATACCGCTAGAGCCACGAGCTCTGGCGGCCAGCCGCCGAAGGTCCAGGCGGCCCGGGAACCGCTGAAACAGACTCTCATTTTCACCTATAAATAGTGGGCCCCGGCACTCATTTTCTAAGGCACTCGATCTGGTGTGAAGCCGACACTCCTTCTTTTAACCTCATTTACGCTCCTTGCGGATTCTTCTTACTGGGCTTTTCAAGCATTTTTTTTAATTTAGCTTTTATAATGCTTTTCATGTTGTGCTATTTTGGTCACTAAAAGTTTAAATTAATAATATTTCCTTAAAGAGGTTAATTAATATTTCCCTTAATGAGGAGCTTAACCTGGAGTTAAGAAGCGGTCGACGATTAAATCAGGTACATGAACTAAACCCTGCTATTTAATTTTAGCACTTCATGCATGCTTCTTTTCTACTCCTAATAAATCTATAACTGCATAAAATGCATTCATGCCATCATTAGGCAAGTAAATTGCCTTAATTAAATAAATTTAGGCCAAACGCCCGGTTAATTAATAATCGTGGTGATAAGCTTAAATCCGACAATATTGACTAAAAAAGCCTAGTTAATCAATAACTATGGTGAAATTGCCTTTATTTCGAACAAATTCGGCTTAAGTACAATTAATTAATAATTGTGACTAAAAGGCCATTCTCGATACCACTATTGTTTTAAGTTTAGTGGTATTTCAGTGTATTCTCATGTGACATAGTTGAGCACTTAGTTTGAACATGGTTACAGATAATGTGAACTATTATAGCGGGTTCGAAATGTATACAAAGAGAAGTTAAAATATTATGATCACGTGTGCTCCACAGAGACATTAGAGATGAGCCCTGAGGACTTGCCCACGAAGTTTTTATTTTTAAAAAAAGTGCAACCGACCCATTGACATGACTTAAAAATCTTTTTCACCCATAAAGATAATTAAAAACAATACCAAATTGGTGATTTATTGCAATTGATAAACATATGTGACTATTCAAGCTTAAACTAGAAAAAAGCGAAGTTTAATAAATTTGTACCAACATAGACTACATCGCCTACCAAACGATATCCTAACCTTCAACTTGTAATAGTAAAAACCTCGTGAACCCTCTGTAATGGGATCTCTATGACCTAACATTAGAAACGATACGTGTTAGTAAAATCATTAGTAGCATTGCACGGTAATCAGGATTGAATTAATGTTCGATGGATATGTGCAAATCAGTGGCGACTTAGATAGTAGTGTATATCATAGCTAAGAATTTCTTATAGAGCGTACTTAATGAGTAGTAAGCAAATACATGCTAATATAAATTATAATTACTCCTAATATGATAGAAAGTGAAAGGATATATGGAAGGAAAATGAGAGACAGACGACCCGCCGGGACCAGAAAATCACCACAGTTATATGCAAACACTTGTAATACACCAAACACATGATCTTTTCACTCACTACACTTCCTCAAGTACAAGCATATAATCAGGCAGAACACATAATATCACTAAAAACCGACGCTTGCACCTAAACTAAGATAACCCTTATCTCAACTAACTACAATACAACCACAACAGAGAAGCCACATGCCTCAGGTTTTATTTATTTAACCAAACAAAGCTCCAAACTCAGCTGCCCATAACACTTAACAAGAATCAAACAACCAATGCCCAGTAAGAGCAAAAAAATAACATAAACCAAAACCACTGACCTAGTCCCCATTATACTCGCTCCCACTATACCAATCTCTAACCAATCATTGCTGCGAAACAATAACATGACCGAACATCAACTGTCTCTTCCACGCCTGAAAGACACCAACCAACCCAAAAAAATTGCCATCATACATAAGAATACAGCAACAATCTAGACTATAAACCGATAAACTACTACCTGAATATTCCAACAGCGACAAATCGCTTAATAATCTTTCTTGATGTAGATCCCAAACATGAAATGCAATAATAGTATTCTCTATTATTTTCTTCAATTATTTGTCCCAATGGCCTCTCGACCAATCCTCCAAAATGTTTGTCAATTTATGGAGTGAGTATTTTTGGTTTTTTTTTAAAAAGCTAAGATTGAACAATATTTGGGCGACAAATCGCCTAAAATAATCATCTTGTCAAAAATTGCCTAAATCAAATCCTTTTTGCTAAAAGGTTCTTCAAAATTAATCATCTTTTGGCTCACTAAAAGCCTCCCTAAAATCAACATATTGGCGGCAATCGCCCTCTAAATCACATCATTTTCGGCAAACAATTGGCTGCCCCAAAATCAATAATGAAAAGTAATTACTTATTACTATGAGAAAGCCCTAAAAGAATATGCTCTCATATTGATAAGGATACTTTTCTTCTATTAAATTTGTGAATTTTCGGAAATTACCCATACATGATATAAAGTTTGTATATACATTAGACTGACTACAATAAACTAACATAATAATATTAATAACGGAATCCAAAATCATTAATCATCAACATAACCAAGAAGAATATATAGACAACTACAGTATATACCAATCCCAATAACAATAGACTACTATTCGAAAAAAGACTAATGCTATACGCACTTCACGCTATACTGAGTCAGACTCAGCAGAAGAGACAAAAATCGAAACAAGCATAATTACGTAAATTCATGCTTGATTTAGCAATTTGGTATATAATACCTCTATTCGCTTAGACTCAGATTAGTCAAAACACTTCACAATTAAGTCCACATATACCCATAAAATCATTAAAGATAAGAGAATGTCAATATGAGGTAAAAGACACTATCACTACCTTGATGATGGCCAAAAAACCTATTTTGGAAATGGAAAAAAATCTTCAAAAAGAAAAAAGGTAAAACAGACATAATTTGACTACAGAATATATCTCATATAAGATTTTTGTGCTGCTATTTTTGTATCTATCAAAGTTTTGCCTGTCCAGTATGGAGATGGATGAGATATCCCAATAATACCTGGTCTAAATGTATCTATTTGTATTTCGAATATGTTAAATGTTCCTATACGTGGGCAAAAGTATTTAAGACTGTAATATTGTTATAACAATATAATTTATGAAACACTCGAACAAAATAAGTAAAATTTATTATATACATCATTTACTAATCAATTTAAAAGACGTGAGAACAAAATGTAGAAGTGTGTAAGAGAAACAAGTAATGACGTAATGTCCGACTGAAAAACCAAGCTACATCGCACAGTACGGTGTTGACATGTAATGACCCATGACTGCAGGACACAGCATCCTCAGGGCAAACCAAAACTTTTTGTAGAGCAAATTCAACTATTGAAACCAAGTACGTTAATCTTCCTAGGAAAGAAGAAAGCAAACGAGTATGATGTACACTAATGAAGTCAATGTGATAAGTCAAACTAATCAAGCCTCTTAACACTAACTCATCGCAAGTTATCTCTCTCTCCGCGATACATAATTTAAAGCCACTTGCTGTTCATATAAAACATATATTATGGCATAATTGAACTACGTCTTACATATTCTATAACATATCTTTTGACATACAATACGAATAGCATACTCTAAGAATACTACATATAGGTTAAAATTCTAAATTGAGTCAAATAGAATCTATGCCTTTCCAATATAAGTAGTCTAGGGAAACATATAGGCTTCTATCACCCTAATACTCATACCATATATTTCCTTGAAGCAATAAGGACATTGCCAGAATACTTGATACCTCTGCATTGGATAGAAGACTGATTTTTCAGAGAAACTAGTGTAAACAAATGAGGGAAAACAAAAAATGATAAAATACTTAACCCGGAATGTAAAATTATTAATATAACAATTCTGAAAGACGGGTGATATGATAGATATGGGAACTTGTATAAGATATAGTTAAAAATTTGTGAATCTATGAACAATATAAGTAGAAGTACGTTAGCTATATTTCTGCTCTGTAGTGAAATTCCATGATCATAAAATAATAAAATAATAAATCAAAAGAAATGGTACTAGAGCACTATCGGGATTTAACCCCCGAAACCGAGCAAAGTCAAAATCATCAAACACCATTTCATTGGTCCTACGGTTTTAACGGCGATTGCAAAAAGCAACATGCAGGTAAAATTTTCTCAGAACAAACATCGGATCATAAGCTCTCTATCATCTCTAGGATATCCATTTACCCTATAAACTTTCTCTTATATTTACAAACTTTTTCTTTTGACAGACACGATTGTCACCCAAGATAAATCTTTCACAAAATTCAAGTTCATATCATCCTCATACCTCTCTGTCAGATCAGAGTGTTACATGCCGATTCATTTTCTATCTCAGCGTCGAATCAGTCTCCAAAAGTACGCCATGATCTAAAACATTGGAATTAATCTATGTAACTAGGTAATCAAAATATTGGAGTCACTTAGGGTTTTTTTCCCTAGTTTACCCTAGAAATATTAACAAAGCAGAGTAATTAATATAGGTGGGCGGACTCATACATTCACGTGCATTTTGCTTCTTTAGTCCACATGCATTTTTCACATTGCTTATTGATATGTTTTGGGGGAGGGTTCACATGTTTGGCACTTTCACTGGGGACATTTATTGCTAATCCCTTTTTTGCATGCAATGAGACTTCGAATTGTTTGTGTAACTAACTTGCCCTTCTTTATAGGGTATTATTTTTACTATGCTTTGTTTTGCAGGTATGTACCCCAACTCAAAAAAAAAAAATCCAGTATTCTTTTCTTATAGAATACCTGCGGATTAAGGCTAAGGATCTGAACTTGATTATACAACTTAAATTAAACATTTTTAATTTGTTGATTTATTTGCACGATTGAGAATCATTTTCTCTCATTGCATTTTTAAAAAATGATTTCATAATGAATTTCTCTTCTCTCTGTTTCAACTTCTGAGTCTGTAATAGCAGTAGCGTCTGTATCAGGCAGGTCTCTTTGATTATGTTCGACGGACATGCCCAAAAGCAATCCTCCCTGTTACCACAAAACCACTCCCTAATTCTTTTGGGGAGTGGCCCATGGTTGCGTACTTTGGACCACGCTCGAAAACTCTTTGTTTCAATGTGGTTTATAGGTATTAATTCATACCTCAAGTGTTCAAGTGGGGTCCCTTAAAACAAGCCAATTCTCTATTTGAGTTCATAAGCCTATAGTACCTATCCTTTAGGACTGTATGTATCCAATTGATGTAGAAGCATCTCATTTAAATAAAACTATTATGACGCGTTTTTTAGTTGCGCATTCAACGAAAATTTTGTACATAAAAACATGGGATTAACTACTAAAAGGGTACAAAGACACTATCTTTTGCTTTTAGTCCATGCACAGTTGGACCTAAGAGTCGATTCCAATTTTCAGCTACCCACTGTACTCCTAATCCAGCTACCTTTGATCCTATTCAGGTATAAGGCCACAATCCTGAAGTGCCTACCAATTAGAATGACCAATCTCACACCTACAGTGCTATCGCCAGCTTCACGACACTACCACCGGTTCACCTACCAACTCCTACAACCTTAATCCTGCATCAATGGCATCACTCACCGAACCGACACAACCTCATTTGAACAGCTGGATAGGCCAGTAATGAGAGGCCAGAATGAATGAGGCGTTTAGGTCCGCCCAAAGGACTGCCTGATTAGCTGTCAAAAAAAATTTCAAAAAAACCTGTAACTGAATTAGGTTAATGGAAAATGGAAATGGGGCTAATCGGCGGGGAGAAGTAGTGACACTTACTTGCCGCTCCATCAGAGAGTCACTTGCTGACACCACTGAACCAAACAACCCTAACCCATAAACCACTTTGAGATTGAGTGCCTCCAAGAGTGGACTAATCTGAGCTGTGATTGATGGATAATCTTCATAGACTCTAAAAGAGAATCAACATAGAACTGCCTCGGCACAAGGTCGTCACTGCTCTCGCTTAATACTCACAAGGAAGTGGTGGGACATGGCAAACTCCTATCCTTATTCCCCTTTGAAGCAAGGCGTGCCACAACAATTTAAAGCTGATTGTTCCCAAACATGGTGACAAGTTGATTGGATTCCACTTGTCCTTAAGACTCATTTTTGAAAATGTTATTGTGTTCAAGTATAATTGGCCCCTTAACCCTTTTGACTTGAACTTTTCGCTAGCGTGGCTCACGTAATAAAAATAATTGTGTCTCAGTTGTATCACTCACTGCAACCGGTGCTGCCATATTGTATCCCAGGTAGTTGTTCAGTTTCTAGACTATAATTATACCATGGTAAATCGACAGGTTAGAAAGGACTTTGAACAGGAGGACATCTGCAGTGCATTCAATTCGACCAATATTACAACATAAGACGTGGAGGTTGGATGTTACTCGAAAGGGAACTTATTAACATCCAAGCAAAAAGATATTAATGAACCCTTTTCTCGTCGCTTTCGAAAGGTGGTAGTGGCAAGGTTGTAACGCCACAAGCCACAAGTATGAATTACATACCCCTTTTGAAGTTAAGTAAGTCAGTGGTGAAATAATTAAATAAAGAGCAACTTGGTCCCGCTCTCCGGCTCTTTACCATGAAACAACTTACTGAGCACTAAGTATGCTTACCCATACGTTTTCAGTCGCTCAGTTGTCACTGACATAACTCAAGGATAGAAGACTCTTGATCCATAAATGGAAGTGGCATACTTGAAAGAAGATTCAGGAAATCCCCTTCAAGTAAAGAGACACTAGCCACTCAGCGATTAATTCACTCGAATTTTCCATCCAGTTGCAAGCATCACCCCGAACCAACCCTTTTTTACAGTAGTAGGGTAACATCTTGTGAGAACGCTTTTTGCACATTTAGATTCAGAAGAACTTATTACTGACCTCCGGTGAATGCTCCAATTCCTTTTTTGGTTTTTTTTCCTGCATAGGAGGCTTGTGTTCTCTCAAGGTCATAAACTTTACAATTTAAGCACCTTGGAGTTAGCAAAAGACCAATCCTTTCACCTAATCCACTGCCAAGGATGAATATTACACAAGGCTGTATGAGTTTACATGATTGAGTACATCTAGGAGATATGGGGCACTAAGACCGAAGCGTGCTGGCTGCTTCAAGAACCGCATGTTGAATGTTGTTTCTGGTGGACAACCATTGGGGTCTTTATTGTTGCCGAGTGAGTTAAGCCAACATTCTAGTTACCAACCCTTTACCCAAATCACGGTAAATGTATTTATGCTGGACCTGGAATGAAATATACGAGTCCTTTCGAATTGTTCCTAAAAATGAATTAACATATCTGTGTCATACCTGAGATACTAAAATGACTATACTTGACTTGAAGAATTTCAGAATTATGACCATATTCACCAGGAGCGGGGAAGACATGTTTATTATGAACATTGGTCCTGTATTAAAATCTCTAAATATACAGCACCTACCAGAGTGGACAGAAGAAAGCCAAGCGCGAGGACCCTCCTGCGAGGTATGTAAATAGGGTACTGTCACATGTATAAAAAAGACATCATAAAGCCAGTATCAGTGTTGATGGTCGTCACATCTTGCGAAAACTTTTGGCATTCATCTTATTCCTCATCGCCAAGTCTCTTTGCAAGGCTTTGAGACCAACTATCCTGACGTGTTCTAGGTTGAGAGGTTAGTCTCTGAAGGTAGCCAGTGTCCACCCTCACCAATCATCTAAAATTAAGAACAATAGCTATACGAGTTTCGTGATGTGACCTGCTCCCAATAGGATGGAATGCAGTACTAATAATCTTTCTTTACAGTCACGGTTACAATATAAAACAGAAGACAAAATTATGTACCCTATGGTTCTCATTTGACAAATGAGTCGCGTCTGAACGTATTCTGCCCCTAAAGGTTAGCCAATAACATCGCCTTTAGGGTGGATGGAAATAACAAGATTATCACTCCATCGAGACCAGAGTTTTAGGTTTGATTGGATAGCCTTTATTTGACAGCATCCCTCGTGGATGGGAAGTGTTTGGTGGTTTGCAACGATGAAAGTTAACAGTTGGAGCACATGCTAGTGTGTGGTAGTGTCCAACATTCCATGGTAATGATATTGTGTCCCAGAACTATGCTATTCAACCTGCACTTTCTATTTGGGCCGACCATTGGAATTACACCACGCAACCTAACAGCTCTAGCTCCCTTCTCGCCTGCTCACCAAAAAGGTCAAGTTTCCTTATGAGGACAAGGTTATCACTATCCAGGGGGATGGACTACAGTTCAGCTCAAAAAGAGTCTCGTGTGAAACCGGGCCAGTCCTCTCTTGACGTCAGCACTCTCTGAAACTGCCATACTTGCCCCCACTCTCGGCCTGCTGAATTTCAGTAATTTACACTGTTTTAGACAGTTATAGAAGTAACAAGGAGCTTGCAAACTTTCTCGGAATTCTCTTTTATTTCCGAATTGATGATGGTAATGCAAAATAAACTGGATATACTTTTGATGCTTAAGAAATGTCCTATTTGGCCAGGAAGTGATTATGGTCCAAGTCCGTATAAATTAGTACCATATACCCCAAACTGGCAAGATCTTCATGGAGATATCCGGTTGAAATTGAAGGGACCTTTGGACTGCGTTATGAGTCCGGTTAAACGATTGATAGACTGTAGATAAGAGAAGAGTAGTCAAGGAACCAAGAAGATGGAAGGAAGGAGAAGCGATAACAGTATGTTCAGGGCTCTTAACCTTCTGACTACTAAAACAGTTACTTCTGCGAATGATGGGGGGGAAAGCAGTTCCTTACTGTGGCTTCGCGAATCCCTTTATTTAGCTGACGTAACTGCTAAGGAAGATGCTGCTTCTGGGTTAAGAGATATTCTCGTTGTCTTGGGGAATACAACCCGAAGAATAATAATCATTGTACTCAAAGGAGAAACAGCTAAGACTTATGCAGACTGGTTCTCTTCTTGATGAGGTTTTCGGTTTATCATCAGCGACTGATGAGTTAGTGAATTCAAGTGACCCTGTCAACACATGATCAAGACCGATGGACGAATCCCAGGATGCAATATTTATCATAACCGACTCAACAACTTGATACACCGAGGAGGAGACGCTTGCTTAATAAAAACTCCCATACCACAAGATGTCATAACCTTAAGTACCATAAGTCTATATTCCGTAGATCCTGTATTTGAGTCTGTAGTTCTTGACCCCCTGAGGTGATGAATCGACGTCAAGCAGTCCTATTCCAGTTTACGATAACAGTCATAGATTGTCTGGATCTAGAAGATCCAGGATTTCAAATTCAGATTGTATTATTTATGGTGAAGAGGAAATTCCGTCCATAATACAATCAAAGGTTGCAAATTCTTTGATTACCCTGCGTGTCATATCTTCCAAGCATTCAAGCAAAAGTATAATTCAAATAAATGAAATAAAAATATGAAATTGAAAAAGATAAAAATTTAATGTGATTGGCAAAAGAGGAAAGTGAACACAACATACATTGCAATTTCTGATGTTGTATGAACACAGGAACAGGATCAGTGATATTGTTTGAAAGAAATTTTGCTGATTGCCTTCATGTGGAAGGGCAAGTGACATCACGGGAATTGATACCCTAGGCAAAATTAGGTGTTGTGTGGCACTAAAGATTCCAGTATACCCTGAGGCTAATGTCATGTGAAATATGAAGCTGATAGGAGGCTAAAGACAAAATGGTCCGTGATAAGGTATCAAGGAGGAAGTAGCTTAAGCATTGGGATAAACAGGATTTATAGAACCCTTGCTCTACCGGATCTTTGGTTAGCAAAACACAGTAAGAGTGTGTCCTGCGTTCTCTTAAGAAGGATTGGAAAGGTGTGATAGCGAATGTTTGTGTATGATTACCGGGACTTGAATAAAGCATGTCTCGTCCATAAGGACGACTATTCCCCTTGCCGCATACTCTTATGTTGGTGTAGACCGCATATGGGCTGCGACACAGAATTGTCATCTCAAATTGAACCGATCTTGCCATGTTGTCGGATTACAAATCAAATGAATGACTGCATTTGCCAGATAAGATTGAAAAACTGAACAAATTATCACAAGAATGGGGAAACTTACTGCTTATAGGGTACATGCCTTTTTCGGGCTCAAAATGCCCGGTTAAAGGCATGAGAGAGCCTATCCAAAGAATGGCGACGACCATCTTTTTCATGACATGATTCACAAAGACATTAGAAGTGTACGTGGAGATATTGGTTTGTGTTAAAATCAAACAACCAACATGACAAGAACATACAAAACATTACTATTGAGAAGTTTACTTCGCTTTTTACGATCTTCGACAGTAACAAATTTAAGCTTCAACCCGAAAAATAAAATGTCTGTTTGTGTAAGCTACTCTAAGAGAATGTTTTTGAGGGCATATGGTTCAGTCGAGAGAAAAAGGGTCATTAGAGGATCATGACCCATTCTCCAAAAGCCAAAGCCATTCTTGAAATGCAGCGCCGAAGACAGAAAAGAAGTGTTCAGAAGGTTTTCTTGGGAAGACATCACTTCAGTACATTCAGCGGTTTTCAGTGCAATCAGTTAGGACCGATAACTTTTGGATAAACCAGAAATATTTTCAAAAATTTCACCTCTCAGGAAGTTTTTCTTAGTCAAGCAGTCAAATGGAATGAGATTTCAGAAAGGCTTTTCGACCAAGTCAAGCAATATCTGCTATCTGACCCACCTCAGTATTTACTACCACTGAGGGCTAGTAAAGCTCTTTGCACTATTTGTTTTACCTATCAGTGACAGAAGAAGCGATGGGTCTGCAATGCTAGCTCAACATAGTGCAGTAGAAGATACTAAAGGATTAGAAAATGCCGTGTATTTACACTTTAGCAACGAGAATGCTTGGAGGTGGAATATGAGGTTTAAAATACAACAAGTATATTGAGAAAGTTTTCTGCCAGCTGTGGCCTTGGCTCTAGTCTGGCCTGGTTACAAGCTGCAGTACTACCTCTCATTTGCTCTATAACATACCCACTCTATACAGTTTATTATTTCTCCGCAATCGAAAAACCTCCTTAAAATTTCCTTTTATGGATGTGAGGCCGGTTCTTGACTGTAACGATGCAAAGTGGGTAGTCAGTACTCGCCATGGCATTATGACTAAAATTTGTACAACGGAAAGTGCTTTGGTTGGAAAAGGGCGGAAGCCTTAGCTGATCAATTAGACAGAATTACGATGAAGACACCAAATGCCGGAAGTGGATATTTCCTGATGAGACTTGTTGAGCTTGGAAAGTGAGAGTCTGGGGAGTTTATGTACCTTCTCGGATGTGATGCTCAATACTTACCACTCGCACAATGTTGGTTTTTGGTATTCATTTGTCTGGTATCAAAACTCCTTGTGGCGAGGAATTACATCCCCAATTGCCCGAATTTAAACTTTAGATTCGAACTTGCCATCCAACAATTGAAGTGACCGAGGTATGAAGATTGCATAAAAGGGGTTAGAATCAGGCCTGGAAAAATAGATAATAAATCAAAGTCCTTAGGTTTTTTCTAGGTATGATTTCACAATACTGAATAGTCTCTCAAAGCTTTTATCGCGCTTGGAAATAAGGGTGATAGAGAGCAATTGGTTCCCTCTTACTCTGCAAATTGACTTTGGCATACGAATTCGGTGTTTAACAAATTGAGACCAGTTTGAAGAGAATTATTCTTTCATTGATTACTTACTTTGGCGCGATGCCAAAAATCAATTTGCTTGCAAATGCTTATCTGTGGCTACTTTTTAGTGTTTCTCTTCATGTTTAGTTAATTGTAGGGAGGAGATCAAAGTGGCATTCGATTCTTAACTGACTTCTCGTGCTACACGAAACAGCTCAGTCACATTCATGAGTTCTAGTCGATGACAATAATCCCCTAGTGTTTGGGATATTACTGAATATAATCTTTCCAGAAATGAAGTGCCGTGACCCTCGGATAAGGATTCCAACAAGACTTGATCAGCACAAACATTGAGACAGTATATCATTCTCCTTGATAATCTCTCCTTTACTTGGTTTGGGCTTGAGATTGCTAGTTTATTTTAAGAATATAGTAGGAGGATACCTGAGCGCGTGAACAACTCCCTTATCAGTAAGGAATTTAGCATTTGAGGGTAAATACTAATGCCATCAGCCATCATAAGGGTCATGTACCGACAACAATGCACCGCGGATAGTCCCCCCGAAAACTTTATGGAACCTGGAGTAGTTTTACTGTTTGACGAGACCAATCATGAGCACAGCCGCAGAAGTTTCCCTATGAGTGTCAAAGTCAGCCAGAACACGCCGACTCCGCACTCCTCATCCCAACCATGGCCTCGAACTTGGGGTTTTACGAGATCAAAAAAGATCCAACCCGAAGGCCTCCAGTAGTTCAGTCCAATCATCATTGGTGATCTGCTAGTTGATGATACATCAAGTGGCCTTTGAGGCTAGCCTCTTTACTCGATCAATGAATGCACAATAAGGCATACGCACAGTATAATATATCTGGTCGGTACGGAGCGCCATTCGAGATCATTACTAGATAATGGGGTTCCCACTTTTCAAAGTGAATTTGCTGGACCTACATTGAAGGAAAAGAAAATCGAAGACGCAACAAGTCTTCACCCTATCA
>NW_023590689.1:1433767-1522186 GCF_014843425.1 Jatropha curcas
CCATTTTGTACATCTTTGTTCCGAGAACAGAAAATCAAAGTCCCATTTCACCAAACTAAATAATTCAGAAAAACTTCTATAGATATAATAGAATATAACTATACGTGAAAGTAGTATCACTTCTGAATTAAGCCAATGTATGTCTTGAATTGAACGTTAATTCAAAATTGAATCGTAAACAAAGATAGTGACTAGAGGCAATCCTATAACAGTTGCTTGTGGAAATATAGAACGATAGCAACAGCCTAACTTATCATTCACGTCATCTAATAACTATTTAACACCGATCAAAAATACTTTCAATTTTTTACTAACTATTGCATTTATCAAACTTAGGGAAACCCACTATAGATCATATTATAATATAAAATACATTTTTTATTATTTGTGTGGTTGTTTATTTCTTTTCTACGTTTATTATTAAAATGTTTTTTATTATTTTTATCGTATTTATTATCTAGTATTTAGCACATTCGTCTTTATCTATGACCGAGCGGAAGGGGAGCAAAACAAGAGTCTATACCTAGACTGACAAAAATATAGCGAGTCGTTATCATTAAATTAAAGAAATAATTTAATCTTTATTAATTATGTCATTCTGGTATTATATATTTATTATATTTCTAAATATATATAATATTCATGACATACACGGATCTACGGTACAAAAAACTATAAGATAAATAATTATCATGGTGTTATGACTTATCCTACGATCTTTCTATGAGAGGAGCTCTGAGACTCTAGGTCCTTAGAGAGATATTTTACCAAAACACGAAATAGCCACTAGAATATAAAACCATCTTAAAATACTTATATAGAGTTTAGTGTCATATAAATCAGGTCATACCTGAGTACTAGTATGTTTGAGGGGAATATGAAATCGATCTTAATGTTCTTAGGCACTTTGATTTCACCCCTCCACATATAGCACTTTATATTGGGTTATGGCAACTGAATCCATAATTATTAAGGATTTTTAATGCTTTAGTTTTATCCCCAGTATATTCGCGAACTAACACAACTTAAATATGAGAGAGAAAAGTATAATAAAACAGACCGAAATCCGTCGGGAATAGTTGAAAACAGCCTTGCGACAAAAAACAGCCAACCCAAAGAATAAATATACAGTACGGGGTTCACGCTTTAGCACATAAAGTCCAAGAGAAAGACAATAATGATTAAAAAGCGACCTTAGCGCGTCTATCTGAAAAACGAGAACGGCGATTAACTATGTTGGGATCCTGAAACTCACACTTGTAAATATTATATATTGGTTACAATGCTAGAGTCATTCTATTTAATCATAAAATGTGAATATCAAATTCACACATCCAAGCTACTACTAAACAAATATATCAAAACTTACTATTAGGTTATTTATCACTACCATCTACTACCACGACTATACAACTCACACACACGAACGTAATTCCAAATTAACAAACACTAAGTAGGCCACAGAAAAGTGTTTTCCCCAAAAAAACACTCCATAATAATTTCCTCATCTATTTTTTCATCCACTGCTATTTCACCCTAGTTTTTTATGCAACCCACTCTTCCATAAATCAACGCTAGATAAAACCCTCTCAATCCTTTCTATTTCTACATTTTTTCACTTTCTTCCATCAACCATACGCGTGTGTATTGTGCCGTACTGCCTCTAACGCACCAACCAACTATTTATAGGCACAAATTGCCACATATCGAAGCAGAACGACCAACGAGAGCCGAGAGCCGTGCCGTTTTGGTTCAATGGCATGGCTGCCAACCTAACTCTGACTTCTTATCAAACATAACCACCTTACAAATACACACTCACGTTTTTTCCACCTTTTCATTCTCGGTGTGCTGACGGGTCGCCACTTGAGGTCGCGGCACCACCACAACAGGAGACCAGACCAATTACATCCGCAGATGGGCAACGGGCGGCCAATCATCCTCTCCTTTGCCTCTTAACCGTTTGAGAAGTCAATGAAAATGAATTTTAAGTATTTGTCTTCACAGACGCCCATTCACATAAAAAAATTTATATTATGGTATTTAAATGCAACATAAAATGATTTCTATTATTTTTTATATTTTGTTATAGATTAAAGGAAAAAATTAATGAAAATATGATAGGTTTAGGCTTTTGGTAATATTGGTGGAAATAGGCACTGTGAATATATAAATATTAACTATTCTTGGAGTGCACTCTTTCAAAATTCTTGATAAACAGGAGGGAGTGTTGTTGTAACTGCAATATGATACATGCCATGGACAAACCTCATCAACCGGCAAGACCGCGAGACGAAGTCTCTGTCGACTGTACATAACCCAAATGGCTTCCGTAGTCAACTAATCCAAGGATCATATGCACCAACTTGCATAAATCTGATCATTTGCAAAATGTACACTGAGAAAGCACCCTAACATTAGAGTTCCGAGACGGATATTTATATAATCGGTTGGCAACTTTCGGGTTCATTCGCGCAGATGTAATGTAGAGAAATAATGAGATATATGACGACGGTATTTTCAGTACACTCATATTCAAGATTGTAACAGATGAACCCTTCCGTTCATCATGCCACCTCCAAATACAATTGAGCAAGCAAGCTGTATCAAAAGTGGATACGGTCTTGTTATTAGCCATTAGCTCCATTCAGTAACGAATCTTAGAAGCCCTAGTTTTTGAGCTCAGAAGAAGAAATTCCAGTTGTAAATATGGACTTTATGGACCTTCACAACTTCCTTCTACCGACATACCATCATAATTAGAGACAATCAATGGACAAAGATTTTGGCATTTAAAAATTCTACTCCTTTGTGAGTTCAAAAACTCGGGAAATAGATGGCCGATTTCATAGGGTTAAAAATGTGTTCGAAGTCATTAAGAGGAAAGGGGTTTTTGTCAAGATCCTCTGTAGCTTTCCCCCAAGCAAACCAAAAAATTGCTAGCGGAGTGCCCATCAGCTACTAAAATAGATGGGCCTGTGGAAGCCAAATCAGCCAGTGAGCCACAATATTGCGAATCTAGTGAGTTGAACTTGCATAATGCCTTCCCCACATCAATAATTAGGGTGAAGACTAAAGTAAAAGATGGGAGATTGGCTGCAAAGGCAGACGTAGGTGGTTCAAGGGAATGCTTTACAATATACAGGGCTATGTTCTCGATGCCGCCAAATCAACAAAACTTTCCACAGACCCTTTGTCATTTAGAAAAATAACAGGATCGCCATTTCATCTTCTCCTAATCTTTCCTGCCCATTCTCTGTATTCTGATAAGACTTTTTGCAAGGGCCAAGCTCCAAGTGGTAGCATTTGTTGGGTTGGGTGATTAATAGGCAATAAATGGATAGCACATGCGTGTGTATACTGCTTTATCAAATACACCGAGGAACAAATGAAGGTGATTTTGGATCAACAGGTAAGTTTATTGGCTATCGCAAAATGGATTAAAACATTTTGTTCTTCTGTCGTCCACCCTGTCATGGTTTTTTTTGGTTGAGGTTATATAAATTTTGGAGAGAAAAAAAATACAGAATGGTTTTTGTTTCAGTAATGGGTAGCTAATTAAAGCATTCTCCTTTTCATACATATATAGTGAACGCTTGCTCTATAGTGCAAGCCTTTAAATATGAGTGGAAATTGGTGTCAACAAACATTAAATGTGATACATAGAACTCAGAGACGAAATAGGCAAAATAGGTCCCATTTTAAAAAAAAAAAAAAAACGAGAAAAAGAAAATAAATAAGAAAAATAGGTAAGCAGTTGCTTCCAGAAAGTGCGACTGAGCATACACAGTCCATCATTATTGGCTTTTTTTTTTAAAAAATGGACCTAAATTTGCCTATTTGTCTCTGAAGTTTCTATGTATCACATTAATGTTTGTTGACACCAATCCACTCATAAAAAGGCTTGCATAGAGCAACGCGCTTCACTATATATGTATGAAAAGGAGAATGCTTTAATTAGCTACCCATACTGAAAAACAAACCATTCTGTATTTTTTTTCTCTCCAAAATTAATATAACCTCACCAAAAACCATGAAGGTGACGACAGAAAGAAACAAAAAATTGTTAATCCATTTTGCGAATAGCAAATAACTTACCTGTTGATCCAAAATCACATTTTGTTCCCCTCGTGTATTTGAATAAAGTCAGTTACAAACACGCATGTATGCTAATCAATTTATGCCTATAATCCACCAACTCCAACAAAATGTCTACATTGAAGCTTGGCCTGCAAAAAGTCTTATCAGAAATACAGAGAATGGGCAGAAGATTAGGAGAAGATGAAAAATGGCGATCCTGTCATGTTTCTAAATGACAAAGGGGTGAATTTTGTTGAAGGCATCGACTGGATATTAATCTTGAAACAAAGTCATGCTTTTGCAGCCATCTTCCATTTTTACTGTAGTCTTCACCCTAAAGGCAAAATGATGTGGAGGCATATTTAGCAAGAGTTCAACTCAACTAGATTCGCTTGTGCTCCTGGTGATTGGCTTCAAGCAGGCCATCAATTTAGTAGCTGAGGCACTCGTAGCAATTTTTTGGTTGCTTGGGGGAAAGCTACTAGAGGACTTGACATAAACCCTCTTCCTCTTCATACGAACCATTTTTTACTCCCTAGAATCCGCCATATTCGAGTTTGACACAAAGGAAGTAGAAGTTAAATGCAAAAATCTTGTCCATGATTGTTCTAATTATGGATGGTATGTCGGTAGAAGAAGTTGAAGTCCATAAAGTCATTTTCAATGGAATTTCCTCTCTGAGCTCAAAACTTAGGGTCTAATTCGTTACTGAATGGGAGCTAATGGTAATAACAAGCCGTATACCACTTTTTGAAAGCTTGCTGCTCATATAATATGGAGACTATGACGAAGGCTCGTCAATTGAATGAAATCTGAAAATACCCGTATAAAAATTTCACAAGTCAAGTGGTCGTGCGCGAAATGAAACCAGAAAGTGGCACAAAATGAATACTTCCGGCAACTTGGAGCATCTGGACAATATCCAAGTTCTAAAGGTTGAAAGACCTAGTCAGGAGCCATTGGGTTATGCAGCCAAGCCTTCGTTTCGCCGACGCCGTTGAAAAGTGTGAACGACAAATACTTTAAATCAATTCATTGACTTCGCACGTTAAGGGCAAGGAGGAAGAATTGGTGCCCACTGCGGATGCTAATGTTGTCTACTGTTTGTGGTGGTGCCACTCCAAAGTGGGACCACACTCAAATGAAAAGGAAAAAAACGTGGTATTTGAAAAGTCAAAAGTTTGGCAGCCATGGCCATGATCAAAAACGCACGGCTCTCTCAATTCGTCTCTCATATCCTGCTATAAATAGTGGCGAGGCATGTACGACAATAACACACAGCAGAAAAGAAAAAAGTAGAAAAGAGAAGAGTTTTATCTAAGTTTTTAGGAAGGGTTTTCTAAAACCTAGAAGGAGAAAAATAGTGATGGAAATTATTATGAGAGTGTTTTTTGGGAAAGACTTTTTTGTGCCATTAATTGTTTGAATTACTCTCTTTGTGTACCTACTTTTTAATAGTGGAAGAATGAACTCAGAGTTCTGTCCCGTGGACGTAGCCTAAACAGGGAGGGTGACTTAATGTAATTTCTGTGTGTCACAAGTTTACTATTCCGCAGCGTTAATTTCTCTTAATTGGTTGAAGGGCCGCCAATAAGTGGTAAATCTCCAGCACGGCTGGAGGACCAAGGCTAACCCGGAGTATCCCATGCAATTATGTCTGTATTCTCTAAGCGGGCTGGTAATTCAGAGCCGAAAGGTTTCGGCAAGGTCACCCGTCAGATAGCGGTACGTCCGTGGATATATTGTTGAAAAATAAATATACCACGATGAATGATGAAAATTACGACCAGTCCCATTGGTGTTGTCCGCTCGGAAGAACGTTACAGAATCGACTTAAGTGATGAATAGTAACAATAGTAACTCGCGGTTGATGGTGAATAGTTACTATTAGCGTTACTGTTGCTGAGCCCGTCACTGTTAAGGCCCAGCACTATTACGTATAGTACTATTCAAGAATGACAGGTACTATGTTCACGTATACTAACGTTCACGTATAACGGTTATGTGGTGATTGAATTCTGGCACAAGTCAAAATGGACAAGCAAAAATGATCAGTCTACTGGCGGGAAATATACGCCATATATAAGAGAAATGAGAGATCTCCTTTTTATGCGTAATCAGAATGCCATTTACCCGTGTTTAAGTTGAAAACTAAACGGAAAGACAAGACTGATAGGAATGTGTTTTTCGAGCATGGCATCCAAATCTTTGGTTGTAGATATGATGGAATAAAGGTTTCTGTAGCACCTTCAGAAATGGTCAAGTGGAAGCTCACAAAAGGTTCATTAGTGAAAGCTCAACAAAGAGGTTCATTGTGGTGAGCTAAAGACCGAAAAAAGATCTGCAGGTGGGCTGTTGTGTCGAAAGTCTTCCCGACAAAGAGGAGGTCGGGCGGCGTGTTCGCCGCCAGAGTTGTAAGCGGCGGTACAAAGATGGGTTGGCAGATCTAATAGATTATCACTGGAAAAGAAATATTGGACTGCAAAGTGATAATGAATTTTCAGGATATCCAATGGAATTTGCAAGGTGAGGCGTGTCGTGGCAGGTCATGATTACTGAAGCGTGCAAAAGAGTTGTGTGTGTAACAGACGAACAAGACCAGAAAAAGAATATCTGGCAGTGGTGCCTGTGTCGAAAGTCTTCCCGACAAAAAGTAGTCGGGCGCGTGTCCCGCCAAGTTGTAGCGGCGGTAAACAAGATGGTGGCAGATCTAAATAGATTATAGCTGTAGGGGAGATGTGCTTAACGTCTCCACTTGTAGTGTGCAGGGGGAGATTGTTGTGGTGGTGCCCACATCAAGTGGAGACCCACACACAAATGAAAAGAAAAAAAAACGTGGTATTTGAAAAGTCAAAAGTTGGCAGCCATGCCATTTGACAAAACGGCACGGCCTCCCTCAATTCGTTCTCTCATTATCCTGCCTATAAATAGAGGCAGAGGCAGTACGCACAATACACACAGCAGAAAGAGAGAAAAAAGTAGAAAGAGAGAGTTTATCTAGTTTTAGGAATGGTTTCCTAAAACTAGGGGAAGAGAAAAATAGTGGAGGAAAATTATTATGGAAGTGTTTTTTTGGGAAAACTTTTTGTGCCATTATTTTTGAAAATTATCTCTCTTTGTGTAACCTCTATTTTAATAGTGGAAGAATGACTCGGAGTTGTCCGTGGAATCGTAGCCCTAATACGTTGAGTGGTGAACTATGTAATTTCTATGTGTCAGCAAGTTTTACTGTAATTCCGCAGCGTTAATTTTCTCTTAATTGGTTGAAAGGCCCAATAAGTGGTAATCAGAACTGATTGCCGCAACAACTAGTATCAGAGCTGATCCTAAACATCTACGTGTAATTCCTAATTTGAAGGTTGATAGCTGGCTAAGGTTCCAATTTTATGACTTGAGGGTTTTGGGAGGAGGAAGTCCTTGTATATTTTATGCCACTGTATATTCGCAATTGAAGGATTCAAGTTTCGTCCTACCTTCGTGGCAACGGAGATGGAAGCGCAGATGCCTGCATAGAACTTTTCCCGTAAAAAACGATGGATATTTTCAAACAATTGGTCTCTAAATTTTAGAGAGTTGAAGGAGAAGAAAGAAAGCTGCAAACAGTAAGAATTCTTTAAGTTCTGATAAAAAAGATAATTTAAAGTGTGATAAAATGCTTGAAAGAATTAATAAAAACACTAGGTTTGTACAAATTAGATGCCAAATACCCAGAGTATTATATTTACTTTACTCTTGAAATTTTTTCCCTTTCTTTACCAAAAAAAAAAAAAAGAACAGCTTGTGTAAAGATAGTTTTTTCTTTTTTTTTCTTTCTTTATTTTTTTTTTTCCTTTTTATGTTTTTAAACTTGCATTCTCTTCTTCTCACTTTCCTCAGTCCTCTCTCTCATTTCATTGTTTTACTATTTTTTTTTTTTCTTTAAGAAATATTTTAAACAGTGTATCACATAATTAGATTAAGTTTTAATTCTATATCATCAACAAACATATATATTTAATAAAATATGGAAATATTGTTTATTTTAAAAATATAATTGATTTTTCAAATAGAGATAAAATTTTTATATATATTGTTAAAGTTTTCCTTTTTTTGAAAACAAATAATAAATTTTATTAAAATAACACTAGTAAAACTTCCCCGTACACCCCACCTAAGATTTTAATGTTAAGTAAGAAAAATAGAAAGCAACAATCTGAAAATAATAAATCAAGCAAAAAGGAGAACTCTCTCTCCAAATATCTTGCCGCCTTGGACTAGCATAAAAATAATCATACCTGCGTTAGATATGAACCACCAATATTAGCTTATGGATGGTCCCACACAAGACTCTCTGCAGTAAGTTTGACTAGCATTAGAAATAATAAATCGGCGTAAAACTCTCTCGTGCTACTTGTCTCTTCACCAAGCTCAAAGCTCCCAAATAATAAACTTCAGCTATATCAAGGAGGGAAAAAGTAAAGAAGGGGTTGTGTATGGTTCATGGGGATCCAAACCGAACCGAATAACCGTATTGAATTGAACTGGAATCGAAAAAGAACGAAATAAGCAGAGCTGGAACTTACCGAACCGAATGCAATTTATTGGTTTTGGTTCTAATTTCGGGTTCGTATGAAGCGCCACCGTACCGAAACTGTACCAAAAATTAAATGTGAAACCAAAACCGAATCGAAAGCCGAGTCGTCCCATATTATTTTTCCTTAATGTTCGGTAAATATTATGTTATTTGGTAGCATATATTAAAATTTTATTATTGAAAATATCTTTATTAGTTGATACTCTTTAATTACAATACAAATGAAGTATAAATTTAATTATTTATCCTACATAAAAAATTAATTATCTAATGATTCCTCGTCATCCTTTATTGCATATAATATATTTTTAATAATATGATAATTCATAAATGGTTTATAATAGTAATTATTACTATATCTATAAATTTTAAAAATAAAAAGTAGCGTACTATTATATTGGAATATAGTGGGAAAGACACTGTACAGAATGAGAAAAATTCTGTAAGATAGAGAAGTAGTTATATTTCCAATTAGATTTAAGACTGGCCTAATGTTGAGCTAATTAGATCTAAAAATATCTAATAACTTGGCTACCTATTAAAATCGCGTAAATTCTTATTAATAATAATTATTTAATTGTATTTATTATTAATAAATAAAAAACTTATTTGCCAAATCTAAGGGGATATTGGATTAGAATTGTTATAAGAATTTTAAAAAAAAAATTGTGTGAGTTTGATGGAATTGAAAGATTTTCCTAAGATTTTCACAAGATTCCCACTAAGAATTCTAGCATAGAGTTTTATGAAATTTTATGGGATTTTTTTTATAGGATTTTGATGTGACTTTAATGCGAATTACAAGTGATTTTTCCCTAATATCTAACCAAATTAATTTCAAGACCTAATTTAAACAAATAAAAGATTTGGAGCTCAATTGAAAACAATGAGGGGCCAAAAAGTAAAATACCTTATGCTCTCTCAAAAAAACGTTTTTTTATTCAAATTAAAACCTTACCAACACACCGACAGTCAAAGGCCTGGCAATGGCCATGTTATCGCCAAGCGGCCATCCTTGCTCCAGAACGTCACGATGGTGGTCAGAAGATGTCACGAACCCGATTCCATGGGTCGGACCGGCACTAGGGCCCAGGTAAGCTTAAAGGGCCCCCGAGGCCTGTAGTAGCCCTGAAACACGGAGGGAGGAGGGCTAATTATCTCGGTATAAATTTCAAACATCAGCCCATATGATTATGAAAAATAAACCCAATATTTTATTATTTCTCGGACCAAGTTTATCTGCCTACAAGCATTCCATAGTTCGGGCCCAATTTACAGAATACAGTCACATGCTAATATGGGCTTACAGGATTTAAATTTGTCTATGTTAAATACACGACTAAATATATGTAAATCTTTACAACTGCGAGTCATAACTGTTTTGGTACACATGGCTTTTATACACATAGTTACATAGTAAAAATAAATTATAGCTTAAGGAAAATTTCTCTAATTGCCCTGGCCGAAGAAACATAGCCTAAATCGAATTAAAGAAAAAACTTACTTCTTGAAAAAAAAAATTTTCCCCAAACAAGACATGTGAGTTTCTAAAGGAGTAATAATTATTGCAAACACACGCAGTCACACAAATATGTAAACATTTAAATCTAAGTCAATCCGACTAAGTGTGTATATTGCTCACGCAGCCAGTTCACACAAAATGGCCATACCAGCACCACACGAATGTCACCTTTGCAACAATCAAAGCAAGTGGTAATAGTCAGTGGGCCACCCAAACCTGAAACCCAACGAAGCCGTCCTCACACATGGCTCAGCCCCTCGTCATGTGCACCCAGGGAGCCCGATCCCCCATACGGCAACTGGTCCATAATCCTCGACTGACCAGATCCTCTCATGTTTTCCACTCTCTCGTTTCTTTTCCATAAATCAACAGGAGGCAACCCGGTGGTCTCCATCCAAGATCTAGATCATCAGTGCTTACAACAAGGAGGGCGCCACCCGCGGGCTACAATCGAATCTAGATTATCAGGTGGCGCGAACAACAAGAAAGCCCATCCTAGTAAATCCCCATATAAATCTATATCATGCCGGTGCACAAGGGGGCCGCCGATCTCCCAGTTTTCCCCGACCGACGGTAAAGTATCAGTAATCGTATTCAGGTCCATATCACAGACCGTCCCACAAATTACCCATGGTAGTCCACTTTCATCCCAAATTCCCACACAAACAAAGCATAACATTTTCACAATCACAAATTAATCAAACATTCGCAATTCAAATATGCAGACATGAGGGTGATACAGTTGAACAATCGTACATGCAATGCCAATTAGACCCATCCATTCTCAGAATGCAATTAAAAATAAAATGAAATGACCAAATTAACAATAACAACAACCACACTAAGAATAAATGAGTGATAATAAACAAATAACATGAAAATAACTAAATACTTAAATAATTAAATGAATAATAAAGATAATAAATAAATAAGTGAGCAACTCTAATTTATGTATGCGCAATTAGGTTATATGAATTTAATCTAAATAAACTTGTTTATTATGTTATTAATTAAAACCTAAGTTTAAGTTTAACGAATCTCGCACGCAACCTCCCCTAATAAATTTGGACTATCCACCTGTTTTAGATACAACATATTATTATATATTTTATCAATCACTACACACAACCCATCCGTCGGGCAATCGATCAAATCAAGAATACCCATCCGCCTCCAATATATATTCACCAATCAAAACCATAATTAACAAAATTAAAATACCTTCAACTAATCTACGGAATGTTATCAAATAATTCTTTGCTTAAGCTTATATTAAAATATCATTAAACATTTATTAAAGTGTCTAGACTAATCTATTAAGAAACTGAGCATTTCAATTAAATTAATCAATTTTAATAGAATACTTCTACTGAATAACCCAGCTTCAAAAACTTAAAACATATAACTAAGAGCTTCATTAATTTTCTCCGTCTTGACATAAAGATACCACTTCTAATATACTAAAGAAGTTTTACAATTTGAACATCGTTAAACTTTGCAAGAAATATTACTATCAATCAGTAACCAACACTAACCAACATAAGAGTATTGAAAATATGAAATATACAATCACATACTTCTTGTTTCCATACCAGTTATTTAAACATGGTACGACAGTACCTGAAATAGCTACTGTCCAAGAAAACATATATTTTTTTTTCCCTTAAACTGTGCAGCTCAATATCGCATTAGAGAACTGTGCTTTATGACTTCGCATAATAATAATCCCAAACACTGTAAATTTCAAAAGAAATCAGAACCTAAATAAATTACTGCTAGCTCAAGGAATTCAAGATTTCGCTATTTAGTACCCATAATATATCCCCTGGTTTGCACATTTTTTTTCAAATAAAAATTCGTTTATAAACTCATTCAAATTGGAAACAATTCAATTCCTCTGTCCTAGTGTTATTTATCGAGATATTTCGGTTGACCATATAGCGTAAAGCTGAGGATGATGTCTTATTAAACACGCGAAGAAGCTTATAGAGAGCGTCACTTATCACAAGGAAAATTCGGGAGGAATAACGCGCAACTATATGCGACATATCCCAATAAGAGGGAGCGTATCGCAAATTACGAATTTCAATACGTAAGATGTCACTAACGGTACATTCTGTATAGCGAGAGCGCGAGAGTAGAACAGATATCTTTAAGGGATTCACATCAGCTTGTCTAGAGCCCATCAGTAGCCACCACTCTCGGTGATCCCACCACAATAGGATCAATGTACTAAGCTGATAATGTCGCTGGTCCATAAGATCATGCTATATGCAGGTGGAATGATACGCAAAAAAGAAAATTCCTATCTCCACGTGAAAAGTATCACCTTATTTGCGCAGGATATCGCGGAGAGGCGCGCGAGCGCGACATATCGAAGCTTAGCTAATAATTAAACTAAATTAGAGACAAAATTTTCTTAAAAAGAAATGGATGACAAGCAGGAGCTAGGGTCTAGATTTTGCAAGTAGTTTTTTATTCACAGGATTTCAAAACCTCCATCTTTGGATCAAGGAATTCAATAATTAAGCGGATGAATGTTGGGGATTGACTACTTGACAGCTAGAAAATGGTCGGCAAAATTGAAGGTGAAAGGCAGATGACGCGACTGTCTCGAGTGAAATGGAATCGCGACTCGCCGTGATTCCATGCTTCGCCAGAATTCGGAGACGAAGAAAGGAGAGGGAGAAAGCTCGTCGTCGATGAAAGGGGAGGACTGGACCGATTCGGTGGTGACAGAGGCCGCCGGAAAAATCAGTGGAGAGAAGAAGGAGAGGAGGGTCGGCGCGCGCTTGCCCAGGGAAGGAGAAGAAAAGAGGAAAAAAAAAGAAAAAGGAAAGAAAGAAAGGTATGTCGGTTTCTAGATCATTTTTCCGGTTCATTCGAACCCGGTTGAAGTCTGATTCAACGATTTGGCTCAATTGCTTGGTTTTCAAGTTTTTCGCTTGGTTTCGAAAAATCAAATGGTTTTACAGGTTCCAGTTTAGCAATAATAAATGACTAGCTGGATAAATCCTCGATTGGTTGAAATTAAAAATTTAGTTTTTTTAAAATGAAAAATCTTACGAAATAAATTTTTTCAGGTCGTTTCAAGGAAGACCACAGTATTCTCGTCCCTTGACTGGAGAACAAGCAACCCATCTCATATGGAACACATGCAGATGTTAAATATACATATATATATAATTAAATCGATGCGCGGTCCCGTCACTTGCCGACTCACGGAACCTATGGTTCGGCCACAAACAATGCAGATTGTATCTTCAATTTACTTTGACTATTTTTAAGCTTTTTCAAATGTTTTTTTTATTTGATTAAACTCATTATTTAGATTAAAATCATGCATAAAATTTCAAAAAAATAATCAATATTAAATTTTGAAATCTTGGCAGCACCATTAATATTAATTTGTATTAAAATAATCAAAAATTTTCGAAGCACATGAATCAAGGGAGGATTGAAACGAAATCCAATAGATTAATAATATTGTTTTAACATCTAAGGGTAGGGATGAAAATGGTAATAGGGTGTCTTAGGGTACTCGCTCTCTCCGATCCGTTTAAAGAAAGATATCACTATAAAAAAAATGCGAAACAGGTCGATCAATATATGTGACGACTAACAATCGGTGGCTTAGAGAGCAACCAGCTGTATGCCTGCCGGAGGAACTGCAACAGCTATTATAAACATAAGTTCATGTATAATCTTATAGCGACGATTATCTTCTGACTTTTGGCGCTGAGGAGATCTGGCGCACTCAAACGGGAGACGGACACCGACCAAATAGCGACCAATTTGGAACTGAGAAGGACGCATACACGAGTGGCTAATTAGGCACCAAAATTTTGCCCAATGTTGTTTGCGACAGATCAGTAATGAATCGACCGATCGATTATTATTTAAGTTCAGATGGCGATTGATTACGTCGATCGGCAAATGATAGATTAATGAATTGCAATGCCAACGTTAGATAATCAACGACCGATTACTTAAATATTTTGCGATCGAACAAGATCGGTCGCAGAAATTAAAGGGTAGAAACCCCTGGCTTCTTCTACCTTGCGCGAGCAACCTCTTTCTCCCTCTTTTGTTTCTTCTCTCCATAATTAAGTTTTGCCGCTCCGTTTGCAGGACCATGGTGAACCGGCTGCTGCTGGACGCCGGAGGGCCTCTTTCACGCAATGTACGTGCTCCCTGTGAATACTTCCCTCAATTTGTTTCAACAAATTTCAGTTGGAGTTTTTTATTGTTGTTTGGTGTTTGTTTTGTCCTTTATATATATGGATAATGTCTCGTGTATGTTTTTGTTAAGTAATATATATATATAAGGTATGATAGCGTATTATAGTATTATATATATGATATAGTATATAGTAATATATAGTAGTCATATATATATATTTATATTTATAAATGGTTTGTTAGTTATATATTTAGTTTAATTAATTATTTGATCATTACCTATAAATTCGGTTTAGGTTTGAATTTTAGGAATTATTTATTTAGTTGTTTATTACCTTAATTAGTAGTTAATTAGTTGATTAATTAGTTTAATTAGTTTAATAATGTTTAATATGTTTAGTTGTTAATTGCATTATAGGTTTAGTTAATTTTATTAGTAATTCATTTAGTTGATAATTAGTTTAGTTAAGTAGTTTAGCTTAACTAGTTTAGTTATTGTTCATTAGATTAGTTTTTAGATTAGTTTTGGTTAATATTTGGATAGTTTAGAAATATGTCTCAGTAGAAAAAGTGTGAAAACGATAAACTTTATTGTTTTCACCTAAGTATAATTTCTGTTGTATCTCCTTATGATGTTTTCTGGATGCATAGTGACGTTTAATGAAGCCACATTAATTATGCATTTGGAGGACCATGGGGAGATGTTGTCGAAATTATGATGTTGAAATTATGGCAGGTGAATAGTGTATAAGGGTTGTTTCACGTTGACTATTGAAGTACATATGTTGATCCCCATAGCATTTAGGGAACTGTTGCAGGGAAGAGTTTGAGAAGAGTTGAGTCTGTTTTTCAAGGAATTGACAAGCACTGTTATTCATATAATGATATGGAACGACTAGCAATGGAAATTCCATTAATCATTTATAAATTGGAGTGAATTTTTCCATTGGGATTCTTTGATTCCATGGAACATTTGCCAATTCACTTGCCATATGAATGTTATATTGTAGGACCAGTACAATATAGATGGATGTATCCATTTGAGAGGTAAATCGATGTATCCATTTTGAAGAGGTAAATCGTTCAAGATGGATGTATCCATTTGAGAGGTAAATCGTTCAAACCATTCACTAAATTTTTGTAACCTTGGATAATGTATGTTTCTGCTTTAATTTTCTATCTTGGTAATTAGGCACTTGCATAAAATAAAAAAGAATGTCCATAATAAGGCTAAGGTAAAGGGATCTATTTGCAATGTATACTTGGTGGAGGAAGCTTTAATTTTCTGTTTGCATTACTTTGAACCACATGTTTACACACTAGCATAGTCGAAATCTAGGGAAGAGGAGATTCGTATGCTGTGTACCCATCTTGACGAGCAGGAGAGGCAGCTGGCAGATCTTAGAGAGCACGTCATGAGGATGTCCGGTCCACCAACAGCACCTGCTTCTGGAGATCCGCATGCTTCATCTGATAACCGGCTACATCAATTATAGTTCCAGTGCACGACTCATCTATAACGCCTACTCCAGACATAAATCGGGATCCTAGCAACCCTCCTGCTAATATTGCTTCCCCTGATACAGACACATTGGCCACTCAGCGCCGTAGATTTGATTTTGGACCGTTTAGGCTTATATATTCTCTTATATATACGATTTTAAGACTTTTTCTTTATGTTACTGAGTGGTATACCATTATTCGACAAATTTTGGCTGTTTGTGTATGATTTCATATGTATATGTATGTGTGTGCTTGTGTGTGTGTATGTATATATATGTTCATTTAATAGGTGCTTCATATTTAGTTTTTTGCAAATACAAATTTTTTTTTTTACTCATACAATTCTGCGACCGATTTGCGCCACCTAAAAATATTAATAATATCTTTAGTGACTATATTTGAGACCGATTACCTATGGAGTTCAGCAGTCATTTTGCGATCGATTTGCCACCATTAATTAATTGTGACCGTCTGTCACAAGACCATTGGAAGACCCAACAGCGACCTACTATGCTCATTTGCGACCATCATAGCGGTCGCTAATTAGCAACCATAACCAGTAGTTGGTCGCAAATAAATTAGCTATCTTGCGACCGATTCTCTATTCTCGCAAATCGATCGCAGATCGCAATTAGCAACTGATTTTGGATATTAGAGACCATTTTAGTGGTCGCTAATTGCCATTTTTTTGATAGTGTATGGGTAGTTATAAAAGGGTTTGCAACGGATATAGATAGTGAAATTACTACCTGTAACGGACATGGGTAGTGAAAGTACTACCCATGATACAGGTAGGATATATGTATAGATATTTGGATACCCGCTACCCAGTAACGCTACATTAAACAAGTTCGATAGTGGATACCCATGGGTACCCTACCCATTATTAGTAAAAAATATATTTTAAATAAATTTGAATTTGAATGATTTAAGATTCGCAGGCACCTACCCATTTAAGATGTACTTTAAATGAGTTTTTGATAGATACAGGTAGTAAAATTTAAACGAGTTCGAATATGGGTACTTAAATGAGTATTTAAATGGGTTTAGAATGGATACGAGTAGTAAAATTTTAAATGGATACGTTTAAAATTAGCGGGTATCCGCTTCGCTTCCATACTTATCAAGGGGTATATTGGATTAAGACTATATTGGATTTTAAAAGATCTTTGAAATCTTTGGATTGGAGGATAGATTTGTGAATGACTCTTTTATTCACATCTAGCACCTTGAAATCCAACGAAATCAATAATTTCATATAATTTTTCCAAATCAATAATTGTTTGAATATCATCAAATTTGTATGGATTTTTAAACAGGTATAATTGAATACCATCAGATTTTTATGAATTTTATAAAAGTCTGAATTGAACACCATAAGACTTTAATAGATTTCAAAAAAATCTACATTAAATACCATTAGAATTTTAAAATATTTTAAAATCTAATAGAATCTGAATCCAATTCACCCTCTAAAAGAAATCAATGCTAGAAGTTCATCTACATATTCTTTTCATAAATAATTAAAATATTAAATTTAAAAAGTTATTGAGCTAATATTTTACCTTCTAAAATGAAATAAAAAAAATATATATTTTTTTTATACAAGAGGAAGGCTAACGCCAAGGAAAACAAACATAGGTAGGCACAGCAACTACTCTATGCCATACCATTCCTTGACGATCCCACGTAAGCACATCAGAAATAACAGTAGGAGGAGAAGTAAGCATTTGGCCACTATCAACCAAATTAACAGCTAGATTAGCTAGAGAATCAGCAACATGATTGGCCTCTCGATAACAATGACAAAACTTTACTTGCCAGTCCCTCTCAATCAGATGTTGGATAAGGCTCAACCAATTACGCAGCCTGCAATTTACAGACCCTTGCTTTTTAATCATCTTAAGAACCATCAAAGAGTCCACCTCAACAATAAGAGAACGAAATCCCGAAGACCAGGCATTAGAAAGACCCTGATAAAATAAATATTTTAGCATTATGGAAATAATATTTTAAGTTTATTGTGTTGCTCATCATAATATATTCGTAATTTAATTTTTATACTCCTACATTATTAGTTATAATATATCCATAACTCAACCTTTTTAAATTAAAATTATTGTATAATTTATGTAATTGTAATTGTTGAATTTTAATTTTGTTTGTGATCTATTAGATTACAAATCAAAACTTAAGTTTTTTTAATTTATTTATTATCATCTATTAAATTTCAAAATAATAATAGGATTAATTGAACACATTATTAATATAATGATTGATAATTGAATTTATAGTGCTCACCTTAATTTTTAATTTCAAAATTTAATATTTGTGCTTTTTAAAACTTTATTGTAAAATCCATAAAAGACATAATCAATTGCTTAAAAAAAATATAACTTCAAAACTTAGTTTCATATACATAATTAATTATAAATTATATGATCCATACTATAAACTTTTTTAATATGTATTAAGATTATGTATAAATTTTTATAAAAACAATTATCTTAAATTGTTATTTATTGTGTTTAAAATAATTTCAAGTACCCTAATGTTTATTTTAAAACCATGTTTTAATCGTCCATTTTCACTTGCAATCAATATAGAAATATCTCATACTAGTTTAGTGTTATGCAAAAAAGGGTAAATCTACGGTACAAAATTCAAAATTTCTGTATTGCTGCAGAATTTTTTCCCACCATTAGATTTAGAATAGATAACTATAAATCATTTGATCTAAACTAAACCAAGTGACTTAATACCTATGAAATAGGTTATCAAGAGGTTTTCTTTCTTTTTTTTCAATATATCAAAAGTAGTTATATATATCAAAAATAGCGTATTTATTTCTTATTTAATATCTATTTTTTCTGTTAATAGATATAAAGTAATTATTTAATTGTGTGAATTCAAATATTATTTTCAATATAATTTTTTTTTTTCAAAATAAACAATTATCTAATATATCGAATTTATTTATCCAAAATAAATTATTTAAGATTTTAATAAATAAATATAAATTTTTATTTATCTTATTATTAAAATTTCAGCATGTATTTACGCAATTAAAATTTTATTATATACATGATACGTCATTATCTTTTAATATAACATTTTTAATTAAAATACTAAAATTATACGACTCAAATATTTGACTTAAAATTTATCTCCTTTTATAATATTTAATAAACACATATGTCCAAAAAATTATATAAACGAAACCATGTTAATTGTATTTTATTGTATTATTTGAGCCATACAACTAGATTTTGTTATGAAAAATATCTTTATATCAAAGTTAGAACAAAAAGTGAGATTTTAAAAATTTTTTTCGTATACATATAGAAAAGCAAACTATGTAAGGTCATTTTCATAACATCTCTTTAAAATCTGTCAAATTTTGATTACATGATAATTTGCATAAATATTTATAAATTAATTTTAGAATTTCAAAATAAAAATGTATTAATCTTATTAACAATCGTTATGCATAATGTTTCTTCCATAGAGTATGCAAAGCAAATATGTAATTATTCTATTATTTTGTTTAATTTAATACTATACATAAATACTATGACATAAATCCTTTTTTATATTATTTATACAAAAGTACAATAATATTAAATTAAACCATATAAACAGCATTTACACAATATCTTATAATATTTTAATGTCAATTGTTTACTCTTACATAATGATGAGACAAAAAAATTCTTGTTTTGGAAAATATTATATAATTTTTATGTAATATGTTATGGAATAGAAGAGAAATAAGGGAAAAAATATAGTTAAAAAATATAAAAATAAATAAATAGAGTAATAGATTTTGTTACCTACTATAAAAGGTTTCTTTTAGACAAGTGTTAATTGTAGAGCAATTTGTATCAATATAGAATTGTAGCAATCTGTACGTTAGTAAAACCCTTGCAAAAAAAATAATCTTAAAAAAGTTCATTGCTTTTAAGGGGGAAAAAAGATTTTCTAAAAGCTTAAAAAAAGAAAAGAAAAAAAAGAAGACAACTTTATGACTTGCCTAGTAAGTTAGCATGTCCAAACGACATGCAAATGGAGTTTCTCTATTTATACAGAATTTTTTGAATTATGTATTATAGTAAAAGCCTTATAAGTGACACATTGTAATTTTATTTTGATACTAGAATATTTTTATATAAAGGAACTTTATAATGTGTTTTTAAAATATAATAATATTCAATGGGGGTAATTGGTACCAGAACAGAACCAGAATCAAAGAATCGAAACCGAAAACTAAAGAATCATATTAAAAATATATCAAAAATTTGATTCGGTTCGGTTCCGTTTCTGTAATCCTTCGGTTTTGATTCCAATTCCGGTTCCTGAAAATAAAAGAACTGAATTTTTGGCCCGGAACCCGACTTGCACAACCAACCTGTCATGCAAGCAACAAAAATGCTGTTTTCATCACAGCTCCATAACCCAATTTAGCATCTTGTTGGAATAATGCAGCATCCACATTGAACTTGTAGCACCCAATACATAATTGCAGGAGATGAAATTGACGCAACATAAGCACTAGACCAGACACAGAAGTCCAGTACTTTTGGATTGCTCGATAAATCAAGAGTACTCTTTTCGTACTTTAATTTTTCTTTTTCTTTCTTTCAAAACTATTTAAGGATTTTAAGCTACAAAATGAAGCCATTTTGTTTTATTCTATTAAAATTTTATTTATCAAAATATGCAATTGGATTAGTGGAAAAGAGTGCATCTTAGGCATAATTTATCTACAAGTTTGGAAATATTAGAAAAGAATTATTCACTTTAACAAATGAATTAGAAATGTAAATTTTATTCATGATTTGCCTCTCATAATTAAGAATGATAATTAAGTAAAACTAGATAATATAATATAATTTATATTTTTATCACGCAATCATTAGACCATCAGACCAGAACACAGAAGTCCTAGTTACTTTTGGATCGAGCTCGATAAATACAAGAAGTACTCGTAATTGGCTCCACTTTTCATGTACTTTAATTCTTTCTTCTTCTATCATTACAAAGTACTTATTAAGGATTTTAAGCTACAAAATGAGCCATTTTGTATTTATTCTATAAAAGTTATTTAAATATTTATCAAAATATGCAACTTGCCACCGTGGAAGAGAGATGCATCATAAGGCATGATTTATCTCAGAGGAATTTGACAAAGAGATTAATTCTTCAAAGAATTAGCACATGGTAAAATTATAAATTCTCTCATGATTTTGTCCTCTCATTATTAAAGAATGAAATATTATTTAGTAGAGAATATAATATATATAGATTTTATATCTTTTATATTTTGACATTGTTTGATGTTTTCCTTATGTAAATTTTATTCATGATTTGCCTCTCATTATTAAGAATGATAATTTAGTAAAATTAGATAATATAATATAATTTATATTTTTATATTTGACATTGTTGATTTTTCCTAAGGAAAGAGTAACGAATCAGCAGGTTGACGGCTTGAATTGAAAATACGGGCACGCTAAATGTATAAAGTACACCAACTAAAAATTAATATCGCGCTTGATCTGACTTCTAGGTTGTGGCCTGTGGATTTGAATCCACAGTATACACTTCACCGATTGTTTATTTTAAATTAATTGAGCAGATAAACTTGTAAATAAAAATTTGATTACTTGAAATGTAAAGAAAATTTGATTGCTTGAAAATGTAAATTGACCGCTTGTATTGAAAAGAGAGTTTGTAATTGCAGAAAGTGTAAATAAACAGTGCTTACGAAAAATAAAGACAAGGCTTTGAAAACTAAATTGCTTGACTTGTGGGAGAGTTTGATTTGATTTATTGAATTCATCAAAGAATTTGGTTGGGATCTGTACGTTGTTCCCTTGCTCCATTTATAAGTTTCATAGGCAGTTATCAAAAGGACCCACTGACACACGTTTCCGTCATTGATTCCCTTGGTACCCTACCTTATGTACGTGTGAACAACTGTTTAAGGAGTGCTTTTGTGTTGTTCAACTGCGGCTCACGTTTTTTTTTATCTCTTTATTTTTAATAATTAACAAAATTAATTGGGCTATAATTTATTAAATATCTAAATAAGCCCAAATCCAAAATACAAAGTTCAAATCTAAAAAATCACTAAATGGGTTCAACGGACACATATTTATAATAAAATTATTTTTATCTTTTTTCTATCTAAAATATCATTAACGTAATAACTTATTAAAAAAATATAACAATTAAATAAACAGATTAGTACAACTGATATTCATAATCCATATTCAGTTTTTAAAATATCAAAAAAAAAAAAAAATTGATTGGTAAAGAGAGAAAGAGATTATATGGGTTTGAATTTGTGAAATTCATTTGAAAATTTTATGTCTATATCAATAAAATTTAGTTTACGTATATTCAATTTCATAAAATTAAAATTGTAGAATTAAAATAAATATTATTTTTTAGTATTTCGAACAAAAAACATGGAATTTGAAATCAATTTCACAAAATTTCCATGAGATTCATTTATTTTAAACAAACCATATATAGTCAAGATGAATAATATATCTAAGGTCAATTGTTCTAATAGAGTAAAGTAAATAAGCACATCCCTCTCATTGCTTACATGAGATTGATTTTTGAACTATGCTATTACAAATAAGCACATCACTCCCATTGACCAATATTTCTTTTTGAAACAAACCATAAAGTAAATTAACGTTTTCTTTTCTTTTTTTTTTTTTTTAAGTTTCTTATTAACATAAATTATTCATTTTTTCTTTTAGGAACACTATTTTTTTTTATGACGTGCATTGCATGTTAACTATGCTCGTTACAAACTCATTTTTTATACTCTTTTAATTTTTTTATCTATATAATATTAAAGCATAAATTTTTTGTTATATTTAATTATATTTTTGTTGGTCTTAAAAGAAAGTTGAACCCAACCTCTAGATCTAATCATTCAGTCCCTAATTTATAAATGCAGATTCTTAAAACTTTAATAGGTGCGCAAAAAAAAATAAGTTATCAATCAATCTCCAACGCCCTCAACTCCAAATCAATATTTATATACAACTATAATAAAAAAAAAAATTAATCATTTTTTATTGCTAAATAAAAGAAAAGAAATGAGAAGATGATCTAAATTGATAATTATAATCACTTTGGCTATAACAACAATATTACTTACCCAGTACATTAGAGAAAAAAATATATGCACATATACACAAATTTTTGAATCCCAAAAAGTAACCCAAAAGAGAAATATAGTTTTTTTTTCCAGTTTCATAAACACTAGTTTGTTTAAAGTCAAACGGACTGAAGATTAAAAATGTTTAATCATCAAGATGTCATCCATTTATTACAAGAGAGATATAAACCTCTTACTAAATTAAAGTGGTATCAGTTACAAATTAATTCAATAACGAAAAAGAAAATAAAAAAAATTATTATTAAGAATAAAACTTTTTTCAGAACTCAACATATAAAAAAAATAAAATAAATTTCCAATTTAAATCAACCCTTTCTGCAACTAGAAATTCCATAATTTAATGAAATTTGTTATTGATGCACAAAATAAAAAAAGTAAAGCCAAGTCAATAAATAAAAATTACAAAGCAAATTATGCTTTGTAATTTATTCAAGTATTTTATTTCTCTATTGTTTTAAGTTGCAAATTTAAGTTGCAAATTTAAAATAAATAAATAAGATAATTAATTTCAGTAAAAAAAATAAGTTAATTAATTAATAAAAAAAGATTACATAAATGAAACATTCTATCCTCTTAAAATAAACTCTCAATTTTTCCTTCAACCACACAAAGAAAAGAATATACATTTTTCTTTTTTTATCTCTCCCCTGAATAAAATATTATGTATATTCTATTTGAAATTTTATTTTTCAAAAAATATGTCCATTCAAATCATACAAACATAAAGAAAAAATAATCTACTTTTTTATTTCTCTCCTAAATAAAATATTTTAAAATAAAATCAAAATTTAAAATAAAATATAAAAATTTTCAAATGTCTTATTATCATATATAAATAAAATATTTTAAGAAATAATCAAAAATTATTTTAAAATCAAGATAATTAAAATTTATTCAAAATGTCTTTATTATCATAATTATATAGTATTACACCTAAAATATATAAATATACCTACTAAGAAAATATAATAATACTATAACATAAAGTATATAATATCTATGCTATTAAAAAATAAATTTAAAAAGATAAAACCTCAAATTTTGAAATTCTTAATTATCTATTTGTTAATTAATAAAAAATTACATAAAAAAATGTTCTATCCTCCCCAAATAAACCCTCAATTTTCCCTACAATCATACTATATATATAATTTTATCTTTATTTATCTTTCTCCTACAAAAAAACATAAAGAAAAAAATAAGAAAAAGAATTTTTTTTTCTTTTTTTTATTTTTCTCCTAAATAAAATATTTTGAAATATAAGCAATTATTTAATAAATAAAATATACAAAATTTCAAATATCTCATCTTATATATATATATATATATTAAAAAATAAAAAAAAGATAATTCTAGACAGAAGATAAAAACTTAGAAAAATTTGGAAATATTTAATTATTTTATATGTTATTTAATTTTTTTTTTTTTTAAAAAAATTTAAAATAAATTTTTATATATACATCAACTAATAAAACGTAATTTTCTAATTTGATTATAGTTATTATTTATATGTATTTATTTAAAATAAATAAATTTTATATATACAATCAACTAATAAAACGTAATTTTCTAATTGATTATAGTTAAAGTTATTTTAGAATATAGCAAATTTCAGTATGGGACTCTATCAGAAATCTTATTATCCTCCCCTGCTCCTGCATTTATATATTAGTTTAGATAACTGAATCAACTTTAGTTTAGTGGATGTCTATATATTTCTGTTAAACGAGTTGCCCAAAAAAATAGAAGTACTCCCTTTTTTCATAAAATTATCTGTTCCAAGCCCAACTAAACAAGATTTAAACCTTAAAAAGTTTAGAAATACTCACTTCAATTTTTTTTTATTCAATAAATAGTTAGAAATATTATAATTTTCTTAAAAATATTATTTTTAATTATTTTAATCAATAGATGGGTCCATAGATCGGATCTAATCAAATCAAACCTTTTAAAAAATTTTATGACTGAATATATAAATTCACTCATGAGCTTTGCAACTTTAACCTTCTAGTATCCTGAACTTTATGGATGACCATCATATCTTTGAACTTATAAATTTTACTAATATTACACACCTTTCAACATTAATATCCATGATATCAATGATTTTTAGGGTGTTTTGATTTTATCTGTAATCGACTTGATATGTAATTAACATGACCTAACCTTCAATTTCACCCGGCACTTTTCGAGTAGTTGTAATTTCACTCAAAATTGACCTTTGTATCCTAGACACCCTGAACTTATTAACTTAATTGCAATTATATTCTAATTTACTTTTAAGGAGCAATTGCACTCTAAAACTGAATTACAACACTCTGAATTTTTCGATTTGTTGCAGTTGCATCCTAAAAGTAAACTACGGTTGGAATTTCGATTAAAACAATGTAAAAAATGGATTCTATAAAGAATGGAGTCCATTTTTATATTATTTTAGTTATTCCAACCTTAATTTGTTTTTAGGGTGAAATTGTAAAAATTTATAAGTTTATGGTGCTCTAATTCACGTTTAGGGTGCAATTGCACCTTAAAAGCAAATTAAAGTGTTGTTACAACTAGGTTGATAAGTTTCTGTTGCCTAGGGTACAAAATTCTATTTAAGGTAGAATTGCAAGTATTCGAAAAATTTAAGGCGAAATTGATGGTTAAGCCCTATAAATTTTGCGAATTTTATTTTAAATTCAATTAATTATTTTATTTGATTTTATTTTTTGGTAAAGAAAAGTAACATAAGTTCAAGAGAAATTAAATATAATATCTGGGTGTCTTTCAGCACCCGTTTGATACAAAGCTAGTATTTATTATTTCTTTCAAGCATTTTATCAAACTACTACAATTTCTTTTTATCAGAATTTACTACTGGCAGCTTCTTCCTTACTCCTCCAACTCTCTCAGAATTTAGTCCAATGAGTAGACAATTTGTTTGAAAGTAGCCATGTTTTTACGGAAAAGTGTTATGCAGGCATCTACGCTTCCATCTCCCTTGAACGAAGGTAGAAGAAACATGAAGCCTTCTTTTGCAATATAAGATGGCATAAATATACAAGGACTTCCTCCTCCAAAATCAAGTTCATAAAATGGAAACCTTAGCCAGCTATCAACCTTCAAATTAGGAGTATACATAAACACATTAGCATCCGCAGTGGGCACCAACTCTTCATCCTTCTTTGCCTTAACCGTTGCGAAGTCAATGAATGATTTGAAGTATTTGTCATTCACGCTTTCAACGGCGTCTCGAATGAGCTTGGCTGCGTAACCCGATGTCTCCTGCACTAGGTCTTCAACCTTAGAACTTGGATATGCCCATAGCACCAAGTTACCAAAATATTCATTTGGTACTTTTGGGTTCATTCGCGCACGACCATTGACTGAATTCTTATACTGCTATTTTCAAACCCATTTAATTGATGAGCCTTCGTCATAGTCCTCCACAAATGAGCAAGCAAGCTTCAAAAGTGGTATAGGGCTTGTTATTACCATTAGCTCCATTCGGTAATGAATTAGAAGCCCTAGTTTTGAGCTCAGAGAGAAATTCCATTGTAAAATGGACGACTTTATGGACTTCAACTTCTTCTACCAACATACCATCATAATTAGAACAATCATTGACAAGATTTTTGCACTTAAATTCTACTCCTTTGTGTTCAAACTCGAAATATGGCTGATTTCTAGGGTTAAAAATGGTTCGACCATGAAGAGGAAGAGGGTTTATGTCAAGTCCTCTAGTAGCTTTCCCCCAAGCAACCAAAAAATTGCCAGCGGAGTGCCCATCAGCTATTAACTGATGGGCTGTCAAGCCAATCACCAGTGACACACAAGCGAATCTGGTGAGTTGAACTTGCAATAATGCCTCCACATCCTTTACCTTAGGGTGAAGACTAAGTAAAAATGGAGATGACTGCAAAGGCATGACTTGTTCAAGCTTAATATCAATCGATGCCTCAACAAAATTCACCCCGGTTGAAGACTAAGTATAGGGTGAAGACTAAGTAAAAATGGAGATGACTGCAAAGGCATGACTTGTTCAAGCTTAATATCAATCGATGCCTCAACAAAATTCACCCCTTTGTCATTTAGAAAAATGACAGGATCGCCATTTTCATCTTCTCCTAATCTTCCAGCCCATTCTCTGTATTCTGATAAGACTTTTTTCAGGCCAACCTCAATGGTAGCATCTCAATGGTAGCATTGGTTGGAGTTGGTGGATTATAGGCATAAATGATAGCTACATGAGTGTTGTAACTGACTTTATCAAATACACTAAGAGGAACGAAGTGTGATTTTGGATCAGAAGGAATCTTATTGCTATCGCAAAATGGCTTAACAATTTCTGTTCTTTCTACTGTCACCTTCATGGTTTTTTTGGTTGAGGTTATATAAATTTGGAGAGAAAAAATACAGAAAGGTTTGTTTTCAGTATGGGTAGCAAATTAAAGCATTCTCCTTTCCATACATATATAGTGAAGCGCTTGCTCTATGCCAAGCCTTTATATCTGTGGTTGGTGTCAACAAACATTAATGTGATACATAGAACTCAGAGACAAATAGGCAAATTAGGTCCATTTAAAAAAAAAAAAAAACAAAGAAAAAGAAAAAGAAGAAAAAAAAAAACGGGAAAGAAAGAATTGGCGATCAGAAACTTTGAAAAAAAAAAAAAAAAAAAAAACGGGAAAGAAAAATTGGCATGCAACTTTGACAAAGATAGAGAGCTGTGAATAAATTATACGCGGCTTTTTCATAACCTTTCCTATAAATAGAGGTAGTAAAGCCTCAAGCTAAACACACAGCCACAGATAGAAATTAATCTGTGAAGAGAGATTTGAGAATTATTCAGTTTTAAAAAGGGTTCTTAAAACAAAGGGTCTAGAAAAATAGTAAAGACTATTGTAGTGTTTTTGGAAAACACTTTTGAGTGCCAATATTTTGTATTACTCTCTTTCTAAGCCTACTATTTTTAATAGTGGAAGAAATATTCGGAGTTGGTCACGTTGACGTAGCCCTAAACAGTTGATGGTGAACCACGTAAATTTCTGTGTATCACAAGTTCCTATTTTTCTGCTGCGTAATTATTCTAGTAACCTTATTGCCGGGCCCCAACAAGAACTTAGAGACAAATAGGCAAATTTGGTCCATTTATATATATATATATTTAATCATTGGAAGAAGGAGATTACTCATATTAAAGTCCTGTTCGAAGCATATTGCAATAATATGCAATCGGATTTTTTTAGTTGCTATTTGACAGTATTGGTTAACATTTTGACTAGAGTTAAAAAAAAAACTCTCTGTATATATTGCTCAATAACACAATATTTATGATTTATGATAATGTTTAAAAGTTGAGTAAATAATTTATGCAACATTATTTTCCTTAACGTCCTATAATAACATTTTAACATTTGATAATAATTAATTAAATATTTTTAAATTATTTTACATTAAATAACTAATCAAACAATTATTTTAACTGGACTTTTAATTTAAACTACTATTATGTAAGCAGCTAGTTACTAACAACTAATATTTAATAATTAATTAATAAAATAATTGACAATTATATTAAAAAAGCTAACTGCTACAACATCTAATATTGTTAAATAAGACCTAATTGTTTACTTAAACCAAAGTGTTTAAATCATTATACAGCTTAAGAAATGAAGGGGCAAATTATTCAAAATTTAACAAATTAAGTATGATAAGTTGTGATAAAGCATGTAATGGATTAACCTTGATATTGTAAAATTTTCAAATTTAAAATTAATTTTAGTGTATTTTTCTTAAACTCAGACTTAATAGTACTAAATTATTGTGAATTCAGACAATCATACCTCAAAAATACTTCAAAAAGTAATCGTACCTCCGTTGAAAAATTCAAATTGATATAAACTCGACATATATTTCAACATAGAATAGTCCAAGGAAATTACTCGCATAGACCAAGTCAATGGTCACGTTTATGGACCAAACCAATCACAGTAAGTATTTTTTAAAAAGTGTTCTGATTTTATCTTCTTCTTTTTTTGCAGTGTATGGTCAGAAATACTCGTGTTTCAATAAGAAATCTTATTCTCATTGTTTAGTCTACGAGTGAGGCCATAAACTCGGTCTAGGTAAAATTTTTCCGTGGTCCAAATGTTATCTATTTGCATATACAACAATATTATTTTCATTAATTATTATTAGCACTTAGCACAACTACCTATATAAGTCCAAATTTTTTTTTTTTTAAATAACGTGAATGAAAAGTTGTCAAAAATGAACACAATAATTAATTTGGGTTTGTTGCCTATCGTTTTCATATTTTACATATTACATAAGGTCGTTTTTTTTAGGTGATAATGTTTCTTATTGCTGCTGAGAATAAAAAATTTGCATGCGGTGAGCTATACTATTCAAAAATTAATCAATACTCTTATAAGAAGTCATCTTGACTATAAATATTGTAAATCTATACTCAATGCGGTGAGCTATAACTATTCAAAAATTAATCATACTCTTTATAATGTTTCTTATTGCTGCTGAGAATAAAAAATTTGCATGCGGTGAGCTATACTATTCAAAAATTAATCAATACTCTTATAAGAAGTCATCTTGACTATAAATATTGTAAATCTATACTCACGTAAGGAGACATCTTCACAAGATAACAATTAACGCTGCACTTTAGGCCCTCTCTCTCCCCCAAAACCTAAAACTTAAAAGCTGTCTTATTTTCTTCAATAAACGGCCATCCGTGAGCTTTTACTGATGGTCACGCATTTTTCTTTTTTTCTTTTTGTTTATTTTTTTCAAATAATCTTCATATATGCATTATCGCCCAAATTTGGGATTTGTTATTGCCCATATCTTGTAATTTTGTTCTTAATCTAGTTCTAAATTATTATTGTCACCATTATAGTGATTTTATTTAGCGTCTTTCGTTATTTGGATAGTTATGCAAAAAGAAATGCAGATCTCTTCTCTAACATAAAAAAGAAATTTAAAGATAATCATAACAGACTTATAAAAAGACTATGGAGTCGAACGGTAGCATGAATAGCTACTAAGTAGAGTAAGCGATCACCGATAACACAAATATTATATACTATCAACTCGATCAGATACTTCAAATTAAGATTTTAATATTTTATTCTTTGTATAAATTGTTTATTAATAGACTTTCTACACAAATATATAAACATATTGATCTGTATCCTACATCTGTATAAATTTTTCTAAATGTAATTTCTAGTTTGATTTTTCCTAAAAAAAATAAAGACATCTTAACTATAAAATTTTGGCTGAATATATAAATTTCCCCAGAATTTTGTTACTTTAATTTTGTGTTGCCCTCAATTTTTATATTTTGACCCATTAAATAATTTAACTTATTAAATTACACCTATTAAACACTTAACTTTTTAATATTATTATATTAAACATTTCAACTTGTAAAATTAGATCAATTAAACACTCATTAAAAAGTTAAAAATTATAGAAATTATTGTTTCAAAAGTCATCTTAACTACATATCAAATCGATATTTTACGGATAAAAGCCAAAGACACTAAAAATTATTGATATTAGTTTCAAAAGATGTGTAATATTATCAAAATTTATAAGTTTAAGGTCATATGAAAGTTCAAAATACCACAAGATTAAAGTTACAAAATTAAGGAGTTAATTTATATATTCAACTATAAAATTTTTAAAAGGAATTGATTTGATTAGATCCGGTTTATGGACACAATATCTATGATAATGTTTAAAGGTTGAGTAAATATTTTATGAAACATTAGTTTTCTTAATGTCCTATAATAACATTTTAGCATTTGATAATAATTGATTAAGTATTTTTAAATTATTTTACATTCAATAACTAATCAAATAATTATTTTAACTAAGCTTTGGATTTAAACTACTACTATGCAAGGAGCTAATCACTAACAATTAATATTTAATAATTAATTAATAAAACAAAACTACTATGCAAGGAGCTAATCACTAACATTAATCATTTAATAAATTATTAATAAAACAATTGACAATTATATTAAACTTAGCTACCTGCTAGAAAATGCTAATATTGTTGAAACAAGGCGTAATTGTTACTTAAACCAAAGTATTTAAATCATTATAAACAGTTTAAGAAACAAAGGGGCAAATTATGTACAAAGAATTTAAACAAATTAAGTATGCACTAGTTGTGATAGAAGCACATGTAATGGGAAATTTAACAAATTAAGTATGATAAGTTGTGATAAAGCATGTAATGGATTAATCTTGATATTGTAAAAATTTGAAAGTTAAAGTTAATTTTAGCCTATTTTTCTTAAACTCAGATTTAAAGTTAATTTTTCTTAACAAATATTAACGCTTAAAAATTAGCTGCTTACATAGTAGTAGTTTAAATCAAAAAAATTCAGTTAAAATAATTATTTGATTAGTTGTTAAAATAAATTAAACACATTTAACTAATTATTGTCAAACGCTATACTTAATTAATTATTATTAAATGCTAAAACGTTAAGAAGAATAATATTCCATAAAATATTTACTCAACCTTTAAATATTATCACAAGAATAAAACTTATTTTAATTTTTTTCAAAAAAATAATAATTATTATTTTAACTCACAATGAGTAGTTTTTTTAACTCTTTAAAATAATAATCGCTACTATCACAAGAAAATGACTTATTAGTGAAGAGAAATCCCGGGGCTAAAAGTCTATTCCGTCACTAAAAACAAATGTCAACCAAAAAAATTTTATTTTTTTATCGCAACAAGCTCCGAACAGGAACTTAATATTTTTTTTTTATCAGCAAATAAAATTTTATTTTATTAAATAAACATATTCAGAAAAAATTTAGCAAAATCAAGGAATTATATTCGAGCCAATGACTTCCAAATACACCCAATCCTATTTGAAAATGTTAAGCCAAAAAACTTGAGAATCTCAAAAACAAAATACAAATTCAAATTCCTCTTGAGATAAGAAAAAAAGAAATTAAAATCAAAATTGGATCAAATCAAAGTGCCAATGAAAATCAAAAATTAATTACGACTCAATCCTTATATATCCAAATCGAACAACCTTTGCTCCATCCTCTGATCAAAGCCGGCTAACCGAATAGGACCTTAATATAAGTAATCTCCTTCTTCCAATGTCTAAAAATCGATATTTCATCATATTAATTTATTTAACCTAGTCATAAAAATTAATAAATCTTTAAATACAAATCAATAATTTTCATCAGCTTGGCATATGATATTTTTAAATTTATAATATAAATGTGAGTACTACGTCTTCATTATTTTATAATAAACAACATTGAGTTTTTCATTTGAGTTGTACTGTTATATCGACCCAACTTAGTTTGATTATAGCGTGGCTTACATCATTTTAAAAAAAAAAATAATGCTATCAATTATATAGTCTGAACGATTCTTTTATCTCCTTTTTTTTTTTTTTTTGTTCTAAACGATTCTTTTTTTTTTTTTTTTTTTTTTAATACTTGCATGAGGTATCTAGACTTGAGACCCTGTCCCTTTAATAGTTTAGGAAATTAATTAATCCTCGCTTGCGTTCGAAAGCAAAGGGATTGGTCCGGGAGGAATTTGCGTTGCGGAGAATCAAACTCATGATCTTAATCATGGTGATCAATCCTACAAGTACTCTTTGTCATTGAGCTACCTCCGTTCTAAAGTCAACATTTATCAATGATATCAATTATATAGTTTGTAATAAATATAAAAGTGAAGAATGAATATTGTATATCTTATTCCCAGTAAACAAGCGTTTAAATACAAAGAGAATAAACTGAATTCCTTAGCAGTAGGAATCAGTAACAAACTAATCCTATCATAACAACTCAATCTCAACATAATCAAAAACAATAACAACTCAATCTCAACATAATCAAAAACAATAATAATACAAAGTCAAAGATATGGGAAGAGGTACAGATATACTGCTAATATGCCCCCCTCAAGTTAAACAGAGAGGACCAATGTTTAACTTGTTCAGATGACGATAAAACGCAGCGGATGACAAGGGCTTAGTCAAAGTATTGGCTACTTGATCTGCAAAATGGACATGTGAAACAGTAAGCAGTTTCCAATGAACTTGATCACGAACATAATGAAAATTCATTGCTAAATGCTTCATACGACTGTGAAACACAGGATTCTCACATAAATAAGTGACTCCTATGTTATCACAATAAATAACAGGTGCCGTAGAAAGTCTGATGCCCATTTCAAACAGGAGATTGCAAACCCAAGTTGTTTCAGATACAGCACTCGCAACAGCACGATACTCAGACTCCGTGGAGGACCTCGCAATTGTTGTTTGCTTTTTAGAAGACCAACTGATCGGATTATTTCCAAAGAATTGAATGTAGCCAGTGGTTGAGACACGATCATTAATATCACCGGCCCAATCTACGTTAGAATACATGTGAAGTGACAGAGATTTGCTTTTCTTCAGACAAAGGCCATAGCGAAGAGTACCATTAAGATATCTTAGAACCCGTTTGACAGCTTTCCAATGAATTATTAGATAGGATCTCAAACTACGTCTGACTAGTCTTTATCTTCACATGAGGAGTGAGAGGGTGAGCAATTCCTGCCATGTTGAAGTCTAAAGTGCGGAAAGATGATCTACATCGCAAGAGAGACAAACAAAAGTATCTTTGTTGGTGAAAGACCTGGACGAACAACTAGATATTGAAGTTTTCCAACAACTTGTTCGATTATTAGTGCATCAACAAGGCAGGCAAGGAACCATCAGAAACTGAAAGAACTGTAGAGGAGCTCATAGGAGTAGCAGCTGGTTTGGATTCCTGCATGTTGGTTGTGTGAAGTAGATTAGCAATATAAGTTGCTTGAGACAAGTAGAGACAATCTTTCTGCCGCAACACTTCCACACCAACGAAATACTGCAAATTACCCAGATCTTTAATAGAAAAATGACTCGCAATGGAATCAATTGTACTCTGAATGCCAGAAACTGAACTTCCAGTAACAATGAGATCATCGACATATACAAGTACAAAAATAACAGCAGAAGCCGTACGGCTTATAAATAGAGAACAATCCGATTCAGATTTGGCAAAACCCAAGGAGATAAGATGATTTTTAAGAGTAGTATACCACGCACAAGGAGCCTGCCACGCACAAGGAGCCTGCTTTAGCCCATAAGTAGCTTTGCGAAGCAAACAAATGTGAGAGGGAAACTTAGAATTCTCAAAACCCAGAGGTTGTGTCATGTAGACTTCCTCATCAAGATTGCCTTGAAGAAAGGCATTATTGACATCTAATTGACGCAAAGGCCAGTTATATTGAATTGCAAGAGACCACCAATCTGACAGTGGTTGGCTTGACCACAAGACTGAACGTCGAATGATAATCGATGCCTGGGCGTTGCGTGAACCCTTTGGCAACTAACCGTAACCCTTTGGCAACTAACCGTGCTTTAAACTTGTCAACAGAACCATCAGATTTTCGTTTAATCCTATGTTTAATCCTATATAACCATTTGCAAGCAACAATATTCTTAGAGGGATCATATGGAACAAGTTCCCAAGTTTGATTTTTCATTAATGCATCATACTCTACTTGCATACCTGTCCGCCATTCTGGGTTTTTGTTGGCTTGGGCAAAGGTATTGGGTGGGGGAGTAGGTAAAACTTGTGCCATGTAGTCAAAGATTTTCTTGGGTTTGTAAATTTGATTTTGGGAACGGGTAACAACACGAGAGGGAGGAGGTTGTGGTATTGTTGCAGGTAAATTTGAAGAGATGGGAGTAGGGATAGGTGGAGAGGATGGTTCACGAGTAGGAATGGGTGAAGGTATAGGTGGAGATGGGTCAGGTGTATGTATGAGTGGAGATACCAGTGGAGATGGTGTTGTCACAGCAGCTGTTGTGGCACGATCGGAGTTCCCAGAGTCACAAGTGGGCACAGTTTTAGAGTTTTGGGTGTTGGAATTCACAGGGGAAGGAAGCACGGGTATAGGACAAGGTAAAGGTTGAGTGGAAACGGGATTAACGGAAGAGGATTCCTGATGTGAGGTGGGAGAGTGAGATTGGGTTAAGTCAAACCAATTGAGAGACTGATTAGATTTAGAAGTGGAGCCAAGAGAGAACATGGACTTGTATGGGAAAATATGTTCAATAAACCGGACATCACGAGACAAATAAATTTTAGAATTGAGAGGATCAAAACATTGATGACAGTAATGGCACAGTGAAAAACCTAAGTAAACACATGGTGTAGATCTTGGAGCTAGTTTATTAGGAGAATAAGGTTTTAGCCATGGGTAACATAAACATCCAAAGGTGAGGCTTTCTCAATGTTGTTGGTGGCAAGTGAAACTCTTTTAAATGGAGGAAAACACGGATGCTGCCCAAAAAAAAAAAGCAAACCTTTTTTTTTTTGTGCAAAAAAAAACAAAAAAAGTTCTCCCCCCCCGGCCGATGAGAACTGGAGGCCATTTTGGAACATTTTACTGGAAATATGTCCAATATGGTGACTTGAAAACGTCCCGGAAATTTTCCACGAGGATATGAGCAGAACGATCCCGGAATGATTTTGTGCAGAGGTCGGAAACTCCCAAAAAAGCTCCCGGAGCGAGAACATGGTGGGCGCACCACCAAGCTACGGCAGCGCCGGCCGCCGACACCGGCGGCAGCTGGCCGCCCCACCGAGGACTATGGGCGGTCAGCTCGCCCGGCATGGGCGACACCTGCCCGCCCCACCGACTGGGCGGGCACTACCGCCCTCCCAGGCGGCACTGCAACCCAGCATGGGCCGGCACCTTGGCCGCCCAACCGACTGGGCAGGCACCTGGCGCCCCAGTTTGGGCGGCAGCTGCCGCCGAGCCAGGCGGCACCTGCCGCCCTGGACCCGAAAATGGCCTATAAATAGACCATTTTCAGCCTATTTTGACACCCCTGTCTGTGTTGACGGACGATCTTTCTCCCTCCCACGCTCCTTGCGTTTTTCTTTACCGCTTTTTGCATTTTAATTTTTATTACATTATTGTTGTGATATTTGGCCACTAAAATTAAATAAATTAAAATTGATTAATATTTCCCAAGCGAGGAGCTTAATCTGGAATTAAGAAGCGGTCGCCGATTAAATCAGGTATGTAAACGAAACTCTGCCTATTTAATTTCAGCACTAACTTCTGGCCTATTTAATTTTAGCACTTCATAATATTTCTCGTCTACTCTTAATAATTCTACAATTGCAATAAATGCCATCCACGTCATTATTTTTGGTAAACTAAACTGCCTTAATTTAATTTGATTAAGTTAAATGCCCGGGGTTAAATCAATAATCGTGGTATTAATAGTTGTAATCCGACAATATTGGCTAAAAGAGCCTAGTTAATCAATAAACTAAGCGTGTCTAATTGCCTTATTTCGAACAAATCCGGCTAAGTCAATTAATGCAATATATTGTGCTAAAAGCCTTAATCAATTCACGTTTCTCAGAACAATAAATTCTGTGATTAAGTCGAACGCCCGATTAATAACGATAATCGTGACATTAAATGCTAAATCGCACATTTTGGCAAACTAATTCGTAAACACAACAGAACATTTGGCCAAAGGCCTTAAAATCAAATGCATTTGGGCGACAATTCCGCCTAAATCTCTTACATTTTTGGCAAAACTAATTGCCCCTACACACACACTTTTTGGCTAAAGGCCTAGAATCAACCATTTTCAGCACAAATCGCTTAAAATCATCTTTTGGCAAAATGCCCCTAAAATCACCATTTTCGCTTAAAACCGTAAAATCACCATTTTGCGACAATCGCCTAATTCGCACATTTTTGCAACAATTGCCTAAAAAATTCATTTTGGCTAAAAGCCATTAAATCAACTTTTGGCAACATGCCGTAAAAATCAATCAATCCTTTGGCGAAATGCCTAAACAAAATGCACAAAGCATACACACACTCATGGCACGAAGCATACACACAACATGCACAAAGCAATAACATGCACAAAGCAAATACACACTTATGCCAATCAAAGCAAATACACACTTATGCAACAAAGCATCACACACTCCATGCATTAAGCTTACACCCTTCCAAAGCCCTCTAAAAAGAAGGCCTATCGAACTAGGTTGACTTTGATCTTCCATTCAAATGGAAGTACGTAGGCACGTTCGGGATTTCACCCCGGGTGGCAAGTCGAAATCACTTAAACATTTCATTGATCCATCATTCACCCTTGCAAAACACTCATTCATCGGTTAGTTTATCAGCATGACATAGTCTCGGGATCCACCTCGATTTCGTAGATTGTGCCTTAATCATTGGGATAATTAATCTAGTAACTAGGTTAATTAAAAATGGAGTCATTCAGGTTTTTTTCCTAGTTTACCCTAAAATAATTAAACAAGGTGGCGACTCACACACTCACACATCACGTGTATTTCTTCTCATTCATCATATGATCACATGCCTAGACATTTGGGAAGGGGTTCACATAGCCATGGGTAAACATAACACATCCAAGGTTTTTTAGTGACAAGTAATCGGTTGTTTTTGAAATAATAGGGAGAATGATTGGCTAAAGTGTGAGTGGGCATTCTGTTGATTAGATAAACGGCATGATGACATGCAAAGGACCAAAGGTTGGATGGAAGAGATGCGTCATAGAGTAATGTTCGGGCAGTTTCTTTCAATAATATGGCGGTGTCGGCGTTCAGCAGTGGCAACCCGTTGTGGAGTATATGGAGGGGATTTCAAATGTTCTATTCCATGTAGGTTAAGGTATGAATCAAGAGCCTGAAATTCACCACCACCATCAGTATAAAAGGAGAGAATTTTGGAATTGAAATGTCTTTCAACTAAAGGATGAAATTTTTGAAAAATTGATGTCACCTCATTTTTTTGTTTTAACGTGTAATGCCAAATATATTTTGTATATTGATCAACAAAGATGCAATAATATAATTTTTTTTCTCAACAGACAAAGTGGGAGAGGGACCCCATAAATCAATAAAAATAGTTTGAAGAGGCTTTGAACTTGTTAATGTAAGTTGAGAAAATGGTTGCCTATGAGCTTTATTAGAATGACAGGAATTACAAAAAGATAATTTGTCTTGAACTGAAACAGAAATAGAACATTGATTTAAAATAAGATGCAGAAGAACTCTATCATGAGGATGACCGAGTCTACAATGCCAGGTTTCAAGAGAACTAGTGGAGGTTGCTGTGTGAGCTGTAGGGAAAGAGCAGGACAAGGGAGTCTTTGGCCACTCGTATAATCCATTATTACTCCGACCATGCACCAACGGCTTCCTAGTTGCAAGATCCTTGACAACAAAATCAGAGGGAAAAAATTCGACTGAGATTAAATTGTCTTGACAAAATTTATTAACAGAAATTAAATTTATTTGAATTTGAGGAGCACAAATGGTATTAGACAGCTGGAAAGCTTCGTTAGATGCATATAAATGAATAGAACCAGTGTGTGTAATTGGGATTTTGTTACCATCACCCATTGCTACTTCTTCAAAACCAGTGTATTCAGGCATGTCCTGAGGATCAGCAGTGATATGATGGGTGGCACCGGAGTCGATATGATGGTGGCACCGGAGGTCGTAGGACCCATGGTTTTCTGACATTTGAGAAGGCTGAAACAAAATTAGCTCTGGCTTGAAGATGAATGTATGTGACTGCTGCGACACACCTACGACACACAGATGCAGTGTGACCATATTTGTTGCATAATTGACAAGTGACTCCATTGTAGGAAGTGTTAGAGGATGGTGGACGCCAAGTTGGTTGTTGAGTTGGTTAGTGATTTGGTCTATTTGGACGCCACTGGTTTGGCTGGAAGTTGGAAGGTTGCTGGGTATTATTAGAAAAACACCGATTGGATCGACCATTGCAAGCAGTGTACGTAGCTTGACTAGCTACAACTGTGGGAATAGCTGAGGAGACTGATTTTACTTCACTTTGAAGACAAAGTTCATGGTCTAGAAGTTTTTCACAAAGTTCTGGGTACTCAATTGGGACACTCCTGTTGCGAATTGCAGCTGCTACTTCTCGATAATTTGAGTTTAGACCACTGAGAATTTTAACAGTAAGCTCAGGTTCCGCCATTGGAGAACCTGCAGCAACAAGTTCATCGGCAATTTCACGAATTTTATGAAGATATTCGGTGATACTTTTGTCATCTTTTTGTATGCGACTGAGTTGATCGCACAAGCTATAAATGCGTGTATGACTTTTGTTGGCATAGGTGTTGTGAAGAATTGTCCATGCTTGAGCAGAGTTGGAAGCATTACCAACAATGGAGGTTACCAACAATGGAGCAATGTTTGGATCAACAGAGGCCATCATTTGCCTTGAATGAATGAGGCCGATACCTGCTGTAACCATAAACGGTATCTGGGGTTGGGTTGAGAGGGTGTTATCTTGAGTGATTTTTTTGGAGAGACGGTTGGTGTCCACAAGACTGAACCAGCAAGTCATTGCCAATCAAGAAGAAAGTTAATTGAGTTTTCCAGGGGAGAAATTGGAACTGCCTTTGAGCTTAAATAGCCAATTGAGCAATAGGGTTGAACTGGTATTATTTGATGGGTGAGGTATTTGGAAGTAATGTTTATCAAAGTATGGGTGAGGTTGGAAGTAATGTTATCAGAATTTAGAATGTTTGCCATGGGAATAATTGTGTGAAAAGAAAAAAAAAATATGAATCAAAGACTCTTTTGAGTTATAAGAGCTCTGATACCATAATATATATAAAAGTGAAGAATGAATATTGTATATCTTATTCCCAGTAAACAAGCGTTTAAATACAAAGAGAATAAACTGAATTCCTTAGCAGTAGGAATCAGTAACAAACTAATCCTATCATAATAACTCAATCTCAACATAATCAAAAACAAATAATACAAAGTCAAAGATATGGGAAGAGGTACAGATATACTGCTAATAGTTTGAATGATTCTTTTATCTCTTTAGCTATTATTTTACTCAGCGGTATATACACGTTAAAGTCAACATTTTATTTATTTTTTTATAAAATTATGCATAGGGTCATAAAATTAATAGAAATCTATGTATATAAAAAATTTACATAAAATTAACAATTGTTTTCTTCTATATAAAGATGTATTGAAAATAGTTAAGAAATTTGTTATTTTATGAGCAACAAAAAATTTTTTTGATTAGAATTAAAGATACCAGTGCATTTTCAGGAATTCATCCCAAGTCAATGGGCTTCCTCAATAAACATTTGTGTATATTTTTATAATTGAGTAAGTGTTAAAATTCATTTTATATAAAATTAATTGGTTTTATTTACTTTTATAAGTTGTGAATTTCTTTATGATAATTAAAAGAAATCAAATTGAAAATTTTATTAAGATTAAATCATATACAAATATGGAATATACATAAATATATTATTATATTTTTGTATAGAAAGGTCTGCTAATAACCACTTATACAAAGAATAAAAAAATATATTGATTAATATCGGATTGAGTTGACACAATATAATACATGTGCAATAAGCGACTCCTCGCTTCACTTGGTGGCTATTCATGACCACTGTTCGACTCATTGATTTCTCTACAAGTTCAATCTAATTGCCTTTAATTTTCTTTCTTATATCAGAGAAGGGATTTACACTTCTTTCTACATAACTGTCGAAATAATAAAATCATAATGGTGACAATAAAAACCAAAAATTATCAAAACAACTAAATAACACATATGACTCTTAAATTTTGATAGTTCCACATAAAATTTAATTATTAATTATAGTGTTATATAAATATTGACATTAATTATCATTCAATTATCATAATTAATACATATTAGTAAATAATTATGATTATTATAGTATTGTAACTTATCTTTCTAATTAAAATTACATAATATTGATTTTAATTGTCATGCAATTTTCATATTAATATGTATTAAATAATTAAACTTATTATAATATTACAATCTATTTTCTAATTAAAAATTATCATAACATTGATGTTATTATCAAATTAATATATTATTATAATATTGATATTGAATATCATTATAATCAATCATACTTATCATTTATTATTATAAATGAAAATTTTATATTGAAAAGAATGATAAAGAAGGTTAATAGTAAAAATATTTATTAATAGCTTTATTAACAATGGATATCCAAATGTTTAAATATTTATTAATAGATCAATTGTTTTTTTGTAATTTCAATTTTCGACATTGATATATTTTTTCTCTTCTAATTTCTATTACTCTATCAAATTAGGAAAAGCTTGATAAATCATAAAAAAAGCTATGAAATTATTATTAAAAATGATATATATACATAATTATACACGTCTAAAATGCATTGAATTTCTAAGTGTCCATTTTATTATTTTTAATATTATCTAAAAAATTTAATTAATTCAAAATAATTAATATATATTTCCTTTTCTTTCAATTTGGTTATAGACATTGCTTTTATATAATGAACTAATATTTTGATTTGAAAGATGATGTTTCTTTAATTATAAGGAATAATTTAACAAAAAAAATTAATAAATATGAAATTAAAAATAATTTAAATTATAAATTTTTTCTTTAACTAAATTATATATTTTACTGTGCAGCACGTGCATGCTGCTAGTTTAGTACAATGATTTGCAACATATGTTAAAAATACATCACTAATTAAAAAAAAATGAAATATGAAATATTAAAGTAAGGCCATGTGTCACCTTGCCATTGGTGGAGAAGATGACATTATATTAGCCATGAATCACGTCTTGGCCGCCAATAGGCTAGTGGCAATCAATTGTAACACACACCAGTGTTAACGGGTGAAGCTAAAAGATAAAGGGTGCCACTTTTTTCTTATAATATTCATGAAAACGCGCGATGAACAGATTAATATAAAAAAAAATAAAATAATATTTTATAATATTATTAAAATAATAAAATTATATAATAAAATGATCGTAAAATGCATTATAAAATTGTATCTTATTGAGATATACTGAAAAAAGTTGTGATATTAAGATGTGTCTTTTTAAGTATCATATGAAGTCTTTCACCAGGGCATGCAATAGCAAAAAAGTCATGTGTGGTATGACCTACATCAAAAAGTGCTCACTCACTATTAATGTGTTTTTAATAGTGATAATAATTTTGAGAATTTAACTAATTAATAAGAAATTAAGAATTTTTTATTTTATATTTATATTTATGATTTATTATAAATAATTATTTATTTATTTGAAATATTAGCGTATTATACTTATTTAGTGTAATGTGTTCTAAGCGTGCGAATGTCCTACCATTTTAAAAATTATCATATCCCATGTGTTATCATATATTGTGTCCCATCTCCGTACAACTTAACTCTTGGTATATAAAACTACTCCATACATAGATCAAAGTTTTTTTTATTACCAATAAAAAATGAAGTGTTTTTTAAATTTATTTTTGCGTTTATTTTTTATTAATGAATGATTAGAAATACTTTCGTTATAATTAAAAACCTATTTCAGTAGTCTTAATAATTTATTCGTCTTTGCCATACTCTAAAATTATTTCTCACCAAGGAGAGATTTTTTAATCAAAACTACGATAAATAAATTGCAACTAGAGGAGGTTAGCTCTAGGCTACATGTTGATCAGTTCAGTTGAAAATTTAACTAATTATATTGAAATAAGAAATTAAGTATTTTTTTATTTTATGTTTATGATTTATTATAAATGATTATTTCATGCATTCTCATTAATCAATGCATCCTTATTTTATTTATTTTTGAAAATATTAATTATTTATACTTATTTTAAAGTGTAATGTGTCATAAAGCGAGAAATTAAGTATTTTTTTATTTTATGTTTATGATTTATTATAAATGATTATTTATTTATTTGAAATATTATTATTTATACTTATTTAGTGTAATGTGTCATAAGCGTGTGAATGTCCTACTTTTTAAAAATTGTCATATTATGTATATTCTCATATCTCGTATCCCATGTCCATGCAATCTAACTTCTGATATATGAGATTATACATCAAATTAATCAACCTAAAGTTTTTTTTTATTATCAAGAAAAAATTATGTGTTTTTTTTATTAATGATGAATTTCATACGATTTACTATTATTTGTATTTTTTTTTAAACCCAAACCATAAACTGTAAATTTCATAGGTAATTGTAAACGTATCATTTTATTAATGATGAATTTGATATGATTTACTATTATTTGTATTTTTTAACCCGAAAATGTAAATTCCATAGGTAACTCAATCCCGTTAAAATATCAAAACATTAATATCTTACTATAGTCTTCATTGTGTAGTTGGATTTGAACACAAGTGTTTTTTTTTTTTTTTTTTATAATTTTATTTATTTTTTAAAATTTTATTTATGATAAAAATATTATCTGAAAATATAAAACAACTGATCTTCTTACAATTGTACTAAATAATTGTTCTCCTTACACTTTGCAATTTGACTGATTTACACTTGACTGTTATTTACGATAGTATACTATACTTTTATACATTGTATAGATGTGTCAATATAGCTATCCCTCGTCCTTAAACTTATAACATTTCCCTCTATCATTCCTAAACTTCAATTCTTCCCTTAAAAATTATCAATCTTTTATAAGCACGACAGTAAAAGAAACTCACGTAATCAACGAAAATCTATTAGAGAACTGACGTGGAGAACACTATCATAAAATACATAAAACGTTTTTGCCACATTAGCCATCCCACTTAGCTTCATCTCTCTCTCTCTCTCTCTCTCTCTCTCTCTCTCTCTTTCTCTCTTACTTCTCCATCTTCTTTTTTGCCACATTAGCCATCCCACTTAGCTTCATCTCTCTCTCTCTCTCTCTCTCTCTCTCTCTCTCTCTTACTTCTCCATCTTCTCCTCTCAATTCTAAGCTCAACTTTCTTAAGCGTCCCTAATCGCTAGTCGTTATAGTTCTCCGAGCTCATTCGTCTAATACGATTCCAAATCTTTATATTCTAGGTAAATATGGGGAAATGGGTCGGATTGGTGGATGTTTGGTAGAAGGAAATAGTGATGGTGGGAGTAAACGCTACTTCCCTCGTCTTTTCTCCTCCCAATATTTTTTTGCTTCTTATCAAACACCAACATGCCTTTCTCTCTCCTCCTATTCCAAATCAATCATCAACAGGAACTCAAAGAACACTTAGTTCAATATGTTAAAAATGGAAATGTTCATAGCTCCATCGACATCTACTCTGAAATGTTTTAGTGATTTTTCTCTGAGTGCTTCTACTAGTCCTTTGTGTATGATGGAATTATATAGCAGTTTTGAATCTTTTGATGCCTGGGAATCAAATCATCGAACACCTAAATCACCTAATGCAATAAATATGAGAGATTTTTTTTTTTTTTTTCACTTTTCAAGTTAAGAATTAGATGAGAATTCTATATTGATAGAAGAGCTTTGCGATAGAGGTAAAATCAAGCTATTGAAGCCTCTGCCTTGATCATAAGTGGAAGAGAGAAGTCCACTTTTATCACAGAGGTCACCTAGGTCACTAATAGCTCAAGGGAAAAATATTATTTTGAGAAGGTTTTTCATTAAGAAAGAAGAAAGAATCATATCTATTTGCTATAGCAGATGAAAACACTCGAGTTTTTTTTTTTTTTAATTGCTTTCATTTTTCTTATTGGGCTTTTTCTTAGGTAAATTATATCAGTGGTCACTTAATTTTACACTCAGTTTTATTTAGATCAATAAATTATAATTTGTCATTTTTAGTCATTAAACTTTAATTTTTGTTTCAACGAGAGATCACTTACCGGAATCCAGTAATCGGACTAATAATATGATATTAACAATTTATACACTTTTTCTGTTCCAAAAAGATAGTCAATCTTTCCTTTTTGGTTTGTCACAAAATATAGTACACTTTCCTTTTTTGCATTGTAGTTAATATACCCTTATTAAATTTTATCTTATTTCAATAACTTTATTAATTCTTACTTATTATTTCAATATAATAATTGCTCATGTGTTATTTAAATATGGGCATAATCGGAAAGTTATATGAACAAAATTGTCCTTGAACCATAATAATTGTTATTCTTAATATGTGTAAAAATAGAAAGCGGATTATCTTTTTGAGACGGAGGAGAGTATATCACAAAAAAAAAAACATGATCACAAAGAAATATAAAAAAGAAAAGGAAAAAATGTCACAAAATGTAAACGATAGAGTGAAAATTTTTATATCTTTTATTTTATTTAAAACTTGTTTCATATAAAAAAATATTATTTGTTAAATAAATTAACAAAAAGATTTCAAATAATGTATTAGGAGAAAATACGAAATTTTTAGAATAAAAGATTTTATTTTATATTGCCATATTAGCATCTCTAACGATGGTATTCCGGTAAGTAATCTTCCGTTGAAACAAACATTAAAATTTAGTGACTAAAAAATGATAAATTAAAATTAAGTGACCTTATAAAACTAAATGTGAATTTAGGTACCCGATACTATAATTTACCCAGTGTTTCTTTCTCTTATTTCCCTGGGATTGAGCTCCATCTCTTTCTCTTATTTCCTTGGGATTGAGCTCGATGATGGAGAATGGAGGTGGTATGGGGTATACACAGAGAATCTATGAGTTATAAAAATTTAAATCTTTTTTTAAGCCACATTTTTCACGTGGCATTCCGATAGTTAGAATTCTTTTAATTTAAGAAAGGGGAGTAAAATAGTCTAATAGATGCAAAAGTTAGTGAAGAGCTAATTATTTATTCAAATTAAATCAAGGACTTAATAGTAATTAAAGTCAAACTCAATGGAGTAGCGTTTAACCCTTTTATGTAGAGCCATTAGGAAAAACTTGAAACTGTGGTTTTGTATATAAAAAGGTGAAAATGTTAAATCCAACGTTGTTCTCAATAATATGATGGTGAATGCAATTCCATCCCATTGGGTGGAATGTACTTATTAAGAGCATGTTAGGTCTCAGAAATTTTTTCCATTAAGTTCATGCTCCTTTTCTAAGACATATACCCTTTTACACATTGGTTGGCAAAATTAAGGATCAATGCTATATTTAAAAGAATTACTTAGGACCAAATGTTGATCTTTTTTTTTTTTCCCCTCCATTCATGTAAGATGTACTTTACACCAACTATTGTTGTATTAGGCACCAAACATTTTTAAAAATTCTTAGTTGACAAATAAGTTTTCTTATATTTAGAATTTCGATACCAAACTATAAATAAAATATATTTCTTCTTTATATTTAATTTGGGATATAACTAATATTTTTTTTATTCAATGAGATTTCAAATGTGCCTGAACAATATTGTAAGCTATATTATGATAAGAGTAATCTTTCGCTACACACACTAAATTAGTTAAAATTCTTATAATCAAGAGATTCGATAGGAGATCAAACTAGTTTGAATAACATTATAGATACATAATATAAATAATTCTACTTCTAAATTAATAAAAACTATTATGGTCAAGAGGACTTGAATTCGAGCTCTCTCCACTTTCTTTTTCACTTCTATAGATTCTTAAAGAAAGTGAGAAAACTAACCAACTACACTTAATTGAAATAAGTATTCGATCTTTAATCAAAGTGAAAAATAAACTTAACATAGCATGTTAACTTTGATTAGTAAATATATAATACATCATCAAATTTAAAAAAAAAAAAAATTAACGAACAAGTTGATTGAATGGTAGGTAGCCTTAATTTTCATAAAGTTAATAACATAAGTTTAATTCTTAAGAAATACATTCATTAGAATGAAAAAAAAAAAAAAAAAAAAAAAAAAAAAAAAAAAAAAAAAAAAAGAAAAAAGAAAGAAAGAAAGAAAGAAAGAAGGGTGTAAGAATTGTTAATCTCTAATAAATTGTTCATGAATCACAACCAACGTCTCCTAAACGTGCTGTTAATAAATTAATTTCCTGACATATTTTGGTCTTGTGTCTTGGGTTCGGTAGCTAATTACTCTTTGTATCAATATTTCCCATCTAATTCTTATCATATTGAGAAAAATAATATATTCCTCGCATATTTCTACATTTCGTTAGAGACCAAATTGTAAATAGAAAACTTAATTTGTCGTTTTGATAAGCAAAAGTCATTTTTAATTAGTCGACTAATTAAAAGGAGAAAACTATTCACAAAATAAGCCAGCAGACAACGTGATATGCTTTATAATTTCAACAAATTGATAACAAGATTTTACTTAAAATTTGACTTTTAATGGTAATGGATAAAAAAAGGCATGTGTAGTAATAATTAAAGTAATAAGTCTAATAATTTGAAAATGATTTAATTTGTATGTATATCATAGTTGTAGTTGGTGACAAGTATGACGATAGGGCAAGGTTCAATCTAGGGTGGACACATTTCAGAACTTGTGCCACTGCCCGGATGCCGCCTCCCAACGACTTTCTTTGACCTTTTGCATCAACCAAAACTAGATTATAGACTTCTCATCCAACCAAATCCATTGGTATCATTATCGGATCGGATAAAATGCGTATATTCAAGTAAGAGAGTACTCTTTTTGTACGGAAATATAATTTGCTTAAAATTTTTATAAAGATAGAGTACTCTTTTTGTACGGAAATATAATTTGCTTAAAATTTTTATAAAGATTAAAAATAATTATATAATTTTTTTTAAATTATAACAAAATTAAAGGTAATTTAATCAAATTATTTTTTATCCCAATGTCTATGATAACTTATGAAAATAGTTATTGTATCTAATATAAATAAGGATAATATTAAAAAAATATCATTCGTTAGTTTTTAAAATACTTAAAACTATTTATATTTTGAAACAAAACAATCACTCTAAAACGACTTATATTACGGAGACAGAGGGAGCATTCAAGTAAAAGACTCACAGAAATAATAATCTTATTTTTTAAACCTATAACCTTACAGATAAGATTCAGCTGAAAATGTACTTCACCTCCAATGATCCAACCATCTATTGTTGATAAGTCCAATCTATCTATTTATCTATCTATCTATATAAATATATAAAAACAGAACCTTCAAAGCTCAAATGGCACAAAACTAGAGCTTTGAAGTTCTGCTTTGAAGTTCTGATTCTTTTTTTTTTTTATGTATTTTTAATTTATTGTTTTAATATATAATTATTAATTATTATCATTTATCAATACAATGTGGGGAATTTATTTTTGTAATGGTCCTTTGTTTGTATTATTGGTAATCAACTAACTGTAGCCTTAAATTTAAATGAATAGTTCATGAATAGAGCAGGCAAAAGTAGTGTAACCTAAAGATTGATCATAAAAATAAATAATTCCTCCATTTCCTCTCTCTCTGTCACCTTCTGGGAGAGGAAGCCACCAGAAACCAATAACAATACGGTAGAAAAAAAAAAAAAAGTTTCCATCACAATCTATGATCGAAGTTTTTGAACATGCCACAATATTAGAGTTGCACCAAATTTGATGATCTTCTTGGTTTACAAAAGTTACCCAAGTAATACTTTTCTTTTAATGAAAGAAATCCGGTAATAAGATTTCTTTTCTTTTTCTGTATAATTAATTATTATATTTATGAATTTGTTGCTTTCTATTAATTTCTCTTAAACCTTATTCTTCTTACAAATAATAAAAGATCTTTCAAGATTATTGGTTTAATTAGATTATTGGTTTAATTTTTTTTGGTTTAATTTTTATTTGATTAGTTTTGATTTTTTATCTATTTTGTTTACTATGTTTGTATATGAATTGGACCTTTGGCATGGTTAAATTTGTGTTAACCTTTTTTAATCTTTTTATTTAGTTTCCTTCTAAAATTGAAATTTAGATTCCCAAACTTTGGTGAAACAATACACCAGTTTTTTATCTTTTTTATCATCATTTGTCTCATTTTATAGAATCGATACCCTTGAAATATTGATTCACATATGGTGCACTCAGATTTAGACTCAGAACAAATAGTTAGCAAATATTCCTTTTGCTTTATTATGGGAAGGCTAGATCTATGGTTACAAATAAATATAAATTTTTTTTTTTTGAATTTAGGACAAAATATAATGGAATTTGGGCACTTTATTTCTCTCTTTTTTTATTAAATTACTTAGGTCAGCATTGGAGAATAATAGGAATAATAATACAAATATTATAATATGCACATCGCGTGAGCACGTAATTAATTTATGATGTATATAAGAAAACGATTATGTTTGATTACTTTAAATACAAATAATCAGCATCAGTTCCATCTATAGAAGTGAATATACACGTACATTGAATGTAGACAATTTTTTCCTTGAACAATGCCAGACAGACCTATAGTTATAAACAATAAGAGGGAAGTTCTTAACCCTTTACTATTTCACTACTTGAGTACTGTAATAAATATTATTTCATTCTCCACATTCTTAAAGAGAGAAAAATCAATCCAATTATATTGAATATATAACCATAGCCTCTGATATGGTCCTATGAATAAATATTGGCATTTTTTTATAAGTTTGACAAAACTGATATTTGTATACCTAACTTTGGATGTAATGTTCCAATCTTTGACTTTTTAATTATTAAATCTTTGACTTTTTAATTATTATTTTTCTTCCTTGTACGTAACTCAGATCAAAGTTTCTCCATGTCCCTAGTACACGTTTTAATTTTTTTTTTTTTTTTTTTTTTTTTTTGGATAGTAGTACACGTTTTTAATTATTATTTCTTTGTTTCCTAAGGGCTTTCGAGGACAAATCACTAAACCATGTAATGTTTTGGTATAGGCTAAAGCTCTTCCTTAAATTTATATAATATGTAGAGGAGCTTTCCCTCATAGCCTACAGCTCCTCCAAAAACCCTTTAATTTCTCTTAGGGAAGGTATAGAATAAGTGAAAAAAACACTAGGGATACCATGAAAGTGAGAATAGAAAAAGTGCGGAATGTTTAAGCCAATTTAATGAAGAAAATGGCGAATTCTCCTTCAAAATTCACCATCTATTCCTCTTAGTGTATTTGATAAGGTCACTTACCACACCCACATCAGGCTGTTAATTTATCGCCTATCGTCCTCAACAAACCACCCAATGCAACAAATTGAGCTTGGGCTGCAAAGGGCCTTATCAGAATATAGGGAATGGGCAGACAGATTAGGAAGAAAATGGAGAAAGGTGATCCTGTCATGTTTTCTTAAATGCACAAAGGTGAAGTTAGTCGAGGCATCAGTGGACAGCAAGCTTGATGGATTGATGCCTCTAAAGCCATCTTCAATATTACTCAGTCTTCACCCTAGCTTAAAGGATGTTGAGGAGCTTGTGCAAGTTCAGCTCACAAGGTTTACTTGTGGCTCATTAGTGATTGGCTTCACAGCCCATCATTTAGTAGCTGATGGTCAATCCACTAGCACTTTCTTAGTTGCTTGGGGAAAAGCTGCTAGAGGACTTGACATAAGCCCCCTTCCTTTTCATGATCGGACCATTTTTAAGCCTAGAAAACCTCCAATTTTTGAGTTTGAACACAGAGGAGTTGAATTCAAAAGCAAGGTCGTCAAAGATTTTCATAATTATAATAATTGTCTGGATAATAACTTTGCAGATGACATTGTTATCCATAAAGTACACTTCACATTAGCATTTCTTTCCAAGCTCAAATTCAGGGCTTCTCCACCATCTTCGACAAACAACAAACCTTATAGCACTTTTGAGTGCTTAGTTGCAATCAAACCTTATAGCACTTTTGAGTGCTTAGTTGCTCATTTGTGGAGAAGCATAACAAAAGCTCGAGGACTCGGCAGGTTTGAAACCACCAGCGTGAGAATTTCAGTCAATGGTCGCAATCGAATGAGTCCGCCAGTACCGAATGAGTACAATCGAATGAGTCCGCCAGTACCGAATGATTACTTCGGTAACTTGGTGCTATGGGCATTCCCAAGTTCCAGAGTTAAAGAACTAGTGAATGAGCCATTATCTCATGCTGCCAAGCTCATTCACGATGCCATTTTAAAGGTGAACAATAACTACTTCAAGTCATTCATAGACTTCGCCACCCATAAGGCGGAGAACGAAGAAGAGGAATTGGTTCCAACTGCGGAGATGAACAAATCAGCTTTATGCCCTAATTTGGAAGTTGATAGTTGGCTAAGGTTTCCATTTTATGATCTTGATTTCGGAGGAGGTTGTCCATATCTATTTATGCCTTCTTATTTTCCAACTGAAGGAATGTTGTTTCTTCTACCTTCGTTCATCGGTGATGGAAGTATTGATGCTTACGTACCTCTTTTCCAGGATAACGCAGCTACCTTCAAAGAAGTTGTCTATTCACTAGAATAAATACAATTAATGGTTACCACCTTAAAATTTTCTCAGCTTCTAAGATTGGAGTTTTTATATATTAAATAATTGTTTGTTGCCATGTACTTTCTTAAAGGTAGACTGTCTACCTACTCGTAACAATTGCTTAAAGTTAATACTTATTTTATAAATATAATAAGATCATATAGACAAGCAAAGTACACGAGTCCATGCATGAAACTCTGTAATTATTTATTTTTTCTGCGTATTGATTGAGAAAGTTTCTTATCTCTGAAAGTTATATATATATATATATATATATTTGTAATGAAATAATTCTATAATGGTAAATATCAAAATGATTTGTAATTACCCAAAAAAAAAAAAGAAAACACAATATTCAAGAAATTGAGGAAGTAGCTACTTGGTGAAGTCATAATATGTTAACAATCTAGTTAGATGGTGAATATATATATATAATTCTATGAACTTCAGTAAAAGTATAGAAATATAATTCTTCTCTATCTGGTAAATCTTTTAAACTCATTTTACCATAGTCAGGGATAGACTGAGAGGGTTTTAAACTAAAAAATTTTTAAATTTTTTAGAGTGAAAAATTTTTGAAAAAATGATATTTTAGTTTTACTCCCTATAATTAAAAAAAAAAAAGTATTTTTTGACTACTCCTAACTACTTAAGCTAGGTCCTTTACTGACCATATTAATTCTTTTTTACTATTAAATCTTTTTTAATCCAAGCAAATTGTAATTGACTTCTTTTGGGCCTAATCAGCAGATATGGGCTGATGTCAAGGGGTGTCTAGTGTCCGTAATTGACTTGCACGTCTTTCCTGCATGGAATTTAAGTTGAAAGATGATTATACGCACTTACTATCAAACTAATAAAATTAAGAATTTTTATTGAAATGAATGTATTTTTAACTATATATTTGAAAAAAAAAAAAGTCAGAACACTTTTTAAAAAATCTTTAATTTTACGAATTTAATCTATAAATAGGATTATAGACCCGTCTACGTAAATTTATTCCTCTATATATAGGCTTGAACTTCAAGCTATTTGATTCTAGGTTTACAATTCCATCAGCCAAATCAACATTTTTAGGATTACGACCTTGAGGCGGCTAATTGTATTTTGATACGATGGAGATACAAGTATGAGAGTAACTAATTATTTAATCTCTCAATCATAATCAAAATACATTACTCAAGACTTCTATTTTCAGAATTCAATTATATAGTAGTCCTTTTGTTTTGAGCAGGTTACACTATTCAGTCCTCCCATCACTTGTGCGAAACAATTACTATTAGTCGATCCTTCCTAATCTTATTCTCCCTCTTTTCACTGCTTGCCACGTGTCCTCTCAAAATGTATTGTCATCCCTTTTAGCAAAAAAAAAAAAAAAAAAAATGTTATTGTCATCCCTTTTAGCAACAAAAAAAAAAAAAAAAAAATCATTTTTCTCTTTTCCTTTTTGTTATTATATTTCATGTTTATCTTTTCTTGGTTTCTTGATATTAAACTTGCCAAAAGCTTAAATTTCCTTTATGGATAAAAAAAAAAAAAAAAAAAAATCATATTTTCTCTTTTCTTTTTGTTATTATATTTCATTTTATTTTTCTTGGTTTCTTGATATTAAACTTGCCAAAGCTTAATTTCTATGGATTCTTCATTTGAGTTCCTTTTTTTTTTTTTCCTTAAGCATTTTGCTTAAAATTTTTTTGTTATCTGTTTTCAATTAATAGAAGAACGGGAAATAGAAGCTTAGGTTTTAATGCCAAAAGTTGTTAAGAAAGTGAAAATTTGTAAGTGAAACCAAGTCTCTTCCATGCAAAATACATTTTGAAATCATTTTCAGTATAAGAGACTCTAAAATAAACAAATAAAAAAAAATCCAATTGAATAAACAATCTTAGGTGGGATTTACAATAACAGTTTTTATGAAAAACCTCTATTATCAAAATCCAATTGAATAAAAAAAAACCATTTATCCTTTTAGTTGTATTTTTTTATTGTCTTTTAATTGAAGAAAATAGATTTCATTTATCCTTTTGAATATTCGTTTAGTTAGATTTTTTATGCATTTCAATTGAAAAAATATGTTTTTTTTTTTATTTAATCCTGGATTATTGTTGTCCAATAATTTTTACGGTTAATAGATTTTGATGTTCTTAATTATAGGTCTCATTTCAAATTACTTTCTAGAAGATAAATCGAAAACCTTAATTAATGTATTTAAAATGAAATTTAAATTCTTTAATTAATTATGTTTTGAATTTTTTAAAATGTGTGTAAACACTTTACTATTAAACCCTATTAATTATAAATATAATGAAATTAAAATAAATTTTTTTAAATATATCCTTTCTTTTTTATTTTTTTTTAGAGATGATTGTGTACACCTATTTGGACTATTTGCATACTATTATATTTGACTAATATCATATAAAAAGTCTGTCATTTTTAAATGAAATCTTATTAAAAAATATGCTATAAAAGTTTGAATTAATGAAAAAATGGCAATTCGGGTATATTTGCTATCATTTTTATTTTCAGTTTTTCTATATTAAAGATGAAAAAGTGAAGAAATTCAAAAGTTTTTTTATTCAATATTTTATTTTTTAAAAAATTTATGAAATTTTTTTTAATTTTTCTATGATTTAATTGAATGTATTTTTAAAAAATAATTTTATAAAATAGATATAAAAATAATTAGACCTTCGAAATTTTAATTTTTTAAATAAATATATAGGATCTTGAAATTTTTAAATTTAATGTCATATATATCTATCTATAAATTTGAGAGAGGATTTTCTATTACCAATATTATTGTTTGTGTACTGATTTTTAAATTATATATCAATGTTTATGACAGTCTAATTCGCAAGTATATAAATCGCAAATAAATAATAAAGAGTGAGAAGAGTATTATCCCATAAAAATTACATACCAAATATTAAAATTGTGTTATCTTATTATTATTTAAGCAACAATAAAGAGAGTATATTGAAAATAAAAAAATTAACGTAAAACAATGAGAATTAGATCAAGTAAGAAATTGTTTAAAAGAAATCAAAGTTTAAAAAATACTAGGAATTTTGACTTCACTTAATTCTATCCTGCTTTTATATTTTATGTAGATTGGAAGAATAATTATATGCTCTAATTATTATTATTATTATTATTATTATAAAAGGCGTGGAAAATCATTGTTCCCACAACAGTGTTTTCCCTATTCTGCCCATCTTCTTTGTTTAAATTGTGCTTTAGTGAATTTGACTTTATTATCCTTCAATAATCTTATTATTTATGAACAGATAATTCTAATTTTATTAGGTTGTTAGATGTGCACGTAACTCTTGACAATAACAGCTTCAACAACATACATGACTATATATTTATATTGGTATAAAGTTGGTTCATATTTTTAAAATGTATGTGTTCAACCCATTTTGTTATTTTTTAGAATTAGGCTTAGTATTTTAGATTGAGCTTGAATTTTATTTAATTGGAGCTCAATTAATATTATTTTGAGTAATTAATTGATTAACTAATTTTTATTAATTAGTTAATTAATTAATTAAAAGAAAGAGAAAATAAAAATGTGGGCTGCAGTTGAACAAAAAGAGCACTCCTCAAGCGGTCATTCAAGACCAAAGGAACTAATGAAAATGTGTCAGTATATCCTTTTGGTAACCACCTGTGAAAATTATAAAAAGAGCAAGGGAACCCCAGCAAAAGACATAAAAAAATATTCTCCGACGAATTCAATAATCAAATCAAGTTCTCCAACGAGTCAATCAATTTAATTTTAAAGCATTATCTTTATTTTTTCTTAAGAGCAGTTTATTTACATTTCATGTAATTACAAACTTTTATTTCAATACAAAATTCTATTTACTTTTCAAGCGATCAAACTCTCTCTTACAGTTTCCTCTGCCAATTTTATTTTAATCGCACAACTGATGAAGCGTATACCATAGGACCAAACCCACAGTCTAGAAGTCAGATCCAGCGCACTTTATTTTTCAGTTGGTGTACTTCACACAGCTGACACGCTCGCAATTAATTTATAACTCAAGCTGTCAGCCAGCAGATTCGTTGCTGTTTTCTAAAAAAAAAACCAACGGTAAGATATAAGGATATAATTTATTTTTGTTTTATTTTATCACGTAATATACTGTGAGACATAAATTTATTTTAAAAATTATTTTCTTAATTCAAATAAGTATTACTTTAAAAAATAAGAAATTCCAAAGATGTTTAAACCTTATTATGTTTAAACCTTATTTTTAATCTAATAAATTATATGAGTGAAGTTTTTAATTATATTATATTAATTTAATTTAATTGCTACATACATGTTAAATGTACTGAATCATATCCAAAAAATTATATTACCTCTATTCCATAATACTTTTCACATTTGAAAAAATAATTTATTCCAAAATACTTATCACATATGTAGTTTCAAAGAGTAATAAATATTTTCTTTATGTTTATCTTTTGTATATGATCAATAATTATTACTCCAATTTAATGACTTTCTTAGAAAATTAGTATTAAATTAAGGGTGGGTAATGTGGTCAATTTACTTAATAATTTATTGTAACTTAGACCAAACTAATGATTTTCTTAAGAAATATGAAATTTCAAATGTGACCATTATTGTGGAACAAAGATAGTATATAACTATTGACTTATTGTAAGTTATATATAAATGTTTTAATTAAATTTAGTACACAAAATTTTTTAAAGTTATCACACATTTAGTTAACATTATTAAAAAAGGAGGATTATTATCTAGAGCTTATATGTTCTCTCGATTCATTAGATCTCTTCTATGCATAAAAAAATAGTACAAAAACAATGAATGTCATCGGTGATGGTGTCTGTAATTATAACTAGGAGTTTCGATCAAATTTTTCTAATTAATTGTTTAATTTATTATAATCACAATTCATATTTTGATATTAAAATTTATAATTATTAAACATTACAAGTTAATCTTTTACTTTTAATTAAAAAATAAATGATTTAAATAATTCTATTTAACAGTTACATTTATTTATAGACTCCATTTGTTTTCGTAAAATTAGTATATTCGTCGCATATTTCTACATTTCGTTATAGACCAAATTGTAAATAGAAGACTTAATTTGTCGTTTTGATAAGCAAAAGTCATTTTTAATTAGTCGACAAATTAAAAGGAGAAAACTATAGACAAAATAAGCTAGCAGACAACGTGATATGCTTTATAATTTCAAGAACTTGATAACAAGATTTTACTTAAAATTTGACTTTTAATGGTAACGGATAAAAAAAGGCATGTATAGTAATAATTAAAGTAACAAGTCTAATAATTTGAAAATGATCTAATTTGTATGTATATCACAGTTGTCGTTGGTGACAAGTATGACGATAGGGCAAGGTTCAATCTAGGGCGGACACATTTCAGAACTTGTGCCACTGCCCGGATGCCGCCACCCAACTACTTTCTTTGACCTTTTGCATAAACCAAAACTAGATTATAGACTACTCAACCAACCAAATCCATTTGGTATCATTATCGGACCGGATAAAATGCGTGCATTCAATTCAAGTAAGAGAGTACTCTTTTTGTACGGAAATATAATTCGCTTAAAATTTTTATAAAGATTAAAAATAATTATATAATTTTTTTAAAATTATAATAAAATTAAAGGTAATTTAATCAAATTATTTTTTATGTCAATGTCTATGATAACTTGTGAAAATAGTTATTGTATCTAATATAAATAAGGATAATATTTTTTCAAATTTATAATAAAATTAAAGGGTAATTTAAATCAGAATTATTTTTTATGTGCAATTGTCTTATGATAACTTGGTGAAAAATAGTTATTGTATCTATCTAATATAAATAAGGATAATATTAAAACAATATCATTCGTTAATTTTTAAAATACTTAAAACTATTTATATTTTAAAATAAAACAATCATTCTAAAACGATTTATATTACAGAGACAGAAGGAATATTCAACTAAAATCCTCACATAAATAATAATTTTATTTTTTAAACATATAACCTTACAGATAAAATTCATTTCAAAATGTACTTCACCTCCAATGATCCAACCATCTATTGTTGATAAGTTCAATCTATTTATCTATCTATCTACATAAATATATAAAAACAGAACCTTCAAAGCTCAAATGGCACAAAACTAGAGCTTTACTCCGAGCTTTGAAGTTCTGATGTCTTTTTTTTTTTCTAATTTATTGTTTTATTATATAACTAATTAATTATGTAATTATTATCATTTATCAATACAATGTGGGGAATTTATTTTTGTAATGGCCCTTTGTTTGTATTCTTGGTAATCAACTAACTGTAGCCTTAAATTTGAATAGTTCATTAATAAAGCAGATAAAAATAGTGTAACCTAAAGATTGATCATAAAAATAGATAATTCCTCCATTTCCTCTCTATCTTTCACCTTCTGGGAGAGGAAGCCACCAGAAACCAATAACAACATGGTAGAGAAAAAAAATAGAAGTTTCCATCACAATCTATGATCGAAGTTTTTCAACACGCCACAATATTTACAGTTGCACCAAATTCGATGATCTTTTTGGTATGATCTTTTTTTGGTTACGAAGAATTAACCATAACCACGTAATACTTTCTTTAATGAAACAAATGCCTTAAAAAAGATTTCCTTTTTCCATTTTTTTTGTAAATAATAATTTATTATAAATTTAATGAAATTTGTTTTGCTTAACTATTAATTTCTCTTAAACCTTATTCTTTTACAAAATAATAAAAGAATCTTTCAAGATTATTGGTTAATTTTATTTAGATTAGTTTTTAGAGATTTTTATCAATTTTGTTTACTATGTTTGTATATGAATTGAGGACCTTTGTCATTGTTAAAATTGTGTTATACCTTTTTAATCTTTTTAATTTAGTTTCCTTCTAAAATTGGATATTTAGATTCCCAAAACATTAGTGAAAATATACACGCAGTATTGTTTTTACATCAATTTTGTCTCAAATTTAATATCGACGATACCCTTGAAATAATATTTGATTCACATATGGTGCACCAAGATTTAGAATCAACAATAGACATAGCAAATATCCTTTTTGCTTTATTAATGGGAAAGGCTAAGATCTATGGAGTTCAAATAAAATATAAATTTTTTTTTTTTTGAATTAGGACAAAATATAATAAAGAATTTGGAGACAACTTTAATTTCCTTTTCTTTATTAAATTACTTATAATGGTCAAGCATTGAAGGAAATATAGGAAATAAAATAATACAAAATATATTAATATGCACATCGCCGTGAAGCTACGTAATTAGTATTTTTATGATGTATTTAAGAAAAAGATATGATTTGATTACTTTAAAATAAAATAATCAAGCACAATCATTCGCATCTATAAAGTGAATACACACGTACATTGAATGTTAGACCCAAGTTTTTCCTTGAACAATGCCAGACAGACCTATACCGTTATATAACAATAAGCAGGGAAAACCTTTACTATTTCAACATTACTTCATACTGTAAAATAAATATTAATTTTCATTCTCCACATTCCTTAAAGAAGAGAAAAAATCATCCAATTATATTGAATATATAACCATAGCCTATCTGAAATAATGGTGCCTATGAAATAAAAGTTATTATGGCGATCTATTATTAATAAGTTTGACAAAAACTGATATGTGTATAAATCCTAAACTTTTTAATTATTATTTCTTCTGTTTCTAGGCGCTTTCGAAGACAAATCACTACCATGCAATGTTTTGGTATATGGCTAAGCTCTTACCTTAATTTATAATAATATTGTAATAGAAGGAGCTTTCCGCCTCATAGCTACAGGATCCTCCAAAAACCTTTAATTAATCTCTAGGGAAAGGTAAATAGCATAAGGAAAAAACACTAAGGGATATCCATGAAAAGTAGAGAAAAGAAAAAGTGAGGAAATGTTTAGCACCCAATTTATGAAGACAATGGCAGATTCTCCTTCAAATCACAAATCTAATTCCTCTTAGTGTAAGTTTGTTATAAGGTACTTACAGACACCCACATAGCCTTTATATTAATGCCTAATCGTCCTCCAACACCACCCAATGCAACCATTGAGCTTTGGGCTGCATAAGCCTTATCAGAATATAGGAGAATGGGCAGGAAGATTAAAGGAGAAAATGAGAAAAAGGATGATCTCTGTCATTTTCATTAATGATAAAGGGGTGAAGTGGTGAAGTTAGTCGAGGCATCAGTGGACAGCAAGCTTGATGGATTGATGCCTCTAAAGCCATCTTCAATATTACTCAGTCTTCACCCTAGCTTAAAGGATGTTGAGGAGCTTGTGCAAGTTCAGCTCACAAGGTTTACTTGTGGCTCATTAGTGATTGGCTTCACAGCCCATCATTTAGTAGCTGATGGTCAATCCACTAGCACTTTCTTAGTTGCTTGGGGAAAAGCTGCTAGAGGACTTGACATAAGCCCCCTTCCTTTTCATGATCGGACCATTTTTAAGCCTAGAAAACCTCCAATTTTTGAGTTTGAACACAGAGGAGTTGAATTCAAAAGCAAGGTCGTCAAAGATTTTCATAATTATAATAATTGTCTGGATAATAACTTTGCAGATGACATTGTTATCCATAAAGTACACTTCACATTAGCATTTCTTTCCAAGCTCAAATTCAGGGCTTCTCCACCATCTTCGACAAACAACAAACCTTATAGCACTTTTGAGTGCTTAGTTGCTCATTTGTGGAGAAGCATAACAAAAGCTCGAGGACTCGGCAGGTTTGAAACCACCAGCGTGAGAATTTCAGTCAATGGTCGCAATCGAATGAGTCCGCCAGTACCGAATGAGTACTTCGGTAACTTGGTGCTATGGGCATTCCCAAGTTCCAGAGTTAAAGACCTAGTGAATGAGCCATTATCTCATGCTGCCAAGCTCATTCATGATGCCATTTTAAAGGTGAACAATAACTACTTCAAGTCATTCATAGACTTCGCCACCCATAAGGCGGAGAATGAAGAAGAGGAATTGGTTCTAACTGCGGAGATGAACAAATCAGCTTTATGCCCTAATTTGGAAGTTGATAGTTGGCTAAGGTTTCCATTTTATGATCTTGATTTTGGAGGAGGGAATCCATATCTATTTATGCCTTCTTATTTTCCAACTGAAGGAATGTTGTTTCTTCTACCTTCATTCATCGGTGATGGGAGTATTGATGCTTACATACCTCTTTTCCTGGACAACGCAGCTACCTTCAAAGAAATTGTCTATTCACTAGAATAAATTTCCAGGATAGAATTTTCTCTTCTTTCTCTTTTCATTTTTCATTTTATTCTTCGCAGCTTCTTAGATTGAAGTTCTTGTTAAATGATTGTTTGTTGCAATGTATTTTCTTAAAGGTAGACTACTTGCTTTAAAATAAACACTTATCTTTAAATATAACTAGTCCAAAAACCGATATTTAAATATTACTCTAATAATTGTTGTAGTTGATTATGTTATTATGTTTTATTATTCTAATAATTATTGTAGTTGATTATATTATTATTTTTTTATACACCGGTATGAATTATCAAATTGTTAAAAAGATCAATCAAAATTGTAATGAAATAATTCTATAATGGTAAATATCAAAATGATTTGTAATAAAAAAAAACTATAACATTATTTACAGTAGCATAATATTTTAAGTCTTTGTAAATTTCAATTATATACAAATAACGTGAATAAACAAACTCAATATATATAATAAATCAATCGATCAATAACTTATTCAAGATAAGCCAGATTGGCAAATAGAACTTCTAAATACCATATTAGACGGAGGATGGAATTTGCTAACTAATATATAACATTTCAAAGTCAACATATAACATCTAATTATTTAACAATTTGTATATATCTATTAGTTTTATGTTAATATTAAATAATTTTTGAAAAATAAGTTATCCAATTAAATATACATATAAATGACGAAATAATTTTTAGATTTAACAGATAGATATTTTTAAAAAAAATCGTAATTGTTTAGTTATTTAATAATCTGTATATATTTATTAGTTTTTTATTAATACTAAATAAATTTGAAAAATAAATTTAAGTTATCCAATTAAAGTATTCAGATAAATGATAAATTTTAATTTTAATAGATAGGTAGAGTTTTTAAAAAAAAAGTTACAATTATCTAGTCATTTAATAATTTGTATATTTTTATTAATTTTCTATTAATATTAATTAAATTTTAAAAAAATAAATTAACCAATAAAATATATAAATAAATAAGAGAATAAATTGTATTGTTGCTATATAAATATAGTTATGTAAAAAAGAAGTCATAATTATCTAGTTATTTAATAATCTATATATACTTATTAGTTTCTATTAATTTCAAAACTTCTAATTAAGATCAAAGAACTGAAAAATAAGCAAAAGATTAATTTTTTTTTTAAAACCAAACTATGCAGAATTTGACAATTGATCGATAAGTAAATTTTAATTATACTGAAATTTAGCCTTGGATTTCCTAATTTTCGTTTGAATATTTACAATTTATATAACTTAATATAAGATTAAATTTTACTTAAAAATTTCCAAACTCAAAACCATATAAAGAAAAATAATAATAGGATTTTTTTTTTTTTTTTTTTTGATTTCCTAATTTTCGTTCGAATATTTTTAACAATTTATATAACTTAAATAATAAGATTAAAATTTTAACTTAAAAGAATTTCCAAACTCAAAAAACCATATAAAGAAAAATAAAATAAAGGATTTTTTATTTTTTTATTTTGTCCTCCCTTTGGGATTAAAAATCTTTATAGAATGATAGATTGATACATTTACTATAAACTAAAAGAATTACAGGAAAAAATTCACGCGTCAAGTATAAATGAGGTACACCAATACCTATAAATCCAACGAATCAAATCTAGTAAAGGTACTTTTAACGGCGGAGGGTGGCCACGGTTGCTGCAATTAAATACGAAAAATTGATGTTCTGATTAACAGTTTGGAACACGAATAATTACGGTTTCTGGTTTCCGGTTCCTTTAAAACGGTCTAAAAGCCTATTGGGTTATCCAATCGGTTTTCCGATCCAGTTTTTCGGAACAAAATCGCATAAATTATAAAAATAAAAAAAATTAGAGAATATTTTTTTCGTTTTGAAAATTTAAATTTAAAAATTTGGATAATAATTTCTAAAAAAAAAAGCTTTAAAGAAAAAAATTAAGAAAAGGCCATTGAACTTAAATTAAAAAAAAAAAAAGAAAAAGTCTCACTTTTTTTATTTTTTTTTAAACAAAAGTTGGAACTTTTAAAAAAAAAAAAAAGGGCCTTGAACTTTTTTGTTTTTTTTAAAAAAGAGCTTGAAACTTTTTTTTCTATTCAAAAAATTAAGTTGCCTTACGTATCCTCTTGGAATATAGAGGAATAACTTTTTTTTTTTTTTTAAAAAAGGCTTGAACTTTTTTCTTTTCAAAAATTAAGTTGCCTACGTATCCTCTTGGAATTTAGAGGAATAAAAGCCCACAAAGTTCCTACTCACCTTATATCAATTTCACCTATTTTACCTTACTTAGTCAATATTTCCACCAGTTGATGTTCCCAATTAGGACACATCATAAAGATCATATAAATCTTCATTTTCTTTGATATTCTCTTGTGCTCTTAGTTCGGTCTTGCTCAAATCATCTACGTACGTTTGTGCTTCTAGTGAATCTGGTGTCATCCTAGATCATGTTTCATCAATTATGTTTCATCCTTGACTAAAAGTTTATTCAACCGCTACAGTTGAGACTGAAACTGCTAAAACTTGTTTTGCAATTAGTACAATGGTTGAAAATGTATTGGCGTGACGACTCCACTAATCTAGAATTGAAAAATTATTATATCACCAAATTGAAAGTAGTGGTAAGATAATTTGTGGTAAGATAATTTGCAAGTTCGGGAAAAAAACCAGATCCCCTAGGTCTTTTTTGTCTTTGTAATAATATATGTTTAGTAACACCAACACTTACATTTTTAGTTGGGAACGATTGATTATTAAATTGAGAATAATTAGAAGAAGTAGATAAACTAGAATATTCAACAAATTTAGTATATATGTCTATAATATTTTTCCTAACTTCATGCAATAATTTATATTGACACTATCTTCTACATCAAGATTTAATATTTCATAATAAAGAGTCAAAAATTTAGATAAAAATTTCAAATTTACATCTAGGATCAAATACACAAGCAAAAACAAAAATGAGTGGTATATTTTTTAAAATAAGATAACTATTTTTTTCATTGATAAAACACAATTTTGTAATAAGTCATTTTCAAATTCTTGAAGTGCACTAACAATATTAATGCATATAGGCAAAAATAAATGAGATGTGAGATAATAAACCCCACTAAATTTATATGCAGCATCATTAAAAATTTTTAAAATATTCAAAAGTTTTGCACAAATCTCTCAATTTTGTGGATATAAATTAATTTCTTCAATATTGTTAGTAATAAATATGCATAATAATTATCTATATGAAAAAGACTCGTTTAATAATTCCTATGTTGAATTCCAACGAGTTGGGATATCCCTTGGAAAATATTTTGGTCTTTTTTTTATTTTCCTTATAAAATTTAGCCAAACTTTTCATCAGTTGGGAATGTCCCCATAAATATGAAATAACTTTTTTAATTGGAGAAATAAAACATTCAAGAACTTTTAAACCATCTTGTACACATAAATTTAAATATGAATAACTTTTTAAATTGGAGAAATAAAACAGTTCAATATACTTTAATAAAACACCATCATATGTAACACATAAATTTAAGAACATAGCATCACATCTAAATATAAAAAAATTTTCAACATCAACATTTGGTAGCAAATTGAAATTTAAGTTTAATAAATTAAATTTAGTTGTTGGATACGAGCATGTAATCAAAATTGAAATTGGAAAAAAAATTGGTATCATTTCTATATTCATTTAAAATTGAAAAGCAAAATCCATTCTATAAATATTTAATTGGCAGTAGTGTTTTTATCATGTCAAAACACGAAATGCCAATAAACTCTTTTTTTGAATTTTTTCAATTCCATCCGAATCAATCCAAGTGACATGTAATCGATCACCACCATATAAGAAATGGCATTTTGCCAACCTATTCGCCCAAGTATCACAATAAATGAAAAATGAATTTTTTATTATTCAGAAGATGTAAAAGTCTAAACTCTTTTTTATTTCCGCCTTTATAATAAAGTAAAGTAATCGAGTGTCGTATTTAAAAAGTAATTTCTTGCCAACTGCTTTAGCAGAAGATTTTTACAGTATTTCTTGGCACTCTTTTAGCAGAAGATTTAAAGCTTTTTGACAATATTGATTAAAATCCACTTTTTCACCAAAACTAAAAGATAAATTTCATAGAAATTATTTTAGCTAATTCTTCTTTTTGATGTTTTTCAGAATATTGAAATAAAAAAAAGTTAGAAAATGTCTACCCGAAAATTTGTGTTTGAGACCGATCAACTCCTATTTTTGTTGAATGTTTTGCCTCCAAATGCTTCCAAAATGATCCATAATCATCCACTTGCTTGTATTTATAAGATGTTCTACAATAATTACAAATTACATCAAATATTTTGTCGCCTTCAAATTCTTCATGACATGAATGACGAATATGTCAGAACTTTGTCTTGTTTGTCGAATAACTTGCGTACATTGCTCTTTCTCTTGTTGTAAATTGTTCTTCATTAAATTCAAATTCTTGAGTTGAAATTTTCAAATTTTCATTTAGATATCCCTCAAGATCAAATTGCTCGAGAGTGAAATCGAAAATGTCGTTCGTAGGCATAGATGAATTTTGTGTTCTCCAACTTTTCCCCTGCCCTTACTGGAACTTGTGTTTCCTCTATTTGTCATTATAGGAGAATAATATGTAACTTGAAAATTTGAATAAAAAAAAATTAGAGAGAATAATTAGAGATTAAAATTTGAAGAAATTAATTGATAATAATTTAGACAAATAATTGGAGATTGGATTTGGAGAAATTATTTTGCAATATTTTAGACAACAATTTAGAAATGAAAATTGGAGAGATTGTAGAGTAGAGAATGATATAGAGCAGAGAGAGCAGAGATAATTTTGTGTAACGGGATTGTAAATGGAAAAGGGTATTTATAATAAATCCAAAAAATCAATTTTCCACAAATACCCTAAAAACTAACTGTTTATAGTTGTTAGGAGGGGTAATTTAGAAATTTCACAAAATTATTTGGAAAAATAATATAAAAAAAGCTGTTGGAACCGTCAGTTCGAACCGATGGAATCGTCGGTTCTAGCCGTTTGACAGAAAATTCAAATTTTGCTTGGAATCGCCGATTCGAATTGTCAGTTCCAATCGTCGATTTTAACCGGCTGAAACAACCGTTGTTTTCGAAAACGGTTCATGGTTCCAAACATGGTGGAACCAGAATTGGACCGTAGGCCACCGATTTCAATTCCAGTTTCGATTTCGATTTTCACCGGTTCTGGTTCTGATACCTACCAATTTCGAAAACCAGAAAATGGCCGCGCCTATTCAGAAGTAATGGAAACTGAAATTGGTATCCATTGGATATATATTTTTGACAAATTAACAATAATTTTTTCTAAATTTGCGTTTATTTTCGCAATTAAATAGGGGATTTATAAAAGAATCTCAATTTTCATCCTAGAATTAATAATAGATTTTCGCGATTTTCACCAGGTTCTGGTTCTGCCTCACGAATACAAGATTTTCGGAAGAAACGACAAGAAGAAATAAGAGATAGAGAGCATATATAAAGAAGACATGTGAACTGAACATTGTGGGAATACATGTGATATATAAACTTCTTATCTTACGCAAAATTACCAATTTTAATACTAAAACTATTTGCGTTTGTGTATACTTGCGCACGCCAATCTCACAGTAGGGATTTTTAATTGATAAAGAATCTAATGTTTATATATACTAGAATTAATAAGTATATATATATATTCATAAGGAACCACGCAATTTAATGAATAATTAAACCATCAGTTATAATGGTAGAGAGAGAGAGATAAAAGAAGGTGTGAGAGAGGAGGATATTATTAATTTAATATATAGTTATAAATTATATTATATATATAGATATATATATAATTATTTTCTCTCTTCAGTAATATAAGAATTAGATGATATTAATAGAGTTATTTAATTAGACATGAGGAGATAGAGAGAAGAAAATATATAAGATCAATACCGCAACAAGTGCTGATTTGTAATGCAAATAGTAATCACACTCCTTAGCAGATCATGGTCTCTAGAGTGTGTACGGAATGGTCAAACCCGAGCTAAATTTACATAAACGGCCGATAGAAAACGAAGGTGTAAGGAATAGAACAATTAGTACATATTCTGACTTGTAGATTGAAGCAGCGTGTAGCTAGCTCATGGTAGAGTGTGAGAGCATGCGTTTAGTTAAGTGCGAGGCGGATTACAATAGAGATAATGAGTAATAGATATAATAAATGATATTATAGATACCTATGTCTTGTGTGTTAGGTACAGGTTGATGTACAGATAGTGTATGCGCAGGTTCGCGCTTTGTTTATCCGCCCTAAGTAATATATGACGGTGAATACTTTCAATAATATATATTTGTTATTATGAGAGATGTCACCCCGATAAGCGACGATAAATTGTTGATAGTGATTATGGTCTTGTGCACGGAGTGGAATTAATTGGGATAAAATCAATTAGATTGTTAGGATTAGATAGAGTTATTTAAGAATGAGAGATCGGAAAATGGGGTGACTAGATTGACTCCTCAAAATCCAGGACTAGAAGGATCTATGATAATAGTGATTATATGTTCATATAAGGAATCATCATTTAGCGATGGGAATCTTGATTATCACTGTCTGTTCGTGTTAGGAGGCAAAAGACTGCTCTGGGCGTGGAAAGTTGAGAATATATACCGAATTCAGTTTGAGACACTTTCTAGAGGACTCAAAACGCATTTGGAAATGCCGTGTACACTGTGGGAGCGAGGCGCAATACTTCATAGGCACAGTATGTAAGGAAGTAAATTGAATCTGGACATAAAGATTAAAGGCGGAAGAGAAGACGGCATGCATTGGAGGAGGGCAACGAAAAAAGCAAAGAAACAAAAACAGCACTCATACTTCCAATGGTTCATTTATTTAGACTCCAATCAGGGGATTGTCCAGATGCGAACTTTCGATCAGCATCTATGAAAAATCAGCTGAATCGATTCGAGTGCGTATCATCCAAAAAAAAAAAAAAAAAAAAAAAAACTGCTCTTTGTATGTTTTCCAGCATCATGTACAGAAAAATGCAGTTCCCCTTTATCCAGCCCCTAATAATCATATGACGGTAATCTCCAATAAATCTTTAAAGCTCCCAAAATTGAAGTGTATGCCCTCTCACCGGAGGGAAAAATGGGAAAAAATGAAAGAATTATGAGACAAAAATGGGGGCCAGCATCAAGATTTGCTCATCAAAATACAGGCAGAAGAACCAACCATCAAAATATTCCCAAGCAATCATTTAGCGGATGATCTTGATTCTGTCTTGTTCATACGGCACATGCACTCTGGGCGTGGAAAGGAATATATAGAATCATTTGGCCTTTTGAGCTCAAACCCTTTGGAATCGCTGTGCGAGCGCATATTCAACATATGTAGTTTGAATCTGGCATAAAAGGGGAAAGGACGCATGAATTGAGAACACACTCACTTCCAATGTATTACAACCCACAATCAGGAATTGTCCAGATGCGAACTTTCTCATCTATGAAAACACTGATGATCAGTGAATCATCATCAATGGGATTAAACTGCAAGCATGTAACTGTATCACAAGAAGTGTGTAGAGAATCAATTAGAAGGAATAAAAACTAAAATGCCTTAACATATCAATAAACGTTAGTAAAAAAACCCATCAAGCAAGAACACGCACCATAGTTATTGTGGGAAAAGACTTATGCTTTCGTTGAAGAAGCTCGAGATATATATGATAACACCTTTAGTTCAGATAAATCTCAGAGAAGTTAGAGTTTCAGTTGGATTAAGTTCAGGTGATTAAATTAGATTAGGTTAGATTTCAAAAATTATCAGTTGTTATTATGTTAAGTTGGCCGATCATATTAAGAAAAATAAGAAAAATTTTCAAATTTTCTAAAAAAGAAAAATAGAATGTTGAATAAAGAGAATGCATCAAATCTTCTCTTTATTTCAGCTTTTATATCTACACGTATAAATATATCTTTATTTCAGCTTTCATATCTACACGTATAAATATATAGATAAGATTATATAGATTTGTGTTTTCTTCATTTTTCCTTTCTTTAAATATAACAATACAAGCATAGTATGCATGTAACGATTTCTTGACTATCATATTTGTTTTATACGTCAGAATACTTCAAAATTATTCTTTATTGTTAAGACTGTTGACATTGTACCAATATCTTATCTTTGATTCCTTTAATTAGTGAAAGATTATTTAAAAATTTTAGTGGATGGATTTATTGAAACTAAGAATGAATTTTAAAATATGATTTATAGCATTTGATTTTTCCTAAACTAATACTTTGAAATATTTAATAAATCAAAAAAATTAAAACTATAACTCAAAAGGCTGAAACTTAAACTACCACCATTTCAAATTATTATAATAATGCTACTTCTTTTATTCAAGGTATAAATAACAAACAAAGAGAAAATGAAAGAAATCAAACTTTGCAATTGTGAAGCCTCTCAAAAACCAAGAGCTGAAAAACCAGAAACAAGGGGAGAAAAACAGTTCAAACATCTCAAAATTATGCTTGATTCCTTCATTAGAGAACTGATACATGACATTTATTTTGTTAGTAATAGGTCACTCTCCGTGCAGACCTGTTTAAATTATACAAAAATAGGACAAAAATGCATCATGTACATGATTTCAGATTTTGAGAAATTATTATTGGGACCCTTCAACCCAAAGGCAAAGTGGGAAAAAAAAATACAGCATCATATAACAATCTCTTTCTCCTATCTAAACGGCTTCTAGTATAGAGCATATACATTAGTTGAAAATGCTACAATAACAAATTTTGTTTACTCTATCAAAATTGGACTCCCATCGCTAACCAGAATTGCAGGGCACGAGTGATGATAGGTACTGCTCGTGAGATTGCAACAATACTGAGGATAGACGGCAAATGAAAGTTCCAACATTTTGTTTTGGGATCAGTAGGGGGCCTGGTTTACCAATTATGTAACTGAGCAGTTATGCTTTTTACTATAGGATGATATTGTGTGTGCATGAATCTCTTAGCTTTCTCTGAACCAGGTTCTTCAAGCCACTCATCATATAGACCCTTAACTAAAGGGTTGTCAAAGGGATCTGCTACCAAAACCTATAAATTTGATAAATATTAGGATCAGTTAAACCGTAAATGCATATACTTATCCATTAAAAACAATAAAAAATAAAAAATAAAAGAGAGACAGAGACAGAGAGAGAGCAGATAATTACAGATTTAAAAACAGAGTATCATGCACACAGATAACCCACAAGACCTTTTAGAGCACCTACAAATAACTATTTAGAGTCTATATGCTGTAGGAACAGCAACCAGGCAGGGAGGGATAGATACCCCTGTCCAGGTCAGGGCATCGTTTACCTAGTGGGTTACATTTGCATTTCTAATATGCTGCTTCAGTAAACTTCATTTCACCAACTCATCATCCAACAAGATATGCTAACAATAAGACATACTAAAGATCATTCCATAACTAGTAGACAAGCTTAGAAGTGGATCAACCAACACAAACTAGAAAGACAATCCCGTTATCTTGGGGTGATCGTGGTTGGTTCGTTATCCAAGCTATCGGTATTTGACCAGCTTACAATTTATCAGTTTTTAAAGGTCAATTCGGTAAGATTTTCAAGAATTTTTTGAGTCAAATTAATTTATACATAAAAATATAGCTATCATCATTATATAATTTTTAAATCAATTGTATAAAATTTCTAACAGTTAATTTTCTTAAGAGAGTATTAGAAAATGAGAACTGCTGGAAGAATATTTATTTAATATAGATTTTGATTTCCATATAAGCTCCTTATAAGCATTTTATATCACTCAATAGTCTTTGTCTGATGTAGGACTTGGAAATCAACAACCTTCCCACTTGTAGACTAGAAGTTTTCATTAAGACCAAATCACAGCTCAAAAACTTTGCCTACCAGGCAATGCAAACTCTAGATATAGCTTAATTAGGACTCTGGAGTCTCATCGATTCCTAAGTAGTACTTAGCTTTATATGCTACCTACTCTAGACTTCCAACTAGTGATTGCTTTTCTACCATTTGTGAAGAACTAAGCACGTATGTACTGCCAACCTAACATCTAAGACAGGATTCAGCTTGACCACATGACATAGAGGTTAATCCTTATTGCTAATAGTTCATCTAGGCCATTATTTATAGACAATAGAAACCAAGAATCCCTTTCTAATCATAAACTTGGATACCACGTGTTCACAGTAACTAATGATAAAAAAACAATAATATATCATTCCACTATGTATTAGACTGAAAGTTACATACTTACATTTTCCATGTACACAGTTTCTAATAACTGAAGCAAAGCCTTTGGAGGTTGCCCTGGCATTGGCTTGATTTGTCCTCCACCATTCAAACAACCTTTTTCATCAAAAATGTTATTAACTGATGCTTCCACCAACTTTATGAACTACACATCCACAACCAAGTATATTTGAGAGAAAAAGGAGGGAGAGAGGAAAAGCAGAAAAACAAACCTGATGGACATGCCATGACCTCCACAAAATGATAATCACACTTATGCATTTTAACTTTCCTTACAACATTTTGCAGGTTTTGGAAGCCATAACACAATGCAAATTTCAACACTACTTGTCCATCTACCTGGAATATGTGACAGCGAAACATAAGTATACAATAATAAAAGTGATAACTGGATAAGCAACCATACCCTATTCTATGACTTTCAAATCTATAGTGCAATGACTCAATCTTAACTAGGCCATGCAAACGTGGAGCTCCAAAATTTTCAAGGACCAAAATTAGAAAGGGCAAACTCACTTCCAGAGTCAGTTCACGTAGATCTGTATTTCTTATAGTTTTGAATGCCAAAGGCCCTTCAATTTCCATTCCAAATAGTGTTCTAGCAGCATGCCGAAAGACTGTTTCAGCATAACCACCAGAGCTTCCAGTTACTCCATAAAGATGTCCGTCTTCATTAATATTAGTCAATCTGCAGGAACATCAACAGATTTTTCATCTTGTGATCAGCACTCTCAAGACATGTATATAAAGCATAGAAGGTTAATTGAATACTCACGCTCTATCTAGTGGTGAGTCGTTCAAGGCTGCAAAATCCACAGCTTTCAACTGCAAAAGTTGATGACATAAAATTTAACTATGCAACCCCAGTTCTTAACCATATAAAAGGACATTATGTAACAAACTTATAGATGTTACTACAAACCTTAGTCTCACCTTTACCAAATCTAAAACTTCTCCAGATGTCAAAACAGAATCTACCTCTGCAAGCCTGATACTGCTCCCATTAGTCTCTTCTTGAGATCCTATTTCAAAAATGAAGTCATCCCTTGCAGCCTCAAGCTTCTTATCATAACAAGGCATCACGGTCACATGGTATACTTCATCAGGCCTATTAAACATGTTATCACCAATAAAATCATACAAGCATACAAAATACCAAAATGGTGTCTAAACTTTCTTTGTTGTTCCCAGCTAACACGGACAATAACTCCCCAATAATCACTCTCATTTTTTTCCCCAAAAAACTGTGAAAGTTAATATGCTTCTAGCGCAGTTAGAAATAAAACAGTGAGTACTTCAGAAATAAACAAAATCAGTTGTTACCTAAGGCCCATCTTTTGACATATGTGATGCTTGATGGTAGCTCCAATAGTTTGTTGAGGGCTTTTCACAGAAGATATATATGGCAGAATATAGGATCCTAGTTGTTTCTCAGCATAGCATATCCAACCTGTAATAACAGAAAAATATTAATCAAACATATTTTACCAAATGTAATCCACTATGTATTTCTAACATTATTTTCTCTTAACCATTATGTCTTTGTTTGTTAGCGGGGTCTAGGAAAGGAATATAGTATAAAGATGGAGAGGATGCTATAGCATATGCACTGATTCTGAACTCATAGGATACGAAAGAAACCTGGACATGCTGATGAAAGCATAGGTAGGGCTGACTTTGATCTGTCATCATTATTTGATTGGCTTTGTTTGTAGCGAGTAATGAATTCATTACAAGTTTCTATAAGAGTTAAATCTCTACTGACACTTGTATCAAATACAGCCTTTACTCCTATGGACTTAAAAAAAGTAGTGAGCTTCTTGAAAACCTGAAAATTGCAAGAACTTGCATGTCACAAAAAATATTCCCTGTTCATACTAAAAATAAACTTTCTTTTTTAACATATGCTAAAAAATTAATACCTGAAGTGGGGAGATGCCAAAATGAACGGCAAGAGAAGCTCTAGATTGAGGAGATAGTGAGACAACAACTGCTTTTCCTTTATCAATATTCAAAAGGAATTCATCCAAACTCTGCTTCTCAAGCATTACTGTCTCTGCTGATGTTATGCATCCACTGTATTATCACAACATATTATAAATTCTATGCTTCACACAGGCAAAAGCCTAACAAAATGACTTTGAAAAGGCACAAATTCTTTTTCAACCAATATCAAGCTGCAGCTCCACATTTCCCCAACACCCCAAAAATGTTGCCCATAAATTACTTCTCCACTAAGAAATCTCCAAATTTCATTGATTAGTTAATTAATTGCCAACGCAAAAACAACAAAACAAAAACCATGTGCATCAATCTTTTCAGCCAGAATAGAACTTACCTGCATGCCAAACAGTCCTTCAGCGAGATTTTAACCGGATCAATTTGCTTCGTCTCGGCAACTGAAACCTTCAAATAAAATCCAAAAAACCCAGAAAAATAAATTAAACTATTTATTTCCAGCTAAATAAATTTAAAAAAATCAAAACTGAAATAAATCGAGGAACCTTACTTCAGGTTTATCAGATGTCTTTGCGTTTGATTTCAATCCCTTTAAAGAAACAACACAAGCCTGAGACGGTGCTATGAAATCACTAAGATCTCCAATCCTTAACGTCGGAGAAAACTTGTCTGACATCTTTGTTTCTCTTCTCCAATTGCTCAAAATCGACTGAATATTTTGTTCCCTATTTTATGGGTTTTCTTTCTTAGTTTAGTCTCCAAACGGGTACTGTGGAGAAAGAAAATGGCAGAGGTGATTTTATTAGTTGTTAAATATGAGAGATCCTATAAATATGAGAGCACCTAGTAGAGTTAATGTTGTCCAACTCAATATGAGTTGTAAAATTTGTTGCCATTCAGTGAAATGGTATGACATGATAGGAAAACATTTTAAAAAGAAAAGCAAAGAAAAGAAAAGGCTAACATAAATTATAAAAAGCTCAAGTAAAGACCTACAAGTAAAAACAAACTAGAAAGACAAGTGGGCTTTGTATATCTCATAATTGCATTCCTAATAAAGTTAATCATTAGTCACAATTGTAGCTTCTAAGATGGCAGTTAACTTTATATAACAACTTCTACAACCTGTAACCATAAATGCCAAATAACCAAGGGTATGTGCTTACATCAACTAGAATAAGACTTGTTTCCTAGTAATGTCCATTCTTTGTTAGCCATTCTGGAGTATCAGACCACACAAAATCGATTGGTTTAGAAAGCAAGGACACGATTGTACACTTAATTCCAACTGAACGTTGCTGTTTTAAAGCTTACCAATATATCAATATAGCTTCCATTTATTAATTTAAAAACACCTCTCTGTCTACTGTATCTAACATAGATGGTTTTTCTGTAATGAATTCCTGGAAAGGATGGAGCAGCTGGTCTCATTACACTCTCAAGAGTTCCCATATCCTAATTACTGTTGACTAGTAGATAAAAAATTTCCCTTAGAAATAAACAAATAAGGGCTCTGCATATAGCAGGTCCCAGCATTAAGGATTTCATAGGTCATATCATTTTATTTTCTGAATATGTAGCATCAATATGTATATTTAAAATATATTCCTCCAATGATAAATTGATATAGTAAGCGGTCATACAAGAAAAGGCATCATTGCATTTTCTGGCATAACTTGTTGAACAGATGTGACAAGATCTGTATCATGGTTTTAAATTACATAGAGTCTATACCTAAGAGCATCGATTCTGCTTTCAGTAAGTGTCTTGTCATATTCTCTAACAATTGTTTTCAGAGGTTGTACAAATCAAATATGAGAAAAGAGAGAAGTTTGTGACAAAAGAGCATCAATTTCTCTGAGAAAAGAGAACCAACCAAAAAACATAAGAGTTGATTGAGAAATAATCGACTGAATACACAGAATGAAAAAATAATCGCTACTTTTTCTTCCTAAAAAATTCACTTCCCCTCTTACTTCTTCAGAATTTAAGCTTTATCATTCTATAACTTCCCAATCTCTTGCTTTTTCCTTCCAAAACTTCAAAGTCTTCATGGATTCTTGAATTACCCAGCTGATAGTGAGGTTAGTTTAATTTTTATTTCGTCAAAATTTGATGAAATCATATAAATACTGCGGTTAGAGCCTGGGGAATTAAGAGGCTTAATAACCAAGAACACCCGAACTTTTTGACCTATGTCGCACCCCAAAACCAAATTAGGTATAGGGTTTATACGACGCCGTTAATCTCCCTCTCTCAGCCCGCTAATATATCACTGCCCATCTCCTTCTCTCTGGTTTAGGCAATCTATCGCCGCTAATTATATCCCAAAAAGAGTACTCTCAACCACAGCAATTCTCAGCCCACTCAAGAACCCTCTTCCCCCATTTCCCTCCTCGCTAAACTAATGCATACGAAATTAATGAAATAGAAGCGGTGCTTATGTTAACTTCAATTAATCATTTCCGCAAAGACGGGGAAAAAGAAAAAAAAAAAAGCTCAAAATTCTTTTTTTTTTCCTTCCCGAAGAGAACTCAGACTCGAAGAAGATACCAGATACAAGATTGAGCACAATTACCTGTAGTAGTGAGTGGATGAGATGATGAAATTATCAAAAGAAAGCAGCTTCAATATAACAGCCGCGATGTAACACCACAAAAGAAACCGACCCGATTCCGATCAATACGGAATAGTCTATCACAAATCAATTCGAGAGCAGACCAATTTTCACAATTCTTCTACTAAAAAGAATGAGAGAGGACGATTCACAAGATTCTTTAAATGAGAGGTCGGTCATTGATGACTTTCAGCGTTAGAAAACCAAGTATAGAAGAGGCGTACAGAACTGGAACTAGAACAGTGTCCGTGGGCGGCGTCGTTTTGTAAATCCGAATTGAGCTGCAATTACCCTCAGTTAGAATGCAATTGGATTATACGTTGTGTCGGTTTCGGTTAAAGCAAGTGAAATCGGAACTAAACCGCTTTTGATGATTTCAAAGACAATTAAAACTGCTAAACGCCTAAACCTAGAGTTCTGTTTCAATTTAAAATTGGAACTAGATAACTTCTTTTCAATTTTTCTTTTTAAAATTAATAATAAGCAATAGTATAAAAAAAAAAAGAATAACCAATAAAAAAGCTTTAAAATTTACTAAAAAACTTATAAAAAATAAATCTGAAATTCTTTCCAATATTTTATAATTTAAATTGAAAAAGAAAAAATATTGAATTTAATTTCTAAGTGGTATAATATAAATTTTTTATTTCAAAAAATACCTTTGAAATTGCCTTTCATATAAATCTTCTTTGATTGATTGGATATATTTTATTAAAATTAATTTTTAAATAAATATATGAATAATTAAATCTTTTTAAAATTAATTAAAATTTTAAAAATATCCTAAAATAATTTTAATTGGTTCTAATTTAAAATTTTTTCTTCAAAACTATTTATAGTATTTATTTGGATATTTGATTATAATTTTAATATTTAGATTATTAAGCAATTTAAAATTTAAAATTTTTACCTTTTTTAGAAATAATAAATGTAGATAATGAGACATATAAAATTTGTTAAATTATTTTTTTTTAATCTCTCTCTCTCTCTCTCTCTCTCTCTTTGTCACGATCTGTTTCCATGGGCTGGACCGGCACTAGAGCCCGAGTAAGCTTAAGACCCTCGAGGCATGTAATAAGCCTGAAACACTAAAATCCACTATCTAAATATAAATTTTAAACATTCAGCCCATATTTGTTTCCATGGGCTGGATCCGGCACTAAGAGCCCGAGTAAGCTTAAGACCCTCGAGGCCATGTAATAAGCCTGAAACACTAAAAATCCACTATCTAAATATAAATAGGTTTTAAAACATTCAGCCCATATTAGCTGGAAAAATAAACCTCAAGATTCTCAAGATTTTATTATATCTCGGCCCAAATTTATCATCTACAACATTCCACAGTTCGGGGCCAATTTACAATACATTACATTTCTAATATGGGCTCACAGAATTATTTTGTCTATGTTAACACACGACTAAATGTATGTAAATTCTACAATTGCGGAGGTCACTAACAGATATATACAGAGAAGTTTTCGTACATCTATCTATTTAATGAATTAATACTAAAATTAAAGAACTTTTTACTAACAGTGAAAGAAACAGTGCTTTAGCTGGGATTTAGGAAAAGCTACTTCCTGAAAGATTAAACAAAGGAGTTGTGAGTTTATTAATGAATAATAATTATTGCACAACACATGGCATTCACACGAATGTGTAAATAATTAAATCTAGTTCATCCAACTAGTTATATGATCACGCTAGGCAGCCACAACATGGCACAACAACAAACACTCGCAATTATTAACATCTTCACATAATCACATCATGTGGAAATTGGTTTGTGGGCGTCACCCGCGAAACCTCCCACTGAGCGTCCTCAACGCATGGCTCACCTCTCAATAGCTTGTAAACACCAGCGAGCCGTATCCCCCCATACATTGGCCGACCGATGTAATCCCTACTTGACCAGCTCCTCCTCATTGGTTTTTCCCAATTCCTTCTCTTATTCTTTTTCCAATCCAATAGGAGGCCACACTGTGGTTTTATCCATATTATCCATGTCATAGAGCCATCAGGTGCACACGAGCACGCGATCTCCCACATCGGTAGTTTTCGGTAAATCGCGCCTTACACCCATCGATCCACTTCATTCCAACTCCAACACAAACATGGCAAAAACATTATCACATCAACAACTAATCAAGCATTGGCAATTAAAAACAGATATGATTGATTTGCAAATTAAACATCGTAATGCAAATGCACAATTAGACATTCCATACTCAAATGCAAATAAAATAAATAAACTAATATTAACAATAAACACAAAGATAAAATAAATAATAAATAATAATAATAAACATACATAATTGAAAATAAATAATATTGAAATAATTAAATGAATAATTATGATAAATAAATAAATAAATTATGAGCACTTTAAGTTATTATGTATCAAGTTATAGAATTAATCTAAACTAAACTTTAATCTAAATAAACTTATTAATTATGTGTAGCCTAGATTCTATCGAAATTTCAGCAGAACCTTCCCTAAAATTTGACTAAACCACAATTAAACAATATAATATCAAAATCCATCCATCGGGCAATTCACATCAACTCATCCCGTCCGCCGTAACCATATTCAACAATCATTCGTTCACTCAATTCACACAGCCCATCCATCGGGCAATCAATCCAACCAGCCCATTCGCTTCAGGCTACATATATCATCCATTACACTCACATATATACACTTAATAATTCCAAATCAATTAATTAACAATTTATATTAACCTCCAAGCATGATTCAATGATATTATTAATTGCTCGATAACTATTTACTTGTCTAAGCTTTAAATTATAACTCCTCCTAACAATATTTATTAAAATTCCTAAACTAGCTTACATAAATATTAGCTAGCAATTCTTATCTCAATATCAAACCCTCTAGTTGTAACTAATGTTCATGAAATATAAATATATTTAACAATATTCAGAATTAATTTGCCATCTACATTATAACCCAATTGATATTCTTACAAAAATTATTAGCAAAATTATATTTGATTGATTATTCATTCAAATTCAATTTCATCAACTAATAATTATTATGTTTAGAATTTATACTGAAAATGGGGAAATTTGTCTTAGAACATACCAATTGAGAATCGAGCGACGATTCCATGATTAGCGCGAGAAAAGGAGTATTCTACCTCTGGGGTCTCGCCGGACTGCCGCTGTCGCCACCGTCCACGGTGGCCGAAAAGTCGATCTTTGCCCAGAATTTTGCAAGGACACCATTACTCTAATCGAATTTCGTTAATGGTTCCATTTCCGATGTCAATTGAGTGAGATGGGACCTCTAACTAGACGGATCAGTCTTGACAGGTGCTTGGAGCTCCTGTCCATGGTGGATTCCCTTTTTTGAGCTCTCTTGTTGTGATTGATGGAGGAGAAACGATCGCATTGAGGAGATGAAGCGATCGGCGCCCCCCTTCACACTACAATCACCAGCAATGGCGTGTATCGCCAAAAGTTGATGAAAGCCAACTATCAAGAAAGAATGGCTCCATTTCGCATCAATGGAAGCCCTTTCCGCGTGAGAGGAGGCCGGTTTATGAGACCCGTAGCACCAGACGAGTCGAACCTCGCCTGGCTCTCTGTCACGCCCCGACTCTAATCACCAGAGGAATTGTCCAATTTGGACCAAGCCAAATCGCATTGAGGAGATGAAGCGATCGGCGTGAAGCGATCGGGCGCCCCTTCACACTGGCATCAACAGCAACGGCGTGTATCGCCAAAAGTTGAGAAAGCAACTTATCCAAGAAAGAATGGGCTCCATTTCGCATCAAATGGAAGCTTCTTTCCCGCCCGTGAAGAGGAGGCCGGTTTATGAAGACCCCGTAGCACAGACGAGTCGACGTCGCCTGGCTCTCTGTCACGCCGCGACTCTAATCATCAGTGTGAATTGTCCGCTTTTGGACCAACCAAATCCCCATATACAAGATTGGGCAAAGACCCGCACAGGTTGGTTCCGTAGGTGAAATGGGAAACTTCCCAAGGAGGTCACCCATCCTAGATTTTCGTTAAGCGAGCACGCTTAAAAACCCTGGAGTTCTTCCAACTCTCTAGCCATTTCCCAGCCAAAAGGCGCCTCTAATGATAGTTTTCCCCTTTTTCGAATATATGATTCGATTCCATTTGTGTCCTGCATTCCACTACCCTAGCTAGTCTATGCCATCTAGAAGCTGCCAAGGGAGCTTCGCTCTAACCTGCCCTCATTAGGTGCATTTGCGGGTCGGGATGCTCACAGGCCCACCAGCCTTCACGCATGGTTTCGTCCTCCGAACCATACCTCTAGCTGGGAGGGGGTCCCAGCTCTGACACACTGTCAGAGGCCCGACTCTAATCACCCAAAGGAATTGGTCCGCTTTGGGACCAAGCCAAAATCCCCCATACCAAGATTGGCGAAGACCCGCACGTTTTTTTGTCCGTAGGTGAATGGGAAACCTCCCAGGAGGTCACCCATCCTAGGATTTCCGTTAGCGAGCACAGCTTAATCCTGGAGTTCCTTCCAACTCTCCAGCTTATTCTATCAAACGGCACCTCTAAATGATTAGTTATCCCACATTTTCCGATATTTTCGATACATGATTCGATTCATTCCTGTATCTCGCATTCCACTACCCTAGCTAGCCTGCCATCCTAGAAGCTAGCCAGGAGCTTCGCTCTACCCGCCCTCTTAGGATCGCTTTACCAGGTCGGGATGTCACACTCTCATTGAGCGGTGACCGAAAACGCAGTGCATGGGGGAAGAGGAGGTTGTCGCGCGCTGGTGGAAGAAGAAGGAGAAGAAAAGAAAAAGAAAAGGAAGAAAAGAAAAAAAAAATCTGGGGCTTCTAGACCAATCCAGTTCGATTCGAACTGGTTTGGTATAATTTAATGATTTGGCTTGATTTGCTTGGTTCTTGGGTTTTTCGTGTGGTTTTCAAAAAATTCAAGCTGGTTTACATGTCCGATTTAGTAATAATAAAATATTTTTTTTCGTTGATTTCATTGGTTGGATTCGATGATTAAATTTTTAAATGAAAATAATTTTTCAGATCGTCTCTCTCTCTCTCTCTCTCTCTCTTCGTCTCCTCTCTCTCTCTCGCTCGACTCTCTCAGTAGTCACGCGGCCTCAGCGTCTTCTCCTCGTCGTCTCCCTATCAGCGATCAGCTTCAATGTCAACCGGGCAGCTCCATCCATCCTTCTCCATCGTCGTCATCTCTCTCTCCGTCTCTCTCTCATCTCTCTCTCTCCTCTCTCTCGTCTCCCTCTCTCTCTCTCATCTCTCTTCTAATATATATATATTATATACTAATATATATATAATCCTGAAGTAAAAAATATTTTAAAAAAATACTAGTTGTCACTCTCTTCTTTCAGCTTTCTATTTTTCCTTTTTTTATAAATTTTTGAACTTTTTTCTTTTTTTACTATGATTTTTCTTTATTTCTAAAAATTTGATTGGGCATTAAAATATTTTTAAATTTAAAAATTAATTTTTTATGATAATAATCAACATTTTTAAAATATTTCTACAATTTAAATGGCCATTAAAATATTTTTAAAATTTAAAAATTAATATTTTATAATAATAATCAACATTTTTGAAATTTAATCTTATCTAACTATATATTTTCATTTCATTGAATCTTAATTTTTGTTTATATCTCTACGCCTCATGCTCTCTTCTACTATTGTTCTCATCTGATAGTTTTTATTTTTTATTTTTTTTACAGGCGGTAGAGAAGAGATGAACATGAAGAGTTCTCCACCAACCTGAATCTTAAATCATTCTTAGATTAGTTTTTCTTTCACTTTCTTTCTTCCCTTTCTTTGAATTCCAAATAAGAAAACTAAATTTTGTTTATAGGTTCCCTTTTAATTTTTTTTTATCTTCTTTTCTCATTATTTTTTTGAACTCTTCTTTTCTCGTGATTTAATTTCTCATTTTTTTCCTTTTCTATTTCGCTTTGGGTCATTGCTTTTTTTTTCAATCGATATTTTATAATTTACACAAATGTAATATTATTATCATTTGGGTTATTATCAATCAATATTTTTTCAATCAATTTATGCTTTGAAGGGAGTGTTTTTTTAAGTTATTAATATTATTATCATTTATTGGCTATTAAAATTAATCAATATTTTATAATTTACACAAATGTAACATTATTATCAGTTTTCACTTTTAAGGAATTTCTAAAACTACTTAATTATAGTTTTGACATAATTAATAACGTTTATAACAACAAATTGATTCATCTTATAAGACAACAAATAATTTGATCCAAAAACTCTTAGATGGACATTTTATGAAAGATAATTATTAGCAATTTTTTTAATTAAGTTTGTTGTTATCAAAAAATCATATATTTAAATTGTTGATTATTTAGAATTTAAAAAATAATTGATTAAATTTTTTATTTAGATGTTATGAATTTAAATTTGAGTTTTATATAATATATTTATAAATTCATAATAGTTTGAAAAAAAAAGTAATAAGAATAAGACCCAATTGTTCTTTTAAAAAAATATTAATATGCGCAAGAGTTTCTAGAAATCCTCTTTTAAAATTTTATTTACCATCTAAAATTATGTCTTCAAAATTCTTAAATTTCTTTTTCAATTTTTTAAATAATATATAATTATTTCAATTTTTTTTAAATAACTATATAATTATAACTTTCTTTGGTCTAACTTTCTTATTTTTTAATCTCACTTAAATTTCATATATATTTAAATTAAACTAAATATTTTCTTATTTGGAATTGACTAGATTTGAATAAAGAGTTTTATTTTTTTTTTATTTATTTTTTATGTTTTAATAAAAATAATATTTAATAATAATTATATTATATTTATTGTTTATAATTAATTATATATTTTCTATATATTATTCCATATTAATTATTTGAATCGTAAACTTTATCCTATCATACTTATTTCTTATAGATATAATGTGGTATTGATTTTGAATTAATTATAGAGCCTTTAAAACTAGATAGTTCAATTATATTACTAAATTAAATTTAAAATAATATTTATTTATCTATGATAAGATACAATATTTAAATTGTTTGAATTATAAACTTTATCTGAAACCTAGATAATTAAATTATATTTTAATAAGTAAATTAAAAATAATATTTTTTATAGATTATCCATGTTGAATTATTTTAATTGTCAAATTTTATCTGTATAGAATTATTTATGATAAGATAAAATATTTAAATTATTTGAATTATAAACTTTAAATGAAACCTAAATATGACTAATTGAATTTTTTAATTATCTAAAATAAGTTAATTGCGTTACAATTTCTATAACATGATAATCTAATAAATAGCCTATGACAATTTCTATAACATGATAATCTAATAAATAGCCTATGGAAAAACAGATATTTTAATAATATACTAAACATGACTTATAAAATAAAATGAAAATATGCTTAAAAAAATACAATAACAATAAAATAACTTAAAGGAAAAATAGGTTTTTAATTTGTATTTATAAATTATAAACTATGAAAGCAATTTGCGCATAGCGCAAGCCTTCACCTAGTTGTTCTGATTATAATTTGAAATATTTTATTTAGAAAGATATAGGGGAGTCTTTTCTCTTGTCTCTCATGACAAGCTCTTGACACTCTTGTTCTGGTAACATGTTTTTTCTATTTTTTTCATCTGAACTATTATCTTCATCTACTACCTACATTGATCAAGCTGATAACCCAAACATGGACTTACCTCTTGTAGAAGAGGTTTATGCCAATCTCAACCTAAAGGAGAGGACCGAAAGACTAGAAGTGATGGAGGAGTCAGAGGATGTGGAAGAACTTGTACCTCAAACTGAATGGTGTGTAATAGGACGTATACTCACTGACAAACCTGTTAATAACCTGGCTTTTAAGGAGACTATGGCCTAGATTTGGAGATCCGTTATGGGACTGTTGATCAAAAAACTGGGGAACAACGCTTTTATCTTTCAATTTTTTCATCATATTGATCATGATTGTGTTGTTAACAGTGGACCATGGAACATTTCACAAAATTCACTTTTGTTAAAGGCACTAAATCCAGGGGAGAATCCACGCAAAGTTGAGTTGACAACGATCGAATTTTATATCCAAGTGCATGACCTCCCACTTGGATTCATGTTTGAGAGAATTACAAAGAATATTGGAAATTACATTGGTGAATTTTTATTAGCTGACCCAAAAAATTTTACTAGTGCATGGCGGCAGTTTATATGGATCAAAGTTCGAATGGACATTCCGAAACCATTGAAGTGACGAATGCAGATTAAAAAAGCGATTTGTGATTGGTCCTCAATTACTTTCAAATATGAAAGACTATCTACATTTTATTTTTTTCTATGGACTTTTAAGCCATTCAGATCGACTTTACGGCCATTTAGGCCATAAGTTGTTTATGACTCCAGGCATTAGTAGTGAACAATTTGCTTATGGTTCATTCATGAGGGCTGATAGCCGGTGGACTAATCAGGCCGGTGCACAGTGGTTGAGAATGGAGAGGCCAACAGAACAGGGAGCTATTGGGCGGGATAAGGCTAGAAATTTGTATGACTTTGAAATTCCTATATCTAAGGATTTCACATCAACTCAAACTCCTAAAGTTAAGGGTCAAGAAGTAAATAATAAGGTACAAACCAAGGGGAAGGATAATGTAACAGAATCAGGGCAAGATAAGGACTTTATAGAAATAGAAAATGATATGGACGGGCAATCTGAGGGATTGGTCATAACTGATCCTAAAAGGAGACATCAAGATACTAAAAATCAGAGGTCGTTAATGATTCTTTTAAGAGTGCCAATCAAAAAAACGGACATTGGGTGGGTCCTACACTTCAGGCCCACCAGACATTATGAGTTCTTTATCATGGAACTGTCATGGGCTTGGGAACCCACGTACCGTTTTCAAAACTAAAAGACATAATGCCTACTAAAAAGCCTAACCTAATTTTCTTAATGGAGACAAAAGTAAATTGGGTTCGTATGGACCAAGTTAGACTTGTGCTAGTTTTTGACGGGCTATTTACTGTTTCTCCTGAAGGCCTAAGTGGTGGTCTTGCCCTACTTTGGAAAGATCGTGATATGTGCTCTCTTATCATCTATAATAAAACTTTATTAACGTTAAATTTTCTATGCTAGGCATACCTTCTGGCCGATTCATTGGCTTTTACGGTATGTTGGAAAGACATCGTCAAAAGGAGTCATGGAAATTATTAGAGTCATTGAAAACAAAATCTAATCTACCATGGTGCATTGCAGGTGATTTCAATGACATGCATTCTTATGGTGATAAAATGGGAAAAGTAGTACAACCTGCATGGTTAATAAATGGTTTTTGGATGACTGTGGCGAACTGTGGGTTACATGATCTCAGTTTTACGGGTAATAAATATACTTAGGAGCGAGATAAGGACAGTGATGATTGGGTTTGTGAACGTCTAGACTGAGCGCTTGTTAATGATAATTGGCATTCAATTTTTCAGAATGCGATTCTTCATAATATCGAATATGCACATAGTGACCATGCTGCAATTTTCTTATCACTGGGTATTATTGTGTTTTGTTATGTTTAAAGACCCTTTCAGTTGGAGAACACATGCCTTCATGAGGTAGATATTAAGAAGACATTAGGGAAGATATTTGAATTATAAATTTGAAGAACACAAAACAAATAAATTTGAATTATATTATTTGTGCTAATATTATTTTATGCAGAATTCTTATGGAAAGAAATCGTACAAGGCAAATCCTACAAAATCCATAAAATAAATTTGAATTATATTATTTGGTGGCTAATATTAATTTTATGCAGAATTCTTATGGAAAGAAATCGTGACAAGGCAAATCCTACAAAATCCATGATGTGTTGTGGAAGATATATTTTGGAAAGACCTAAGTAGCTTAGACATTTAGGATCATTGTGGATAGAGGAGAGAATTCATCTATAAGCCATAAATTATTTTTTCTCTCATCAAAAATATTTTTGGAAATTGATTCTTCAAAAATAATTTCTTTCGAAATTTTTGTTTTCGAAAATATGCTCTAAGATCGATATGCTTTAAGAATCGAAATGATTTAATTACCTAAAACTAAAGAGATTTTATCTCTAAACGATTTTGGTAATAAATCATACATTATCTTTTTTCGGAAACTCCTCTAAAAAAAAAAACTTCAATTTATTCTCTTACCTAAAACGAAGGAAGATTGTATCTTTTTGTTTTTAGTAAGCTTTATCTCTTCGAAAAATATTTTGCAAATAATGCTGCCGAAAATCTTTTTATTTTAAATGAAAGTAGAATCGTCTTTTATTCTCTTACCAAAGGGATAAGATAAACTTTTGGTAACCAAGATTTTCGTATCTTCATATTCTAATTTCAAAATGAAATATCCACTTTCCAGAAACAAGAGACACGAAGCTCTCTATATAAAGGAGTGTTTCACTCTTGGAACGTGGGGAGTTTGTTTCACTCTTGGCAACGTGGAGGAAGAACAAGAGCTTTTCGTTTTTAAGAAGCATTCCTCTCATTTATCACATCTTTTATCTCTCAAAACTTACTCTCTATCCCCATTTTTCTTTTTCATCTTATATACTTTCACGGTTTTTATCTTTAAAGACGAAAAGGCAATTTTTGATTAACTACTTTTGAAAAAAACGCGTTTCTGTGTTCTAAACGATTTTCTAATCTTTGATAAACTGTTTTTTTCCTGCCTGCTTATTATGTTGCATTTCCTTCTGTCTATTCATAGATTCTTAATCTATAGTAGAACAGGTTTTCTTATTTGAATAAACATTTTTGTAATAGCTTAGGTAGAAGCTATTGCTGAAAGAGGTTATCAAGCAAACCTTTTCTCTGTTGAGAGAGATTTCTTGAATGTCTTTGAATTTTGCAGCTTTTGCCTACCTCTGGCCAAAAACAGAAACAGGTTTGAAGTTAACTAGAACCTGTGCAAAAAATCTTCAGTGGAACTTAAAGGGCGCTATATCTAGGTGTTGGATCTATTGCCTTGATACTGTTCCTTGTACTGTTGGTTTGTCTCGTACCCTTGAAAAGAGATAACATAGTTGAGAATCTCAAGATGAGTCTTGGGGAGTGGATGTAGGCGAGTTAGTATCGAACCACTATAAATCAATGTGTTGATCTTTTTGATATCTGAAGTTTCGTTTGATATTGCTTTACTTACACTCTTGTTTATATTTTAGAAATGCTAAATTGGTTATTAGTTTGATGTTCTAAAACTGGATTAAGTCTTATCTTTTCTGAATATTAGAACTTTGGAATTCTGATAAGTGAATATACCAAGTTCTAAAAAGTTCTTCTATTTACAGTATATTTCACTACTTGGGTTTCTAATCTGCATCTTGGGTTTTGCTAATTGTTTTCTTCAACAACCTGGTTAAGCGCTCTATGAAGCAGTCCTCTAATTTCAATAAACTGCTCTCTCACACAGTTTAGTATGATTTTTTCTAAACTTTATGAGCGAAGTCTAAAATACAATAAATTTTCCGTCATAAAGAAGTTCCTTATATTGAATTAAGCATTGTGAGAGCAGTTCTACAATTAATAGCTGCACTCTTGCATAGTCTTTCTATTCTTCTATTAAATAGAAACAAATTAATAGCTGCACTTTGCATAGTCTTTCTATTCTTTATAAATAGAACATTGTGAGAAAGTTCTAATCCATAACTTATTCTCACAAGTTCTTTATATTTTCCGCTGCACTTAGAATTTGATATTCTGTTTTTAAATTCTAAAATATTTTTAGAAAACCCAATTCACCTCCCCTCTTGGGTTGTGCCATACACACACGGGACCCACAAAAAGCAAAGGAGAAATCAGTTTCGAGATAATCTGAAAAACTGCAAGGCTCAGATGCGCAGGTATCGTTGTCATTTTGATCTAGTCTCTACACAATTATATCGAACAGCAAAAAATGCATACATGTTGATTTTATGTCAGTAAGAACTTTATTGGAAGCAAAGGGCCAAGCAACACTGGCTTCAGGATGGCGATGCCAACATAAAATATTTCCATTTTATGGCCAATTCACGGTGAAAAAAGAATTTTATTCAAAAATTGAAGAATGATGTTGGAGATTGGCTCACATGGGAATCGGGCTTAGGGGACTGGATTGCTCGTTATTTTGAGCAATTGTTTACGTCGAGCCAAGGAGATTGTGAGGAGATTTTGAATTGTATTGAGCAGCGGGTTAGTGCAAGTCAGAATGAGGTGCTATTATGTTCGTTTACAGAAGTAAAGGTTAAAGAAGCAGTCTTCATTATGCATTCGGACAAGGCTCCAGGATCTGACGACTTTAATCCAGGTTATTATCATTCTTTTTAGTATACTATTGGTAGTGATATCAATCAATCATGTTTAGATTGTTTAAATAATGAAAATTCGGCTCCTAGTAAAAATATAACCAATGTTATTTTAATTCAAAAAAAAGAAAGAATCTGAACTAGTAATCAAGCTAGACCAATTTCTTTATGTAATGTGATTGACCGTATCACTTGTAAGGTTTTAGCTAATAGAATGAAAAGTTGTTTGGATTTTCCAACGATATCTGAAGTCCAAAGTGCTTTTATCACGAGACGATTAATCATAGATAATATCATGATAGCATTCGAGGCACTTCATTATTTAAAAAAGAAGACGTAGGGTAAAGACTCGTATGCTGCATTGAAAGCGGACATGAGCAAAGCCTATGACTGGGTGGAATGGGATTTCTTGCAACTTATGATGCCCAAACTGGGATTTCACAAATATGGGTGCAAAACATCATGAG
>NW_023590689.1:1522686-1581322 GCF_014843425.1 Jatropha curcas
ATCAAATTGCTCATACTGAAACTGCGTAGGATAAGGACATGAAGTAGTAACAGTAATAGTAGTAATGTGGGGGATGCAAATTGCCTTAAAATGCATTTGGACCATGTTGGTTACACCAAGGTACACCTCTATTATTTTCTATAAAGAAGATGGTGTGGTAATTTCTTGGCAGGCTTGTCTTAGTCCTACTAGACCTTGTTTGAATAATATCAGAGAGAGAGAGAGAGAGAGAGATGGATTTGAAATTGAAGAGAGTTGATGTTGAAATGACCTAGAATTGGATTGACAATTATTATTATGTCAAGAATAATTTAGGATTCTTATGAATTTTCAATTATGCACATTCTATTGTCTAGTCCAAGAAAGCCATGTCATTGCTTTTCTTGGAAAAGAAACCAATTAATTATAATAGAGAAAAATCAAAGCAAAAGGGTCCAATATATTCGGATTCTATTAACATGAGCGTTCTTCCATGTCCATGTTTGCAAGAAATGAAAGATGTTGGATTAATCGAAGATAAAGTTAGATGATTTACCGCAGATCATGTGTGGTCTGGTTGATCTTCTCAGTTATGTGAGGACTAAAATGTCTTAAATTTGAGTTCTCTCGATCACAAATATTTTCACCAATTTAATAAGTTCAGAGGAAGGCTATTTCTTATTGTGTGGCCCATAGTATTAGCTCAGTTCATGAATTGCGTTTGTAGTTGAATTGGTAATTGTAATTATTGTTTTTATTGCTCATATTTGGACTTGCTCATGATTATAATTGAGTTAGTTATATTCTATTAAAAATAATAAAAATAAATCAATAAAGTGTTCGTTGGATGATAAGTGACTTCACTTTCCGTAAGGGTGAGAATGCAAGTGATAGGAGATTTACACCATTTTATTCTACCAAAACAAAAAATGAATACTTTTACATCAAGAGGACAAAGTTTTGAATTATTTACTTAAATCAAGGGTCATAAATAATGGTTAAAGGAAAAAAAAAAAAAAGAGGGTGATTGGTTTACGTCTTAGGCTAAAATCATAAGACTTGTCTCTTCGTTACAATGTATAGCTTCCGCTATTATTGGTTATTTACTATTAATTTTTAAATTGATATTTTATGTAATCATTTTATTTGAAATTATAAAAAATTTAATTAATATTTTTTTATTTATAAAAATTTAAATTATATTTTTTTATAATAATATCATTAAAAATAAAAATAAAATTATATATATATATTATAGCTTGGATATACAATAGGCTAAATCAAGCTCAATATATAATGAAGTATAAACAAGTTGAATTGTTTTAACTTTTGGATTTAACAAGTACTTGAAAGAAATAAAACAACTTTTGGATACATGCAATAAAAAAAAAAAAAAAAGGTGAAAGAAAATATGGAACAGACCACTCAAAACCAAAATATTCAGTACAATCCTGGCTAAAAAAAACAGCCAAAATTTTTTTTAAGCCTCAAAAAAAAAAAAAAAAAGGTGAAAGAAAATATGGAACAGACCACTCAAACCAAATATCAGTACAATCCTGCTAAAAAAACAGCCAAAATTTTTTAGCCAAAATAAACACAATTGGGTAACCCTAGTCACAACTCAACCCCAGATCTTTATAACTAACCATAAAGTAAAAATAAAAACAAAAAAACAAATAATAACACAATCATAAAGGGAGGAAAAAAAATTAAAAACACATGCAACTGAAATCCACTGCACCTACACCTGTCTCAACACACACCAGGCCCCATCTCTCTTGTTTTCTTTGACATTGTATATAATAAAAAAGAAGTGTAGGCTGCCCATAAGTTGTCACTGAAACTTTTGCAGAGGTATCATCATGACTGAATGTGTGGTGGTGCGTAGGTAAAAAAGCAAAGAGAAAAAAAGAGAGATTAAAGAAACAGTAGCAGTAGTAATAACAACAGCAAGCAAAGGGAAATATTAGCAATGTACAAAAAAGAGAGAAACGCATATTGCCGAGGAAGAGAGAGATCAAGTAAAAAATCTAAGTGGTGGGAAGCATTTAATTAGCTTTGGCCAAAAATAGAGGAGGCTCTTCTGTTCTGTTGCTGCTGCTCTGCTGCTTCTTGCTACTGCCACTGCTCCCTTTGCCTTTTGACTCGAATCTAGTAGTTGGTCATGCCCCCCTCTCTCTGATCTCTCTTTCTCACTCTCTTTTCAATTCTTGAATTGTCCTTCCACTGTCTTAATAAGACAGGTATGTTCCCACAGTTGGCAAGTACATTCACTCCAACTCCTAGTTTTGGTTTATCACTTTCTTTTGTACCTTATCACACGTTATCCCTTCTCTGTGTAAAGAATTCAAGAAACTATCTCCATAAATTTTATTGCCTCTCTTCTTCTTTTAGCTTTTTTTTTATTAATGTTTATGTCCTTGCTTCTTGTGTAGGTGTATAGTCCAATGGTTCTGAATTTAAACTCGTATCTTTCGTTTCTGTATCTAATTCTTGCTTTTTTAATTCCAACTAGATTTGAACTTGGCTAGAGTTATCTATAGAATTTTAACATTTTGAATTGGAATTATAGTATGTCGAATCCAAATTAAGCAAAAAGAAAATCTTAGATATTTTATTTCATGAATGTTACAAAGTTCAGTAAAAATCTCCATGCTCGGGCAGAATGATATTCAGTTAAAGCTTTCGGACAGGAAATAATTGTTATTCTTTCAATTCCTGATCTTGCATGTAAAAATCTGTATCTAGCTCAAAAAGGCGCCCCTCGTTTGTGGAGTACAAGTCTCAACCAACCTGTAACAAAATGATGAAAGAGAACACAAATCCCTAAATCAATTAACCCTCAAGAAAATTTACTAATTAAGCTAACTGCCTCTTACCTTCAGTTTTAGTTTGAATATTGAAAACTTCATTACTGACAATCGGGCTTGGAAAAATCAGATCCATCTGGTATTTCAGAAACTCATTCTTTTTGCACTACCAATACTACATTGAAAGAAAAGGTTCTTTTCGACTACCCAGAAGTCCATGGTGCAATAAAAAATTTAAAAAGGTAGCAACTTTTCTCTTTGCAAAAGTGAGTTTTAAATGCTGTTCCACAAATTGTACAGCAGCAGCAGCAACAAATAAACTTTAACAAGCAGTCAAATTAACTCTGTGCACTGATAAGAAAAGTGGTACTTGCATTTGCGACAAATAAAGAGTCAATTACTGCTTGATAATTTAGAGAAAATTAACCTAGCAAAATTTAATTAGTGAAGTTTCATTACCTACATGCAGCTTCAGTAAACCTAATTCTGGTAACAAAGACGAACTGTTATAATTATAACATTATAGTGCTGATAACAGCTTTTTATTATTATTTGTGATATACATGAAACGGAGGAACATTTAACATATGACCAATTTCAAAGGTTACAACTGAGAAAAATACAGTCTTGCTTGAGGTGCACATGCCACAGCATCCATTTTATAAAAACTGATCTTTTGAATCTGCCAGAGGAGATCAAGATGCATAGAGAGGTTCTGGCTCCACTTTTCTTCTAATCCTGGAGAAGATTTCGAGTAAAAAGTACAAAATGTTTAATACAAAAGCAATTGACAGGCATGGAGGTGCTAAAACGCCATACTTCACAAAATTCAAAATCCCAAAAGAAGTGGCAATGCTAATATAATGTAAAAAGTAGATTTACTGATACTCAACTCTAAATCTAAATTAGACGGAGTTAAACCTGAGGGACTAGCTAGATATTTTGGCAAAACCTTGGATTAGTTGGTTAATTTTGTAAAACCTAAGGGACTAAATAATAAATTACCCTTATTCATATTATGAACTAAAAGAAAACAAAAAATAATTTTAAAAAAACAGTTTTGAAAAGATAAATAACCAAAAACTAACAATTGCTTTATGTTTCTAAGAAATGAAAAACTAAAAACAAATAACTATAACAAACGATGCTTAAGTTTATTCAAGCATTTTCTCTATTGTTCTAAGTTATGAATTTAAAATAAATAAATGAGTTAATTAATTAATTAAAAAATTACATAAATGAAATGTTCTATCCTCTTCAAATAAAATATCAATTTTTCCTACAACCATACAAAAAAATATATATACTTTTTTCTTTTTTATCCCTCTCCTAAATAAAATATTATGTATATTCTATTTGAAATTTATTTTGAAACTGAAGTTAAAGTCAAGTAACATTCTCGAGATTATTGAGTTGATAAAAGTTAAATGAACTGCCAATGTAGTTCATACGCTTAGCGGTCAATGAAAAATTTAAAGCTGATATTAGAAGAAGGACAACTCACCAATTGTCTTGTGCCCATTTGCAGCCATCAGTATCCACGACATGCAAGCTGTAGGCATGCCTTGATTTTGGGGACCGATTCTCAAAACTGCAGCCCAAGCATAAGATGAGAAAGAAAAAGGTGAATTTTGAATCCATCAGCTGTTGAGAAATATAGCAGTCCTCACTTCATTGTATTTTTCAAGCTGTTACCTTTGATGAATAAGATCACCATGAATAATGACCAAAGAACCAGCTTTTACTTCAATAGGCACAAAATCCTTTAGCTCATAAGAAGGGGAAGGCCGATCAAAGTAGACCCCCTGTTCACCTCTAATAAACCTTCTCACTAGACCATCTGAAAATATAACAGAAAGGGGAGACTTACTAAACCATGTAATTTTATTGGCTTATTCTGCTTGCTGGAGGGGGAAAAAAAAAAAAAAGAAGTAGCCGAGAAAAAGAAGATACTTTTATGGGATCCAGGAACGGCCCAGAGACAACCATTTACTGTTGTTGCATCTTCCAGGGCCAACCACAGCCCTGTGCAAGTTGGTGGTTCAGTATATAGAAATGAGTTATCCTGGTGAGGCACTACTTCACCTCCGATACCTGGTTGCTGTTAACAAGGATCTCATACATTAGCCAAATGCGACAAATCATTGTTTATTTCTTCCCCAAAAAGAAGACAAAAGCTTCAGAAGCAAAATGAAGATAAAAATTCCTTTGACTCTTCTAAGTTCACTGGATAGTTTTATAAACAAGGTTTCTGAACTATTTTGTTCGATGCAGGCATCTCCAGTGTAGGGCTTATCTTATACCAAATGAGTGAGTTCACAAAAGTATATTTCAAAGTATACCATGTAATCTCCAGTCCCAATGATTTAGCTTAGCCATGTAAAACAGCATATATGACATGAATACTTCCACTGAAGGTGTGAATCCAATTGTGAAGTAGATGCCTTAATTTCTTTTTGAGGCACTGCACTTGGGTTAATCTTTATAACCTAACCTGCATTTTGTCCCATAAGGTACAATGCATGTATTGCATTATATAGAGATTTATTTATCTAATAGATACAAATGAAATCTGCAATCAACACTCTGAGCAAGTAAAAAAATGCTCATTTCATAAACAAAAACACAGCTGTGAATTCCACATCAAGAACTCAATAAGGTTGGACAAATCCGGCAAAAATGAAAAACTACAGGCATGCTTTTTTTTTTTCCATTTGTTCCTTTTAGGATCAATCGTGATCTTACAAACTATACCAACAATCCAAAGTTTGATTAAAGGGTGAACAAAGGCTTTTTAATTCTGCTAAGCTTTTCCATAGTTTATATCAATTAAGCAGCCAATAATTGTTATCAAAATGAAATTGTAACATACCTTAAAAATATACATAGACTGAATAACTACCGGCCTCTTGTAACCCAAGGAGAATAACATGCTTAAAAATTTCTCAGAGCTAGAGAAACTTTTAAATTCTGGGTCAAGCTCGTGCAGGGCTGCAAAAATATATCGTCAATAGTCAATACTGAAAATTAGCACTAAAAATGCATATCACAGTAATGACTGCAACTGCGGTAAAATAAAGCCAGTTCTGCATTTTCTTGTATTAAATAATAATATAACAACTTCAAAGCATACCATGGCCAACTTTATTAATAGAGAGGTGCTTTGGTTGCTGTAAGTTTCCATCATCACCAAATGCTTTCTCTGCCAAATATTACAATTGTCAATTTTCAACTGACCAAGCTACCATAATCTCCCAAAAGCACAAAAATTAATTTAAGGCACAACCATCAACAAAGTGAAGCAAAACTTAAGCAACAAAACCAAAAGTTACAGAATTTTCAATACCTTCGAAGAAAAAAGAAATCTTTTCAGCGCTTTCATAGAAGTAGTCATCAGTTAATTGTTGCTGAAAGTAAACATAAATGAAACGAAACGACCAGATTATCAAATTCTAGATTGTAAAATGAGATAAAACTCTGTAATTAATAAATACATATGATTTTCTTGGCCTAGACCTGGTTCTTGGTGGAGAAAATTGAGGCCGTGGAGCAATCAAAATCATCAAGCAATTGATCCATTCTCTTCATTAAGGCATCGATTTCTTCGGCGTTTGCAAACGATTCAATCACAAGGTAACCTGTCAAAGAAACAAAAAAATAAAAAATAAAAAAAATTGTATTTTCTGTAACATGGAAGCAGAATCTGTGATTGGTTAGGCTTAGTTACCTTGAGCATTAAAGGACTGAAGCTGATCGGACGTGAGGCTTCGGGTTATCCCCATGGCTTTGGTTCCCTCTTTTCGGTACTTGAGTTGAAGATAGAGATGGTGTTGACCAGCCGCTATTTCATTTCAAAGCTTCTATTAAGATAAAAGAACCGAGAAATTAGCGAAAGATTAATTAAATCATTGATTTTTTAATTAATTTTGTAAATCAAATTACGCAGAATTTGACAATTGATCGATAAATACATTTTAATTATACTTAAATTTAGCGTTGGATTGCCTAAATTTCGTTTGAATATTTGCAATTTATATGAAGTAATATATTTTAAGATTAGATTTCCTTAAGAATTTCCAAACTCAAAACTATAAAAAGAAAAATAATAACAGGATTTTATAGATGATATCAAGGTTGGTTGCTATGGTTTCCCTAACCAAAAGTTAGGAATTTAAGACCTGAATATGAAAATTATTGATTGAAATGATTTTCCTTAACCAAAAGATTCGAGTTTAAGAGCTGAATATGAAAATTACTAGAAAATTTCACCCTCCCTGTAGGCCCTACAATACTTAAAGCTAACCTATCAGAATCCAGTAGCTTTCAGAGGTAATGAAAACCGAAATTGATACCTAAACGGCCTTTCAAATCCAGTGGATATATATTTTTCACAAATTAACAACAATTTTTTCTAAATCTGCGTTTATTTTCTTAATTAAGTAGGGGATTTATCAATGCATCTCAATTTTCATCCTAGAATTAATAATAATTTCTTCAAAAAAAAAAAACTACAATTAATAATAATTAAAACCTCAAGTAAAATTAGAAAGAAAAAAGAAGACAAAAGAATGTAGACACTGAACAAATAATTCTTTTTTTCCAGTAAAGAAAATGAAATAAAAGAGTATCTATAGACATGATAAGATAGTTAATAATAATTTCTTCAAAAAAAAAAAACTACAATTAATAATAATTAACCCTCCAAGTAAAATTAGCAAGAAAAAAGAAGACAAAAGAATGTAGACACTTGAACAAATAATTCTTAATAATTAAAACCTCAAGTAAAATTAGAAAGAAAAAAGAAGACAAAAGAATGTAGACACTGAACAAATAATTCTTTTTTTCCAGTAAAGAAAATGAAATAAAAGAGTATCTATAGACATGATAAGATAGGAAAAAAAAATCAATACCCTGATCTGTAATCAAATGTACACAACTCCTTCAGCTGGTCTCTAAGGTCCTACAGATGGATCAAACCCCAACTAATTTACAAACACGACAAAACCAGGGTAGGAAAGAATCACATGTATCATTATACAGCTTGTTAGATACAGCAGCTGTAGAAGCATGTATAAAAATAATGCTCAGTTAATGCCCGGAAAATCCTGCAATTAAAGAATGCTCTTTCTATGTTTTCCGGCATCATGTACAGAAAAACGCAGTTCCCCCTATATCCAGCCCCTAATAATCATATGACGATGATCTCCAATAAATCTTTAAAGCTCCCAAAATTGAAGTTTATGCCCTCTCACCGGAGGGGAAAAGGGGAAAAAATGAAAGAATTATGAGACAAAAATGGGGGTCAGCAGCAAGGTCTGCTCATCGAAATACAGACAGAAAAACCAACCATCAAAATATTCCCCAGCAAATCATGTAGCGGATGATCTTGATTCTGTCTTGTTCATACGGCACATGCAATCTGGGCATGGAAAGGAATATATAGAATCATTTGGCCTTTTGAGCTCAAACCCTTTGGAATCACTGTGCGAGCGCATATTCAGCATATGTCGTTTGAAGCTCTTCCATCTGGCATAAAAGGGGAAAGGATAGTCAGTTTTTATTTTTTATTTCTTTGGGTGGGTTGGGCGGGAGAAGCAGCAGTAATTACTGCCAGACACCAGTAAATCCAGTCATGTTGATTAATTATCTCAATTGCTCAAATTCAAAGGAATTACTAGAATATGGTCATAATAGGCATTCTATTTTATAGTTCATGGAATTATAAACATAAAAGATGGAATGCAGTGTATAGAATTATCTCCCAAATTAGTGTCATTAGATGTCTAACCAGTTACAAACATTAAGCCCATCTTATCTAAGTTAACAATATACATTGAGCTATCACATGGTCATTTCCGTAGCTTTGTTTCTTCCCAGCTGATTTACTCATAACCAAAATCAGAAAAACCTTACTTATAGAGTAGCTTAACATTTAAATTAATTCTGCCTTCATCATTTTGATTCCAAACTTACAAAATGATTGATTACTTGAAAGAAAAATATAAAGCCATGGAATAAATGCATACCCTAGATTTGGATTATCCAAAAGCAAAGCTAACTTTCGCTTGTCTGGCCGGATTGTCTTGGAGTGTCCGCCATACAAAAATCTCCTATGGCCCATCAAAAAATGAGGAAAGTTTCCACCTTGGGTTGTTACAAATACCTCACTGTGAAGACAGACAGTGTAGTCTATAGCTGCCATCCTGGAAGAATAGTTCTGAAAGCAGCAACTCAAGTCAAATCAACGACAATGAATCAAACCTTAAACAAGAAACAAACCATAACCATCCCTACCTTAAACGGCGCAAGTTCATCCTCAGATGCCAGCATTTCTTTAGTTAGCAAATTTGGGAACATTTCCAACAGTGGGGCCATGTATTTTTCAGCATTGTATATCTTTCCTGATGCCAAGTAGATATATGTGTTCTTATCAAAACCCATCCCTCGAAGCATCAAGCCCACCTGATAAGAGAGATAAAATATGATAAACCAAAATAAAATACAAAACCTCACTAGTGATATCATATGTAGGATAAGAGTAAAATTAGCATAGATTCATTGTAGATAAACTGATTGATCAATTATTATCCGAACAGAAAATTGATTTTACACCCTCTGATGTATGGAGAGCTGGCTAACAAATACATGAAATCCCTAACTGAAATACGCCACATTTTCTCAGGGTAAAACTGTATTGCTACCTTATTTCACGTAGTAGAATTAAAACTTCATTACAAATAAAAATGCTGCAATTGTAGTACAAGTTCAGTGCAAAAATTAGGCCGACACATTTTACAACCATATTCGCAGAAATGAATGAGCAAGTCATCCTAACCCCTATTATTAAAAACTCCAAACTCCAAAACATTCCCACTTAAATGAGAACATGATCTACTCCTACCCAGTCAGAAAAAGAATAGTAAACTGAAAATTTTTGGGGCTGTTTGTAGGAACCATTAGTCTCTTACACCTCAAAGCACAGTATGCACGTATGTGTGTATAAGCAATTCACTCACAGTTCATACATCTTGAAGGAAAATATTATAACCTATCTAAATAAAGATCCTGCACCTACTCATACCTCTCAGCCCCTAGAGTTTCTGATATCAGATAAAGAAAAATGATTATTTTGACCAGCTAATAGCTTTGTGTTGCCCAACAACAAGATTATAGAGGCACCAACAAGCCACAGCAAGGTCATCGGCAATACAAATGGTTCAACGACACACTCAGCTACTTATTTCACAAACAAAAACAAGAAAGGGCTAGTAACATTTGCACCAGGAATCAACAACTATATAGTTCAAAAAGCATCTTCAATTGCCTACCAATATTGCACAGTTATTTGACAACAATCAGCATAGCAAAGACGGTTACAAAGTTCAAGCAAGTACGCAACACAGAATTGACGACTGAATTCATCTGAGAGAGCAGATGCAACTGAAGTTTAGGCATCACTGGTTAATGAACAGAAAGATGGTCATGCATTTTACCTCTAAAGGAGTAAGGGGACACTTCCCATTGAGCCTTATTGCTCCAGGACGTATAGTGCGACCAGGCTTTGTAAATTTTCCTTTCCAACCTCTTTCTCTGGCTGCTATCATGTCCTTTTCTTCTTCTGCTCCACCATCAAAAACACAGCAGGAGAAAGCAACCATGTCCTGTGCACAAGTGGGCGACTTCCATCAGTTGACGATTAAGATTTTCAGAAGAAAAACAATTCTTTTGTTTACAAGGAGCAAAAGCAATAGAGATTTATTATACTTACCTCCTCAAAGCGAAGATGCACAGAAACATACTTTCCACCGTGGTTCACACTGCGTTCCTTCATTCTTCCCACCAAATTTTCTCCCAGACTTAATATGGGATTTGAAAACCTTAATGCTTCATAATTTGCTAGGCATCTAAGCCGCTGGACAGCTGGAGGAGCATCAAATGACAATCGATTTGCGAAAGGAGAAATCCTTATGACCCTGAGTCATTCATTAGAAAACAATACTTCAAACTAACAAAACAATACAGTGTCAAAGTAATCCGTTCGCCATCGCCAATAACAATCATGGTGCATGTGTTGGTTTCATCACAAGGAAATGACAATAAACATAGCAACTGAAGTTGACCCACAAATAACCTTTTAATAAGGCTTACCTTGACTTGTTTGTCAAGGCTAGCGAGCAATGTTCAAGGCACTTTCAGATCTTATATTGAACAAATGAGCCAAATTTCCACTAGAAGCTCGACTTCTTAAATACATAACTGAGCTTTGTTGGTTTGCTTTTGGTAAGCAGAACCAAGCTCATCATCGCATACAATTTCAATAAGCTGATGATAAGCTTAGCCTGAGTTTCACTTGCATGTGAAGTTCAACTAACTGAAGAAAGCCTAGCTTAAGCTTAGATTAGGCTTCAGTAAAGATGCAGCAGGTTTGAACCCTCAAAAATTATACAAAGAGATAAATAAGATAATATTATCAAACACCAAGAAAGAAAAATTTAAAAAAAAAAAAAAAAAAAAAAAAACTCAAAAAATTAATACAAAGAGATAAATAAGATAATATTCTCAAACACCAAAAGAAAGAAAAATTTAAAAAAAAAAAAAAAAAAAAAAAAAAAAAAAAATCTTGAGCTGATTGATATATAGTCTCTAACTCACTTTTCCTCAAGTAGCCTTGGAAGGACAATATCCCTGTAGTACTGAATGGATGACCACGCTTTCACTCTGAAGTTGTAGACATTGGTCAAGTTATGATCAAAACGCTCCATAAGATATCCAGGAATCTTATCAACCACCCTTACGTCATTTTCCAAGCTACTGACGAAATAATCTTCATCATAAATATCTCTAAATTTGCTGAACAAGTAAAAACCCCAAGTAAGACATTTTGAATGTGACATGACTATGACGCAATGACTATGCATATTCGTAATCTAGCAGCAAGTGAAGTAAAATAACAATTAAAGAACCTATTCAGGATTATCTAACCCAAACCTTTTAAACACTCTTTTTCTTAAAAAGAAAAAATAGAAAACAAACTATCAATACATGCATATGATGGTCTCAAGCCATCACACTACAGAACAGGGACAAACCTGGGATCTTTCCAAATGCTATGAAAATGAAAATTTGGGATAAGAAGTGTTGCATTTAGATAGCCTGCCACAGCAACTGCATTACATATCTAAAAAGCATGCATAAAAATTGTGTTAAGAATAAATAGAACAAACTATTTTGCAATAAAGGGGAGAAGAGGGAAATATAAGTGAGGAGCTTGGCAAATATAAACATGAAATGAGGAAAAGCAATGAATCAAACCAACCGATGTCCTCTGCTGATTCAGGCCACCATTCGCCTCAATATATATGTAACCATTTGATTCAGGTAACTCTGTTATGATAAACAACCACAGCAACAAAGTTTAATAAGCAAAGAGAACCAAGATTGTGAAACCTATGAATATTGAGAATGGAACAATTTTAGGAAAAAGTAAGGAAAATGCAGAACAAAAACGAAGAGATACAATAGAACCCAGTTTTCCAAATTGTTGATCCCAAGTAATCCTATTTGTTTAGGGTATACAAGAGGGTACCACCTTATGTAGCTTCAGGCCCAATAATATGGATCTCCTATTGGATAGAAGTCAAAAAACACTAAAATAAAACGCAGAAGGTAGTCTGGGTCATGCTGATGATAGCAACTGGAGAATCTTACCTTATAAGCACTATTATTACTAGTGCATATATAGTACTGCAGAGAACACAGATATAAAATGAATAAAGCTTAAATGGAAATGGTGGAAGTGCTCTGGAAGTAGAATAGTAAAAAAGTTAGTTGGTGAACCAAATAAAGCTGGATTAAGTGATAAATTGAGGTTTTTTCCACAAAAACATTTCAAGATCTGCATTCATAACAAGCAATCTTTGTGGAGATATTCTGCAAGAACATTTCTCTTCTTTTGAAGATTCCTAGACTGCCTTAGATCTTCGCAAAGAATTTGACCAACGACTAAAAGTTCTCTTAAATGATTTTTCTGAATTTTTGTAAGAATCTGTTGTGAACTTTAAGCGTAACTTTGTATCTTATATTTTGCTGAAGGCAATGGCGAACAGGAGCTATCAGCATATCACAATGACTAATAATCAGCACAAAGTGATTGCAAATCATTCTTGAAGGAGGGAGCATCCTTTACAGAAGAAGAAAATAATTAAGGTAAGTACACAATGGATGCAACTTCTGATCATTGGCCTTATGACCCAATGCTACGTTCTGTCATTCAGCAACTTGATGATTCTTACAGTTGAAAAAAAAAAGTAAGCAATCAAATTCTAATCAGAATTAGTATAAATGGCTCAACTATTAGAATATCTTCCCACATAACTTACTCCATTATCCAACATTTATACCAACTGCCAAAACTGGGTAGCATCACAAAATAATGACTTAACACATCTAGTTAGATCTAGGATGGCCTCATTCTTGCAACCATGATTGCTAAATTCCAAAGTATGAAGCATGAAAAAGACACAAAAAAAAAGCTGCATTAATAAAACTTAAACAAAACATTGAGAGTAATGCCAACTACTGCATCTAGGCCATTGACATTTAATTTATTACATGTTAACAAATAGTTGATAGAGACATTCCTAAAAAATACATGATATGAGGCAAAAAAAAAAAATCATACCTCCCGAAGACTTGTTCACACATGATCTCCACTCACCACCTTTATATGAGTTTTTCCATATTGTTGATAGCTACAAAGAATTTCATTGTTTATTTCAGAGCCAAATACCTAAAAAAATATATAAATTATCTTACGCATAAAGTTTTTGCAACTATTAACAAACACAACAAAGAATAAAGCAATTTGGAATATGAGACTGCATAAAACAGGAATAACTATCCAAACTCAGTTTTGGAACAGAGAGAACGCAAAACCACATGACTGTTCTGCTATGTAATTAGTTACTTGTCAACAAAAGTATGTAATCCCATAGAATATTGGCATTGCTGCAACTGTTCTCATGACTGCACTACTGGATTTAGTACAAAAAAAAAAATTTAAAAAGAGTAGTAGAAGCCCCAATGCGCTAAGACTAATGAATAAATTTGGGTACCAAACCAAAAGCTAAGATCTTAAAGCAAATTCTGAGAATTGCGTTCTTCCGTACTAAAAATAAAACTACTAGATTAAGCTAACCTTAAAGAGGTGGCATTCTAGTTCCAACATAACCGAATATTTTTAAATCCCAGCCCACCAATTGTAACATGTAAAGAGGAGTCAAATGTTTATCTTTAACATTCAAACTAGTAGCGAAATTTGCCAGGTCGCCAAAGGCTTTCTTTTGGCTAATAAGGAATAAGGAGAAGGATGCATCTCTTTCTCCAAACAGTTTATTTTGCAATAGCGTTGGGCATCAGTTAGGCAACGAACGATGCATCTACCAATATTAAATCATGGTTTCTCAACATTATTACTAAAGATAGAATCGCAAAATTGCATTTGTTCCTTCTAGTCAAGTCACTTGGTTCTAGGTTCAGATTTGCATCCGAGCCATACCAATGCCAAATACGAAAGCCACAGACGATCCTAACCTCCAAATCATACCAAATTAACCCATCCAACAATGGAACTCATAAAACTAAGAACTAAATAAGATCAAACTTATATCACCAATCCCGAAGATAAATTTTAGAAGAAAAAAAAAAAAAAAAAAATCTAAACTAAAGAACTAAATAAGATCAACTTATATCACCAATCCCCGAAGATTAAATTTAGAAGAAAAAAAAAAAAAAAAAAAAAGCAATCCCAATTATACAAAAAGTAATTTTACAGAATTGGAAAAAAAAATTGCTGCGCGCGCGCGCGACCGCATCAGCAAAGACATTAATCCGCGTCCCATTTCAAGGTCGGAGCTTTTGATAAAAGCCTGAAGGACCTCCCGATAGACAGACCCAGGAGCAGGCTTATGCTTTAATGACAGGAACGACAAATCAAAAACGATACCGTAAAAAAAAAAAAAAAAAAAAAGCATCCCAATTATACAAAAGTAATTTACAGAATTGAAAAAAAAAAATTGCTCACCGCATCAGCAGAAGAATTATCCGCGTCCATTTCAGGTCGGAGCTTTTGATAAAGCTGAGGACTCCGATAGACAGACCCAGGAGCAGGCTTATGCTTAATGACAGGAACGACATCAAACGATACCGTTCCCATATACAAAAGCATACCAGATATGTAAATAAGAGGGGCAAATAGAAAAATCCCCTGGCGGCGGAGAAGGACAGAAAGAAAAAGCCAAGCGAGACGATGAGCAACGGTCCGACCTGGCGGGTGGGACGCCGGAGTAAAGCGCTTGGAGCGGCTACCGTGGCGATACCTCGGGGAACGAAGCGGCGATTGTGGCGGTGAGGGTGTGGAGTGGCCGCTGCTCGGTATCCTGTTTTTTGCGTGCATTTAGTAAACCAAAAACTTTTGGATCTCTGTCTCTCCGTTCTGGCTTCCCCCGCTACGACGTCGTAAATACATAAGCTTTAATTCAAAAACAAAAAAAAAATCAGCGCCTCCTCTGTTGGCTTTGGTGTTGGTGCCTATACGTTGTTTGCTTTTATTCTCTCTTTCATGATGTCTCCCTTTGTTCCTGGGAGCTGTGTCCGACTATTATGGCAGATGAAAGAAAGAGACAGAGAGAGAGGAAAGAAGGAAAGCACGTGCAAAGGTTGATGATGTGTATATTGTTGTTTTCGTTTTGGGGGTGGCGAGCGACAGGCAGATTGCAGTTGGAAGCTCTGTGGAAGGGAAGTATATATTTTAATTTCATTTTCATTGTCATTATTATTAATTTGCATAGGTTGCTTTTACTATTATATTTGAATTGAACGAGGAGTCCTCCACTCGCTTGGCGTGCGGATAGGTGCAATTTAATTGTTTTTATTATTTATATTATTTGATAACGTTACATATTCTGAATTATAGTAATTATATTAGTAAAACAGTTACTAAGTAGTAAAACAAATTTATTTTGCTTAACATGTCTAAAAGATAATAATGATTTAAAATAATTTTGATATGAATAATAATGTAAAATTATTTTATTATTTTAGCAAACTATAAAATTTTGTAAGTACATTATGATTTTTAAAATAAAATATTAAATAGTAATTTATAAGAATCCAAATATTCAATCTAGATTACTAATTTTCTTAAAAAATAATCATTTATTTCTAGATACTTTCAAAATGATGAATATATAGATATTTACTTTAATTACTCATATTATATTATCATTCTAGGTATATCACCTTAAAAATGATATTATTTCCAATCCGTTTATATAAACAAAGTTTTTATTGTCAGTGTTCTATCCATATACAAAATTACTTAATTCGGACTACAGTTAAAATATAAAATCTAAATTACTCTAAATTTGTTTTGTTTAGAGTAATTTTTTTATTATTTTGTTCATATTTAAATCAGAAAAATGGATATATTTCTTCCATCCTTAAAAATTTCACCTAAATTTGAGCATGTTTCAAACCTCAAAATTCAAGCCTTACCCATTACTTCATATAAAATTTATATACTTGAGTATAAACTTTCTTTTATACTATATTTTCTATCTTTAGGAGTAACTTTCAAATGTTTAATCTTTAAAATTACCCAGTGACTAATCTTTCAAGACAGCTAATTTGAATTACAAACAAAATTGAACTTATAAATTAATCCCTAAAACATGTGATGTTTAAACTTTAAATAATTGAAGAAAAAACAACATATTATCATTTCAATAAATTGAATTTAGAATTCTCACTTCCAATCCAAGCTTAGAATCTCCAAAATTCTTGTGCAGTTTGGACAAAATTCATAATTTAAAAAAGAGAACACTTGCAGTGGAAGAAATGTGTGGCAGTATTGCTTAATATATAAATTTCAAGTTAAATCTAAAAGGAAAGGGAGCACGTGCAGGGAAGAGGAGGGATGGGGTGGCTCTTTCTTTTCTGATTTCAAACACAGATTTAGATTTCCCTTTTTCTGCCTAACCATCACTGCCTGTCTGAAGAAGAAATGTCTAGCCCCTTCTCACCCTTCCTTCCCTCTGCAAATTTATGTTTTGTTGCTTATTTCATCTTCAGTTGTCTCGAATTTAATAAACCCTAAACACATTTATTATCTCACTCAAAATGTTTTCTTGGAATTAGGGACAATTTTATTTTCCAAAAGATTTTATTTCAATCTTATTAGATGCTATTAATATTTGTTTTCGCTCACATTATTGTTAAGATATTTTTTCAAACATTGTTACAGAGCAAACACATTATAATTACAATTTCAAATACAAGTTACAGAGCAATCCAATTCGTATAAGGAGCAGAAATTACTGGGAGATAAAACCGGTTACCTTTTTTTGTCATCGGTATTTCACCTTAGCAGCTAGGATAATTGGTAAAAATATTCTACCTTTAAATAGTTGAAGCCATTGGATTGATAATTTAGTTTTTTATATTTATGTACGTTCATTGATAATTGAGATCTCCTTGCTGACGATAGTACATGAAGATCTTACACAAAACCTAAATGGACCCTCACCCTCCCCTCTTCGAAGGGATTTGATATTGGGAAAATGCCATGCATTGCCTTGGATTTGGATCTCTGATAATACCCCCGGCCAATCAAATTATTACTATTTTCTCTTATGCTTAAAGAACATCAAATTTAATATGGAAACTTTTAATTTATGAAATTCAACGTAGATAAATCAAATTCTACTAAATAAAAAAAAAATAATTATATTTTGAATTTATTTTTACCAAGAAGAAGAAAGAAACAAATTGGTTTTATGTTTCTCCAGGCAATTGCTAGAAAACTTGGAATCTCCTAAGCAACAACACCAAATCCCAGGTCATTGCCAGCTCTACGAAGGTACATGAACCGAAAAGGGACCAATAAATTGACTTCAGATATCCATTTCAGGTTGGTCACATCCTCTCCAGTCCACTATTAAGTTTGTGGACAAAAAATTTGCCCTTTTTATTAGATTAGGCAGCTGACTAGAGAAAGTGGATTGTTTGTGTACTTAGGAAGCAATCAACTCTAATTATTATCAAGTTTTAGACAACGAGGAAAACTAGTTAAATGGAACTATCGGTTTCAAACTTTATAAAGCATGAATTAGACTCACTACCTACCTTGTTCTCATCTCATGCGATCTCTGCTCTATGGAATTGACCTCATTACTTGACTAAGGAGGGTGTATGGTTTGACACCATCCTCTTTAGAAAATAATTTCAGCCAATCATGCTGAAGATAGCTTTTCCAAAAATCACCATTTAGAAATTTTTGAAAAAACTAGTTAGGAAGCAATGTAGCAGTTGCCATAACTTCCATGACAAAAATTATTTGAAAATACTGGTATTAAAATGCAATATGGACGTTTTATACATCCAAAAATAAAAGTTTTTGATAAACTCAAATCACCATGGTATATGAAGGGACACCAAGCTCATGTACGACATCATGACAATTGATGATTATTAGAGCTCAAATTACCTCTAATCACCCAGATGATTAGAGCTCCTATTACAATACCAAGCAAGCCCTAAAAACATTCGCAATAACAGCAAATCTTAAATCAAATAAGAACTCATTTGGTTCACAGAATGGCATAGAATAGAGACGGAATAAAATGATCTATTCCATTGGAATACTTATTTCTATAAAACACAAAACAGCTATTTCATGGAATGACAAATTTAGGACAACTTTCAAATTTATAAAACACAGTTTCATAACAACTAAAAAGTGAAGAATAAGTATTCTATAATTTGTCATTTCATTTCTATTCTATAATTATTAGCCCTCTCTAAACCACCAAAAGAATAGAAAATGCAAACGATATAACAATGTCTGGCATTTCCATAAAGCAGCTGTATTCTTCTAAACTTCACTCCCATTCAATCTTTTAATCATTACCATTTTATACCCCATTGACAAATTCCACAGGAAGATTGGACAGAGCATATTAAGTATCAGTCGAAATCAACTTTGATACACCAACGTATTAAAACACACTCAACTGCCACACAAGTTGTTTCCACTACAAAGTTTGGTTCGTGGAATAAAACTTAGGCCTACTTTGATTGTGGAATGAAATAGGAAGAGAAAAAAAAAGGATAGACTCTCCATATTCACTCAAAATAAATTTATATTCTATAAATTTGAAGAATTTTGTCAAACCTTAAGATTATGGAATAACCATTCTATTTCCCCATATCCGTTCAACAAAACCAAACCAGGCCTTAGTCTACAAATTCCATAATATAAGAAGGAAAACCAACAACAATGCAAAAGCAACAAGGAAGAGATAATTCCATTCTCAAATTCCAAAATAACTTAGTTCAATTAAAAATCATCATCAATATCCGTAAGTTACATAACTCCTAACCCATAACGTTTTAGTCTTATAGAGCTCCAAAACAAAAACTCATTTTAGATGGAAAATAACAATAAGCAACCAATCAATCACTCATGTAGAGTGCCCAAGATGTCCTCATCCCTGTACAAATAAAACCTGCACAAGACCCGGAAAGGAAAAAAAACAATAACAATAAACATCGGAAAAATATACAACAAATCAAACGAAAAATTGGCAAAACAGGTTGCAGTTGAGGAACACGTACTCTTTATCCCCAAGTTTCACTTGGGTTCCTCCATACTCAGGCAACAGCACAGTGTCTCCTTCCTTAACCGATGTAGGGATAGTTTTTCCTTCGTTGCTCCTCAATCCAGGACCAACAGAGATAACCTTCCCTGAATTCAGCTGTTAAAACCAGAATAATCACAACAATCAGGATCAATTCGAGTCCAAATACATACAAAAACTAACAAGCCACGTACATATTTCAAAATACAAGCAAATACCTTCGTGGATGACTCGGGGAGGAGAATACCAGCGGTGGTTTTGGAGGGAGGAACGATCTTCTCCACCAGCACGCGATTAAGGGTTGGAATCAAGCGCTTAGCCATTCTAGTAATCCAAAATCTATCTCGTCACTGCAATTTTGAGGATTGTAGTATAGCGGGCGAAAGGGAAAATGGCGATCTGTCCCCTTAAAAATGAGAGGATTAAGCCGTGCGAGAAGAGGGTGCCACAGGGACCAATGCTCTAGAGGGGAATAGAAGGTTCTAGGTCTTAGGGTTTTAGTTAGGGTTTTACTCACTGATCATATGGGCCTCCGATGCATAGTTGGGCCATAATGAGCCTGACCCAATGCGCGTGCGCACACGTAAAAAAAAAAGAAGGGGGAAAAGTATATTATGTAAATAACAATACATGCTTTGATTATTTTTGTACGTAAAATGTTGGATTAGAGAGTGTAAAGCCTAAGCCTGATGGAAGGATCTTCATGCAACTGCATAAGCTTACTCGTGATCAAATCCACCCCTTACATCTTTTCTATTATACTTATGAGATAAAAAAATATCGTATTAATGTTCGAACCGATAATTATAGAGATTTTATATCGATAATTAACCACTTAGAATGGTTATTTTTACTTGTCTTTAAAAAAAGTAAAAAAAAAAAAACAGATTAATGTTATTCATGTATATAAAGAGACAAATTTCAGTGCAAATTTCCTCTCTAAATTGTTAGAAATTTCTCTCTTGAAATTCATGTGCTTATGGATCCTCCATTAGGCATGGACTGATAGCTTAACCATAATTTGCATGATATAGTACACCTAGATTATGCATGTAATTTTCATAGCTTAGCTCTCCACTTAACTTAAAAAAAAAAAAAACAGATTGAGATATAGTTGTAAGGGATTACTCACTTGCCACATGTGAAACTCGATCCATAAAGAAACTCTCAAAAGTATTCCGAAACTTGCAGCCAGTAACAGGAACTATAAACTCTAACCTTAATCTTGGATTTTTCGAAGTATCAGAAAGATATTTGGGCTCTTATCGACATGGATCATGTTGTAACTGAGCTAATACAAATTGGGCTCAAACAGAAGTAAAAATTGTTGTGTGATTTTCAATCCCTCTCCATCCGCAATTTTTCCGACTAAACAAATGGTCAAAAAAGCGTCAACATCGCTTCGAATCTGCGCGGGCATAGCCCACATGAGTTTTAAGTCATGCTCGATAACCACTCCGGCACACCCACTTGATGGTACCAGCTTTACAAAATTTTTTGGTCCACATAGATGTAACAATAATTAAAATAAACCACAATTTTTGTATTTCACATACGATCCATGGCACATATGCTAATAGAGACCAGACACGTGGAGAAGGGTCAGGGTAATTGTGACTTGCACTTCATCAGCAAGGATTCCCTAGACATGGTGTATGGGTCTCACCTAATTAAAAATAGTTTTTTTTGGTTAAACGTGGGTATTTAAGACAGTTTTATACTTCTATACTGTAAAGAATTAAACGCAAAATAACCTTTTTTTTTTCTTTTTTATGAAATGATTAAATAGTTTAATACTAATGTAATGTACCATTTCTTCAAAAAATATACCATTTCTGTTTCATAATACTTATCACATTTGAAAAAATAGTTTGTTTCAAAATATTTATTATATTTATAGTTTCAAAGAATAATAAATATTTTTTTTTTCATGTTTACCCTTTGTATATGACCAATAATTATTACTTGAATTTAATGATTTTTTTAGAAAGTATTAAATTAAAAGTAATTAGTCAATTTACTTAATAATTCATTATGACTTAAACAAATTTAATAGTTTACTTAAGAGACCTAAAATGCAAAATGTAATAAATATTATGGCACACAGATAATACAAACAATGTACCATAAAGACTAATTAACAACTCATTGCTGCAAAAACGAGCGAGAATGGGAAAAAAAGTTAGGTAAATAAGTTAATTTATAAGTAAGTATACCTAACACATATTAAGAAATCTTACCATATTAATGTCGAATCAACAATTTTACTTGAGAAAATGCTGTTTTTTTTTTTTTTTTTTTTTTTTTTTTTAAATAGTTTACTTAAAGAGACCTAAAATGCAAATGTAATAAATATTAATGGCACACAGATAATAACAAACAATGTAAGCCATACAAGACTAATTAACCAACTCATTGCTGGCAAAAACGAGCGTAGAATGGGGAAAAAAAAGTTAGGTAAAAGTAAGTTAATTTTTATTAAGAGTAAGTATACCTAAGCACATATTAAAGAAATCCTTTAACCAAATATTAATGTCGAATCAACAAATTTACTTGAGAAAATGGCTGTTTTTTTTTTTTTTTTTTTTTTTTTCTTTTGAGTGAAGAAAATGCTTGAGTTTATGCTTTAAGGATCATTCAAGATAAAAACAATTTAATCTTAGTGCGTGAATGTTGTAGTGAGTAGATATCCATTCCATTTGCTTTTTTTTTTTTTTTTTTTTTTTTTGAGTGGAAGAAAATGCTGAGTTTATCTTTAAGATCATTCAAGATAAAAACAATTTAATCTTAGTGCGTGAATGTTAGTGATAGAATATCCATTTCCATTTGCATCAAAATAAAAAGTTATTTTCTTTTATAATCAGGAGACATAACTCTCCTCAGACTGTAAAATATAAGATTTTTAATTTTCCTAGCAAAGTGCAGTTCATGAAAATTGAATTTGTGTTTTCAATCTTACAAAATTGAAGTCACTTACCATCTAATAGTATAAAACAAAAACTTATTGATATAAGGTAGTTTATATAGAAAAAAAATTATTTTCTTTTTGGAGAAAATTTGTCCAAATCTTTTTGGGGGAAAAAATCATGTATTCTTTTTAATGCATATGCAAAGGGATGATTTTCAGCTAAGAATTCCTGTTCTTTTATTTAGGTATATGTCTGCATTAGACAAGATCGACAATGACAGAGTTCCTCATGGCAAATTTCAGACCAATAAAAGAAAAAGGACAACAGAGAATATTAATTTTCACCCATTAGTCATTAACATCTGCTTGACTGTTACAATTGATTGGAAGGGATGGAAAGGAAAGGACCAATTCAAATAGTTTTTAGTTTCATATATTAATTTATATTTAAAAAGTAAAAAAAAAAAGATGACATAAATTAGTGGGTGGTGGGAGAAGATATCAAAATGAATAGAGATGTATATGGAATACGATATTAAATGCAATATAAATATTGGTGATATAATTATATGTCAGAAAATTAATATTAAAGCACATGTTATTTATTGTCGTATTACTAAATATCACATTAAAAAAGTGTTTAGCTCACATATACATTTAAATATAAAAAACTCGATATTTCATAATCATTGATCAATAACTAATATGGTCTAAATAATTGATACTAAATACTTTCTAGATTTTTTTTTTGTGAAAATAGAAAAAAAATTGCTAACTAAGAATGAATCATGAAATAGCTAGTCAATCTAAAATACAAATGATCTGTTCAGTACAATTAACTGTTTTGATAATTATTAGTTGTTTTATTAACATTTAGCTATTTTAGTAATTTTTTTATAAAATGTTAAAAGCTAAACGTCATGAGTCTTAATCTTTTATAAAACGTTACTTTAATTTTTAAAAATAACTGGATTAAACATGCTGAAAGTTACCATAGATGATGTACTCGAAAGGTAATTCTCAGCTAAATTTTTTGATCAATCGATCAATATAATTAACTTCGCCACACACATGAGAAATTTAACTTTATAGACAAAACTATCTATTAAACAATACAAGTAACCTTAAGTCACTCTGAGGGATAGGATCCTTTTTTAGCACTCCCTTAGCCGTACCTCCTTTTGATGTAGAAACAAAATAGCAAATAATTATTGGTTATTAGTTGAATATTGAACTTTATATTACCCCCAATAGGAGGAGCAAAAAAGGGGATAAAAAAAAAATTGATGTTGGGTTATGGGGGAGAACTTTATCTAGGAATATAATTAGTATATAATTATATAGAGACAACTTCACAACAAGAACCTATACATATATCAAATACAACTAAAAAAATACATTTTCAAAGAAACGTAATGATATCTCACTTTTCTCTTTCGTGGGATTATCCGGCGCGAGTCTGGATTAATCGGGTTAAAAGATTTTGGACACATTCAAGTAATGGTCCCTCGTATATAGCAAATAATAATTGCTTTTTCTTTATATTATGAATATGAGAGACCTTTTGAAACCAAAAAAAAAAAAAAAAAGGAAAGGTCATATGCTCTAGGCATGGGATGACAAAGGGATTGAAGATAGAATATGGAAAATTGTGGCTCTTAGAGTGTCAATTTCTAAAAGTAGGATACACATGAATCCAGAAGGAGGCTTAAAGATTGAAAAACAAAACCACTAGTGGTGGTGGAGAGAAAGGCATATGTCTTAATTCCTGTATTGTATGAGCTCTAACAACTTGGTTCCATGATTTATGGTCTGAAAATTTTCTTTGTGCAATAATGGAAGGTCTGTGCTGATAATGTTGATCTAGTTCTTGGATGAATCTTTGAGTGGATGTCCATTTCATATACTAGACACTGAATATTCACAATGTGCACATATTGGCCCTCTCTTTCTATCTCTTTCTCTCTCTTTTTTTTTTTTTTTCGTACTAAAAAGTTATGTCAAAATAATTCTTTACTTAGTTAATAGGATATTACTACCAACAATTGAATTATGAGTTTGAAAATGACCAGAAAAAGCAATGCTTAATTATTAACGAGCATTCTAATGCTTAATTGTACTTAGTTAATAGTATATCATCTTAATTTGAAATGCTTAATTATATGATTCGAATCGATTTCCACCACATGATCACCACAAATTAATCCACTCAAAAAAGCAATGCTTAATAACTAACGAGCATTCTAATGCTAGACATGTTAACACGTTAAAGTTTAAATTTGAAAAATAACAAATTTACAAAAAGATTGACTTGTCCAACCTATCAATTTTTGTGCTTCATACCATAAAAATGATTAATATGAGTGAATTAACTCCTTTTTTTTTAAAAAAAATAATAATAATAACCGGTTTGGATTTTTGGATTGTGTCAAAATTTTGAAATTGGTACGTATGACAGCAATCATGCATAGCGACGACCAATGAAACGGGAGGGCACCGACCAAAACCAAAATTTACTTACATTTGATACATACCCAAGAGGGGATGATTAATTTAAATTAATCTATGGTTTGATTTTGATATACTTACAAAAGAAAGATAGACATATAGAAAAGCACATTTATGCTTTTCTTTTCTTTTTTTTTTTTTCAGCACTTTCACTTTATGTCTTAAATTAATATTCTTTTTCTAAAACAAATGATTACACATAATAATTATTTTTGCTTAATCCAAACTTCTAACCTGATCTCTTTATACCCATTCATGCTTTTTCCTTTACCCTTATTCTTGTCTTTTCCTAAAGGTATGGGAAAAGAGAAACTTTCACTTGCTAAAAGTAGGGAAATTAAAAGACAGCTTTAAGGATTCGGAAATACAAAAGCTAACTTATCTCTAACTAAAGTTCAAAGGTGGTCGCATGATTCTTCTTCTTCTTTTCATTTCTCTTGTTCTTGATTTTTTTTTTTTTTTTTTTTTTTTTTTTTTTTGTAGGGAAAATTAAAAGACAAGCTTTTAAGGATTCGGAAACAAAAGCTAACTATCTCTACCCTAAAGTTCAAAGGTGGTTGCGCAATGAAATTCTTCTTCTTCTTTTTCATTTCTCTTGTTTCTTGAATTTTTTTCTTTTTTTTTTATTTTTTTTTTTTTTTTTGCCCATCGGTTTCTATCTTACAGGAGGTAGGTATTACAATTCTGCACTAAGGCCAGTGCTGTAATTTAAAGTAGACTATAACAGTTATAATTTTAAGATCCTTCGAGATCTCCAATGAACAATTGGTCAATAGATTAATTCTTATCCCCAGTAATAAGTACCTTATAATTGATATTCTGCCCTTTATGGATTATAATTGTCCGCTTATTAAGACTTTGATTTGCTTGTTTTTTATCCGTTGAAATAAGATAATTTTACTAAATCAAAATATTTGTTTTGGATTATTACAAAACAAATAAGCTACATTAAATTTTTTTTTTTTTTTTTTTTTTTTTTTTTTTGGCCATCGGTTTCTACTTACAAGGAAGGTAGGTATTACAATCTGCACTAGGCAGTGCTGTAATTTAAGTAGACTAATACAGTTATAATTTTAAGATGGAGATCTCATGAACAATTGGTCATAGATTCAATTCTTATCCCCAGTAATAAGTACCTTATAATTGATATTCTGCCCTTTATGGATTATAGTGCCCTTATTAGACTTTGATTTGCTTGTTTTTATCGTTGAAAAGATAATTTACTAATCAAATATTTGTTTTATTATTACAAAACAAATAAGCTACATTACTTCTTTATCTCTTTGTTTTTTCATTTTCCTTTTTAGCATGTGCATGTTATTCACCTTTGGACTAGGAGTGACTTTCTCAATAATAGTAATCCTATTTTTCTTTCTTGATCTTGCACATAAAATTTATTTGAAAATACAATTCATTTCCAATGATTTAATAATTTATTGGTATTTTTTTTTTACAAAATTAAGAAAAATGAAACAAAGAGATATTTCATTTTTGACGTTCCACTACTGATTTCGTGAAACTACCATCTTAGATTGGAATGAGTTGATAAGATCTCCTTTCTACATCTCCATGTGACCATGTCTTTAACTTGTGGCGACTAGTTCAATCCGTGCACAACCTATGAGGGACGGTCATTGATGGACATAGAAAGAACAAACGGGGTCATTGTCCCAGGTCCAAAACTTTATAAACATTTTCTTTATAATGTTTGTCCCCCAAATTTAAAAAATTTCCTTTTAGCTCCCTAACTTTAAACTCTAGTGGATTGTTTTATTAGGAAATTAGGGCAGAAGCCAACGGAATACACAAAAAGAAAAGGAAAAGGAATCATTAAGTTGCCATTTTTATCTTTTTATAATTTTATAAATTTCCTAATACTATATCTGGATGTATTATCATTTTACTAATATAATAATATATTATGCATATTATCTGTATATATTATCATTTTGCACGTTTTACAAAAGATATGTGAAAATGCGAGACTTCACCAATTACTATCATTTTGATAAATGTTATTTAAAATGGAGGGTTGTCTTTGCCATGTAGTTTATGTATAAAAAATTAATATATTAACATATTAAAATTTGATGAATATTAATTAATTAGCATTTTTAAAAAAATAGGTAAATATGACAAAATCTTTTAAAGTAGGACAGAGATTTTTCATTTAATGATAGACACAAAATATTTGTAATGTTGATATAAAATTGTCACATCCAATTAAAAGTTCTTTCATTTTCAATCAATGGTCTTTCAACTTAATTTTTAACGTGTCCATTTTGAGAAATGATAATATCAAAATTGAAAACTATATGTGGTAGTAATTATTACAATAATTGCAATTAGCGTGAGACTTCCGTAATCATCCTAGTTTGGAAATTATCAAGCCAACTGTTTACTAGGTCCAAGTTGTCAATAATGATATTATATATTTAGACTTAGGTTATTTATTTGATAAGGTAACACATTTAAAAAAATCAATAACAGCTAACTGTTATTAAGACAGTTAATTAATTTTATGTATCGGAAGCCAAAAAAAAATTAATTAAAAAGTTAATTAGCTAATTAAATTGTGGTAGTTAATGCTTGAATTTAGGCATCAAATGAAACAAGGAATCAAATGATAGATATTTTTATTTAGAGTCTGCTCGTGCACTAATGATTGATTATAAAAAGTTTTTGATTGAGTCAAAATAAAATAAAAATAGTGATGCATTTTGAATAGTCACTGGCAACCAATACCGGTTTAAAGATAAGAACCATCAATTCGACACAGTTCAGAATCCAATTCTTCCAAATTGATTCATATATATCCGATTAAAAATTAGGCCAATCTCAATACAATATTGATTTTGAACTGAATCATGATAAACTCTAATGCTATTTTCTCTTATTGAGAGTATGATAGTTATACAATATATGCTCTCTGAAAAGGGGAAAAAAATGAAGGGAATTGAAAATTTCAAAGTCTAATCTTCTTAAAATTAAGAATTATTTAGTTCATAAGTAAATTTATTCCATTTGTATTAATCAAATTAAAATTTTATTAATAAATAATACTTTTAATGAATTTTTTTAAAGATCATATACATATAGTCTATCTTTTACTTGGATGAGAAATCAAATATTAATGGAGTAGTATTACTTATTTGTGTGTTTCCGATTTTTTTTTTTAAAAATAAGAATAAAGATTAGTAAAAAGTTTAGAAAAAACTGAGCATTATGGAAACAACTATCCTAGATCACCATGTCTAGGTAAAAAAAACCTGATGGTCATCAGAATTAAAAAATTGAGAAATAAAATTTTGGAGCATCACGCACGATAACAGCTTTAGCGAAAGAATGAGCTGTCGTATTAGCTTGGTGTCTAACCCATGGACATTCCAATCACTGCCCTCATTCAAAAGAGTTTTGAATCGGTTTGAAGTCAATTCTAACCGATAAGCGAATAGGTTTGATGTGTTGTGACATTAATAGTGACTGCCATTTTATGCCACCTCATGAAATGTGGCAAACATGGTGCGAGGCAATTTGGCTTGTCAACCACGACACAGATGGTGCAGAGAGCTATTGTTATGTCTATTTACTACGCAAATGGAACCATTCCATTCCTGATGTGATCATTTCAAGCAGTATGTATATTAAACGCACGTATGCAAATTCAGCCACTTTTCGGACTTAGAGAAGTGCACCGTCTCATCTCTCATCTCTGAACCAACAATAAAAACACAAGATTACAGAGTAAATAAATGCTACCCATAAACCTTCTTTTCTTCTTGTATGAGATGTCTATACAAGCTGTGTAATGGGTATTCCTTTTTGTTTCAAATGTCAAAAGAAAAAACAAATGTAAGCCACACAGTGACGAGTATAATTAAGCTACCTCATCAATGTCAAGAAGGAATCTAGTCATTTTCTTAATGGACTCGATTCAACGCTTCACTTTTATTTGTTGATGTAATATAGAACTTAGACGGAACTTGACTTAATAAGTTCAATTCAGAATTACAACTAACACTTAGAGCAGTTTACATTATAATTTTCTGGCAAAAAGTAAAATTAAGTTGAATCGGTTCCATATATCAATTTCTGAAAATTTCATAGATTAAAAAAAAACCAACTTAACTAAATTATTTATGGCTCGTACTGTTATAAGAACAACTATATATATAAGTAAAGGAGCTTTGTAGTTGTTGCATTAGAGACCATATTGAGATTGATATATTTTTTTTGGTTAGTACATGTGCTTTTACGCTTGAATATGGTCAGTACTCAGGTTAACTCTCTCATAACTTCAAGTTTGAAATCGGATAATTTTTCAAATGAAGTTTACATAATTTCTAATTACAAATCTCTTTACTTTTTATATAACGATCACCGAAATGTAATCTATTTGTGCTAATCTAACCGTCCATAGATAACAGAGGTTGATATTTTAATTATCAATAAATTAGTTTTCCTATTGGGTTAGACATAGTGAGTGACTATGGCTAGCATATTATTCTTAGTTAATAAATATTATTTTTAAGTTGATTTAAAAAATAGAAAAAGTAATTGATCTAGAACTAAAATACTAATTTGAATACAAACTCTAATCCAATACAAATTATAATCCAAAACTTGTTGGCATATGCTGTTATTCTACTTTGATAGGGCTCTTACAGTACAAAGGAACCGACTCCTTTCCTTTCTTCTCCAAACTTTTTTAATTTGCTTTTTCTTTAGACAAGTACTCGTTTGTTTCGTAGCGGTTTCCAGAGAGAGAAGTTGATTGATGGGGCACACAATTAGCTAAAATAAAAAAGCAACCATTCCTCAATCATACCACCCCAAATAACAGAAAACAAGAAACACTTTCTTGACCATGGAACCAATTGCTTCTATTAACATGCATTCTCATCATTGTCTAGAATTAGAAATACCCGCCATGGAAATTCACCAAGTTGTATCGCCACCCCATAGAAGCACAATTCAAAAGCTCAAAACCAGACTTAAAGAAACTTTCTTTCCCGATGACCCTTTGCGCCAATTCAAAGGACAACCCTTTAACAAGAAATGGATTCTCGTTGCTCAGTACGTTTTCCCTATTCTTCAATGGGGCCCTAATTATAATCTCAGCCTTCTCAAGTCTGATATTGTTGCTGGTCTTACCATTGCCAGCTTAGCCATTCCACAGGTAATCACTAAATGTATTATTATTATCCAAATGTTTTCTTATTTGTTGCTTTTTTTTTTTCTTTTGTTTATTTATGCAGCGGAAGAAAACAAAAAGGATTCTTGCTTTTCTTTAGTGTTAACCTTTTCTACAACATTAGATCTTTCTTTTTCTTTTCCTCAGGGTATTAGTTATGCTAAGCTTGCTAGTCTACCTCCCATTGTGGGTCTATGTGAGTCTTCTTTTCTTTTTCTTACTTCATTTATTTAAAATTTTCATTTTTAGCATCTGTAATCATTGTGTTGAAGTTGGATTTACTTACATATATATATATACAGATTCAAGCTTTGTTCCTCCTCTTGTATATGCTGTTCTTGGAAGCTCAAGAGATCTTGCAGTGGGCCCTGTTTCCATTGCTTCCCTTATATTGGGATCAATGCTTAGACAAGAAGTATCTCCTACTACTGATCCTCTATTGTTTCTTCAACTAGCTTTTTCTTCCACTTTTTTTGCTGGTCTATTTCAAGCTTCTTTAGGATTGTTAAGGTGGGTTTGATGTTTCTTTATTTCTTCTTTTTCTTTTCTTTTAATTATTTTCTGAAAGTTAGTTAAATGGTTTCCTTCTACAGGCTGGGATTTATTATTGATTTTCTTTCAAGAGCTACTCTGATTGGATTCATGGCTGGAGCTGCTATTATTGTGTCTCTGCAACAGCTAAAAAGCCTTCTTGGAATCACTCATTTTACACAGCAAATGGGTCTGGTTCCTGTCTTGACCTCTGTTTTCCACAACACTCATGAGGTAAATTATATGTATATATATCATTTACCAACTAATAATTACTACTCAAAGCTTTAACGTATTTACATCTGACTTTGATCGCCAAGTACGAAATATGAGCATATTCTAATTATATATATATATATATTATTTTGAGCAGATAAATTAGTTTTGACAGCAAAAATAATTTGATTTTTGTTTTGCAGTGGTCATGGCAAACAATACTAATGGGGGTTTGCTTTCTTGTGTTCCTTTTAGTGGCAAGATATGTTGTATGTTTTTTCCTCAATCCCTTTTTTATGTTAATACATGCTTTAATTATTTTAGTTGAAAAGATAATTAATAGTATAAATCGCATATTAATATTTTTTTCCATTTACTTTATAAAACATTTCGAATAAAAGCAATTATTATTAATTAATCATTAGTATCTTATTTCGATGAAAGAGAGGTGTTATCTGTTAATAGGTTTTTTCTTGAGCATGCAAGCAAGTGGAATTATTATGATATTTTTTTAATATTAAAATTGAATCGAATGGAATGATTGAAAATTTTAGAAATTAAAATTAAATCAAAACCATTTTATTTGAGAATGAAACAAAAGGACTGAAAAAAAAAAAAATCAATTTTTGTCTGTTGAAACGAATAATTGCATTTGCAGGCATGGAGACACCTACATCTATCAACTCGAGATTTCGTCGTGGACCGTTTTGTTGTCTATATTTACCAACTTCCCCGCCCCCAGTTTTAAAATTTTATGAAATTTGTCATGTGTACAAATCTTATCTACAACTGTGGAACACCCATATTTTGAAAAAAAAAAAAAAAAATCCATGTGACTATGCTTTTTGTGTTATGTATATATATATATATATATATATATTTATCTCCAATCATTATTTCAATAAAAAATAATAGTTAGTAATAATATGTGCTTTTTAGAGTTTATAAGTGTCTTTTTTTAATAAATCAAACTCCTAACTCTTACAGAGATGACTAAACGATGTCAGCCATTCCTGATGAATGTAGAGAAATGACAGTTTGATTTCCTAATAAATGTTAATATTGGGACGTGTGCCCTGCAGAGCATGAGAAGACCAAAACTATTTTGGATTTCAGCTGGAGCCCCTCTTGTTTCTGTGATTTTATCTACTCTCCTAGTTTTCGCATTCAAGGCCCAGCGTCATGGGATTAGCACTGTGAGTTTCTTATCATTAGCACTATAAATGGAACCAATATAAAGTATAATACTTGGCATGATCAAGAATGTTATAATAAACTTATAAACTGTTCATTCTCGTCATTAACAAATTTTATTTGGATTGAAATTATTAGATTGGAAAATTACAAGAGGGATTGAACCCTTCATCATGGAACATGTTACAGTTTCAAGGAAGCCACCTTGGACTAGTCATAAGAACTGGCCTTGTTACTGGCATCATCTCCCTCACTGTAAGTTTCCACAAATCCTGTTTATAGCCTGGAATTCCACTCACCTGTTTATACAAGTGACACACAGAATAAATTAGCATTTGCCTATAAACAGGAAGGCATAGCTGTAGGGAGAACTTTTGCTGCTTTAAAGAACTATCAAGTGGATGGTAACAAGGAAATGATGGCAATTGGACTAATGAACATAATTGGCTCATCAACTTCCTGTTACGTCACAACAGGTGCAATTACCCTCCCTTTTTCTTTTTTAATTGGAGAGAAAAAGAAGAAGAAATGTAGCCATTTCAAGCATTTCTAACATAAATTTGATTTTCAGGTGCATTTTCGCGGTCTGCTGTGAATCATAATGCGGGTGCCAAAACAGCAGTATCTAACATTATAATGTCAGTGACAGTGATGGTGACTCTCCTCTTTCTGATGCCTCTATTCCAGTACACACCAAATCTGGTATTGGGTGCTATAATTGTAACAGCAGTAGTTGGCCTCATAGATATTCCAGCTGCTTACTTGATCTGGAAGATTGACAAATATGATTTCATTGTTCTGTTATGTGCATTCTTTGGTGTTATTTTCATCTCTGTCCAAATTGGCCTTGCAATTGCAGTAAGTTATCATCCATCAGTTAGTTGCCTACCCTAAATGGGACATATGAAACTGATAATTATGAATTGATTACCAGGTAGGAATATCTGTGTTCAAGATCCTCCTGCAAGTTACAAGGCCAAAGACAGCGATCCTGGGAAACATAGCAGGGACAGATATCTACCGCAATATTCACCATTACAAGGAAGCCATAATGGTTCCTGGTTTCATCATTTTAAGCATTGAAGCCCCTATCAATTTTGCTAATACAACTTACCTCAAAGAAAGGTTGGTTAATGCATTAAAAGTTTAACTAAAAATATCTATACACTTCATATCAGGACTTTTTACTCTCTCTTTTATCCTCTAAATTGGTTTTCCTCTGACAGGATTCTGAGATGGATAGAAGAATATGAAGCACAAGAAGATGCAAAGAAACAAGCAAGTAGTCATTTCGTGATTCTTGACTTGACAGGTAAAAATTTTCCACAAAATTTTCTGCAATTCATTTGAAATTTCATATTTCATGTTTGGCATAAATAAAAATGTGTTAATTTTACTCCAAAAAACAAAAGTTTGTCGAACTCAATATAACTAAATTCTGTCATTTATAATTTAATTGTATACTTCGAATGCTCACATACCAAATAAAGGGTAAATGCAGAAAAATCTAGAAAGAATTGAAGTTTTCTTTGTCTTCTCATTTCTAATTATAATCTTCATTTAATGCAATAACAAAAGTATCTGAAACTATAATAAAAGCGCAGTCTTAGTATTCACCATGTAATCTACCTGAATGTATGTACCTGTTGTATCTTTCAGCTGTGAGTGCTATTGACACAACTGGAGTCTCACTCTTCATGGATTTAAAGAAAACAATGGAAAATAGAGGAATTGAGGCAAGTAAAAATGCTTCTTTTTTTCCATTAAATGGTTTAACCGTCTGGTAGCTAATTGTTCTGTGGTTTTGATTGATCATTGGCATCACAGCTAGTGCTAGTGAATCCTGTTGGAGAGGTGATAGAAAAGCTGCAAAGAGCTGATGATGCTCGCAATATCATGAAGGCAGAGACCCTTTACTTGTCAGTTGGTGAAGCTGTCGCCGCACTTTCATCTACAATTAAGGGTCAATCATCAAGCCAAGTATAACAAGATTACTCATTTCACAGAAGAATAGAGAAAAAGAAAAATCAAAATGTATCAAATAGTCTATATCCATTTAAAGTTTTGTAACTTCCATTGTAACTTAATTAGCTTAACATATGCCTTTCTCACTGCTCTTGTAAAAAGATAAAAGAAGTCGAGTACCTTCTTCCATCACATGAAAGCTCATCGATGTGTTTCCAGCTCTGCAATGAAAGTGGACTCCTGAATATTAATTTCCAATAATATTCTTATGCATATCTTCCTTGTCATTAACCTTCACGAGGGAGGAAACAGTTTTTTTTGGAGAAAATATGCATGGTTAGACTCTAACCGTGTTTCAGTTGAACCTGGTTAAGCTCTTTTTTTATCTCTGGATCCAGTGAGGGCCTGCAAAACTACGGCTCGGATCTGTTTAGTCTGGTATAGGCCCATATTTAAAAAGAGCAAGTGATAATTAAAGCCGAAAAGCAGACCATAAATGGATCAGAACCCAACCCATTTATGAATGGCCTGGTCTTTCTACGACATCTTTCCAAACTATGGGTGCAAAAAGCGACCTGTCATTTTACCGAGATTGGGGAGTAACTTTACTTGAAAAATTGTAGCCTAGGAGCAGCTGTACGGCTGTCTTAGGGAGCTCATCTCGGATTGGATTTGGCATGGAAACGAGCGAGTATTTTTTTTTTTAAGAATGAATGAGTATTTTAGAGTGCTCATTTCAGGTTGGATTTGGCATGAAATTGAGTGATATAGGAGCGGGATGAGTATTTTAGAGTACTCGTTCCAATTTGGAATGAAAATGGATATTTGATTTAAATTTCTAAATATTCATTGTTCATTGTTAAAAGTTTGGATGTTAATACATAAACGGATATTCAAAGGATTGTATTTGATATCAACTTTTTAAGCAATTCGCGGTTTTAATTAGCTTTTAAAAATAATATTTTATAAAAAATTAATTTATATTAAGTTTAATTTTTAATTTTTTTATAAAAAATTACTTAAACAAGCAACTTAAATCTAACCGCTGCCGAAACGGCCATAAATACTGTTTAAAACCGCGGATACCTGTCCTGAGCGGAAAGGAATAAATAGTGAACTGGTTCGCTAATCGGCTATCATTCGCTCCCAAAATACGGTTTCTGTTACTAGGAATGGGGAAGAGCAAGTCGCCGGATCCTCCCAGCTTGCAAAAGTACGGCTTCCCTCTCTATTCAGCTGCTTGGGTTCCCTTGAGGGAAGTCAGATCCAAGCTCCAATCTCAAGATCATCAACAATCCGACGGCAAAGATAAAGATTCCAGTGAGGAATCCACTCCTCCTCCTGCTGATCAGCAGGCAATCGCCGACGAATACTACGTCGTTCTTACTGGAGGTGGCGGAGAAGGCCGTAGTGGTATCCCCAACGCTATAGTTCTTGCTCGTTTCGATTTCGCCACCAACACTCTCTCTGCTCAGCCTGTAAGTTGAAGATTTTTTTTCTTATAGAGAAATCCAAATTTGTTTTCGTATTTGAATTGTATTCTGAGTGAAACTTATTTGAGTTATTTACGGTTATTGATGATCTATGTATCTTGAGCATCCATTAAGCTCGTGTTTTCATCTAATTGCCTGGAAGCTGTGATATTATAGTTTCAATATGCTGCTTTTAGCTGTCTTTTAGAATGACTTGATTTGCAGGGCTATTCCGAATATCTTTGGTTGTATTTTCGTGCGCATATAATTTTGTTCTCTCTATGCTGTAGTTTATTTGCCGATCAGTGTTTCAGTTCTATACTTGATTATTACAGCTTAAAAGACGTTTTTTTTTTTTTTTTTTTTTTTGATATATTGCTTGCTTTCTACTGTCTTTAGAATGGCACTAGATTTGCAGCGGCTATTCCGGAATATCTTTTTAGCGGTTGTATTATCGTGCCCGCCATATAATCTGTTCTCTCTATTGCGTAGTTTTATTTGCCGATCAGCTGCTTTCAGTCTCTATACATGATTATTACACGCCTTAAAAAGCAGTTTTTTTCTTTTTTTTTTTTTTGGCTAGCTAGACTATTTGCCATATGCAAATTCAATGATTTGTGTGCGCTTTGGCTGCAATTTTTATCCGCGGTTCAGTTAGAAATTTGATCTAACTCAATGTTCTTTTCTCTGGCAGTTTTTAGATTTCATTTGCTAGTGTTAGAATTTATGTTGCGCAGAATTTGCAATGCATGTGACTTTCCTCTCTTTTATTTTCCTAGTATGTTTTGGACTTTCATATTGAGCTGTGTTTTTAAGTATGTGCCTATTACAATTTTACTTGTAAGGCCTTGTTATTATTATTGCTTTGTACAGTGGGTAGGGCAATTCAATTCAAACTGTTTTTCTATTTCTGTTATTAGACATGCACTTGTTGTGCTATACTATTGCTCCTCTCAATGCTTTCATCCCCGCCGACCCTAGCTAAGCTTGCGACTAGCGCTTCTTTGAATGGCCTTATAGAAAATGGTTGTTCACCAGCGGGGGGGTGGGTGGATCGATGGAGATGACTCAATTTGTGCATTGCCCAAAAAGCTCGGGTAATTTTGTATCCATACATACTCTTTTACGTTTCTGTCTTTGACATCCTTGTTTAACAAAAAGTTTTTTTTTTTTTTTTTTTTTTTGGCTTAGCTATGACATTTGCATTGCAAATTCAATGATTTGTGGCTTGGCTGCAATTTTTATCCGCGTTTCAGTTAGAATTGATTAATCAATGTTCTTTCTCTGGGAGTTTTTTAGATTTCATTTGTAGTGTTAGATTTATGTTGGAGAATTTGGCAATGATGTGACTTTCCTCTCTTTTATTTTCCTAGTATGTTTTGGACTTTCATATTGAGCTGTGTTAGGTATGTGCTATTAGAATTTTACTTTGTAGGCCCTTTATTATTATTGTTTGACAGTGGGGTAGGCATTCAATTCAACTGTTTTTATTCTGTTATTAGACATGACCTTGTTGTGTATACTATTGTCCTCTAATGTTTCAGGTAGCTAAGCTTGGACTAGGTTCTGATGTGCCTTATAGAATGGTTGTTCACCCAGCTGGAGATGGACTAATTTGTGCATTGCCAAAAAGCTGCCGGTAATTTTGTATCCATACATACTCTTTTACGTTTCTGTTCTTGACATCTTGTTAACAAAAGTTTTTAGGAGAAATTATATGCATTAATCCTTTAGTGTAGCAACGCAAGCACACCCAACCTTGTGTCATGTAGAGTAGAAAATAAACTAGATACATGAAGTATAAACTCTGTTCCCTTTCCTTTCCATTTAATGCATGATGTTTAACTTAGCATATCCTATTTTGGGTTGCTTCAATCCACTACTAGTGCCATTTATTTTCTGAATGGTTATGTTGTGAAATGCTAGTCTTCATGAATCTTTTATATCGTTACCACTTGTAATATCTTCTTGTTTTAGCGATGAGTCATAATTATACCATGTGTAACATCCATTCGTATTTTGTAGAGTTAGTTTATTCTACCTGACCATGTGCACCTTTCATCTTATATCCTTTAACTCTGATTTCCTAGTGAAACATCAGATAAGTATGTTAGATAAGGAACTGTGAACTCTGATGGGGAATGTAAACAATAAATCACTTTAACACTGTTGAATAGTTGGGTTCCATGAACAAAGATGTTCAGAATATTTTGAGGCAGATGATTGAGATTGGAATTACATCGATGATAATAGTGTTTAAGGCTTTTGTACTAGCATGTAAGAAATAAATTTAGAACAAAATTAAACGTAAGCTGCAACGATTATCCTTTACAGTTAACTTCAGTGCATACTAACCTTTATACAAGTTGTAATCTGACTCATAATAAGCACTTCCATGTTTTATCTTTGCTTGCAGTTAATTTTTTGCAGTTATTAAACAATTATTATTCTATTGTTAATTTGTTATGCTTTCTTTGTCTAGGTATTTCGACTGGATTGAAGTCAAGGACAATGATAACCTCAAATTAGATCTAAAAGAGTCAGGAAAAGTGCTCAACCAATTAGAAGACATTGGAATGCAGCTAGCCTTGGCCTTTAACAGTGATAGTTCTGCACTTGCTGTTGGTGGCGAGGTAGGGATATTCTATTGGTTTTTTGTTAAATTTTGAATAGATTTTCTTTGTTCTTTAAACATAAGGAAAAAACAATGGGAAGGCAACACCTTTCATGTTTGTGTTATTTCCAAAAGAAGTGGTTGTCTACAAAGTATTGCTTGTAAGTTATCTAGAACCAACCACAAAGTTGCAACATGAGAAACTGCTTAGTACTTCTTCATACTGTTTGGTTTCTAGAAGAAAATTTTTGCTTTTTGAATATTCTTATCCATTTCCTTGTTGTTACAACTTGCATTACTTTTGCACATTCATATATATATATATTCTCCAAGGTGTAAGTATTTTCCACCTTCCATGGAGGATTTAAGACCTGCCTTTGGACACTCACCTCTGCGTTGAAGTATTAAGGCTTCACTATTAACTGAAATCGTTAGTTCTTATTCCTTAGGTTCAGCTTTGTTCTTATGGGCACTGGTTTTGGAATAATTATCCCTTTTTCTGAGATAGAATCCATATGATAATCTGATTTATTGCAGTACAGGATGGCATTTTAAGGGTTTTCAAGTGGCCTAACATGGAAATTATTCTTGAAGAGACAGAAGCTCATCCTTCTTTAAAGGACTTATGTTTCAGGTATTGCAACTATGGTAACAAAGTTAAGATATGTATTCCCTGAAACCAGTAAGAGTGAAGAGGTTGTAATCTCTTTATGCTGATATAACTTAACTGAATTGCAGCCCTGATGGTAACTTTCTTGTTTCCTTGGGAGGTCGTCGCCCTGGAAGGGTTTGGGATTTGACTTCTTCAACAGCAGTAGCTTCATTATCAAGGGAAGATGTAAGCAATAAGTCATAATTTCTGGAGCTAATTACAATTTTCATCCCTTAAGTATACTGCTTTAGTCACACCTGCACATCAAGGATATTGATTTCTGCTTCTTGATATGCGGTCATAATGATAATATTGAAGGGAATGCATCCTGGTGGTTTGGGAACCTTAGATTATTTGTATACCAACAAATGGCTCTGAATTTATTTGTGTAGAAAATTCAATATATTTTTCACTATTGGAAAATTTCCATAGCCCTTTTTTTTCAGCTAATCAAGTTAATTTCTGTTAATTGGGTATTGAGCTAGCTGGAATGTTGTGTTACCTCCAGGATGAGGTTTTTGCCTCTTGCAGATTTTCTGAAAGCAGTGATCAGAGTCGGGTTCTTTACATTGCTGCAATAACAGGTCATTTCTTAGTATTGAACCTTTTTTTCTCAAAATGGTAAAAAAATTGTACTTTTTGACCTTGATGGTCTACAAGTAAATCACTATAAACTTTTTTGTACATAGACAAAGGTGGAAGTATTTTGAAATGGGACACAAACTCATGGAAGAGGATTAGCTCAAAGCATATAACTCGTGACCCGGTTTCTTCCCTCGATGTCTCACCTGATGGAAAGTTCCTTGCAATGTACTTGATCTTCATCTTGTTACTTCAGTTGCTTGACCTCATTTAGCAAGTACCTTATCATAAAAATTTATTCCTTCCTTTATGATTGACATACAGTGGTACCATTCAAGGAGATGTAATGCTTATAAATTCAATCAGTATGCGGGTTCAGACTGTCATTAAGGAAGCACATATTGGCGTGGTAACAGCATTGGCGTTCTCCCATGATTCAAGGTCAGAAGTCGAAATTGGTCCCACTTTAAACTTTATTCGGGTTCATTCCCTTCCAGGAATAATATTTGTTAGTGTAATATGAGTTTTCCTTCAAATTTTCTTTTGATTGAAATATCTGACATTTGAATTCAGGGCATTGCTATCTGCATCATTGGACGCAAGCGCAAGGGTGACACTAGTTGAGGACAAGAAAAGTGGTATGTACTTTGATAACTTCTTGTTGAATAATCATCGTAGACTTGCTTGTTTGTTATTGTCTTAGGATAAACGTAGGGTAGGAACTAGTTGTCAAATGTTTTGAAAGGACATTTGTTGAAGAAAAGAGTACATATAAGTATGAATGCAGCTAAATGCCCCCAAAAGTCCTTTTTTTTCCTTTTTTTTTTTTTTTTCTTTTGGAGCTTTAGGCCCCAATAAGTTAGGGAGGATGATTTCAAAATATTAAGAGAGATGAAACTAGTTGTAGAGAAACATGCCAGCAAATAATATAGATTTGAGACAATTGAGGATATTCGCTCTTTGCCTTGTATTTGTAGTTCACATTTCTTATCTTTCTTCCTTTTCCTTTTTCAGGTGCAGGAGGAGGATCAAGTTTGTGGATCACTATATTCATAATTCTAATAGCAATTGCTGCCTATTTCATGAAGAATGAAGGACTTCTTCCTTTTTTTAGTTAGTACACAATTGCCTTGCTGATTAACTGAGAACTTTTGCCTCTTTTCATGTCAGAAAATCAGAGCTTATCTAAATCATGACAATATTCATGAACGTGATGGTTTTATTTGTATGTGACTGATATGTTACTGTACAGACGCAGTGTCGTTTTCGGTTTTGTTAATGGAAAAATAGGTTTTATGCATTCTTTTGTTCTTTTTTATTTATATATTTTTTAAATTCAAATGGTTCAGTGGTAGTGGAAGGTAGCATATCCACAATAATGCGTGAAAGGGAAGAGTCAAGCGGAGTAAATCAGTTTTGAAAGATGGAAATGAGTTAAAGGTACCTCTCTGCTATGCTTGTCATCAACGACTAACTGAAACGATAAGCCATGTAGAAACAAATGTCAAAATTTTGCGAGTTGCACTTGGCTTTTCGGCCTGTCGTATAACCAATAGTTCATATATTGAGAAGGATAATAAATGTTAAATGTCTGTGTCATCTTAAACAGCTAAATGCTGTTTAATACACACATACACATTATTGCTAATCAAGATAAGTCATGGGAAAGGACCAAAAAAAAAAAAAAAAGAAAAAAGCTTTATGTAATCAATAATCAGTTATGGAGTAGTTCTACATAATCAGCTATTTCATACTCATCCCAAGTAAAATATTTACAGAAGGGGATAACTAAACTAAACAATACGCTTTGTTTTCTAGTAATTCAAGAAAAATAGTGGAAAATTGATCGCCAATCAATTCTGTTAGAAGTTCCCTGTTAGACTCAATATTGCCGCTGATTTGCCCATGTAACCTGTGGAGGGCCCTGGGGCAGTAGAACTGAACCTTTCTTTGGAAAAGATAAAGCATTACATTATAAAAAATGTTCATTGGCGTTGCCTTTGATAAAGGGAATAACCAACAAGAGCAGACATCAGAAAGGTCCATAAAACCTGCCAGATAGGACTGCATCAGAGGCTGCCATAAATTCAGGGGCTAATGGGAGAAGAAAAGAAAAGGCAAGAAAAAAGTTGAAACGAAACAATATTAAGCTGTTTGTCAAATGAATGAGAACAGCCATATCTAATGGATTTGGAATTGGTAATGCAGAATTCAGATCCATCTCGACCCCCCAGAAAAAAAAGAAGTCAAGAATATTATATAATGTGTAGTAAGTACCGAGTTGATCGTCTGCCATCTTTCCAGCCTCTTGATTCGGGACTGCATATCCTCGATTATGCCTCCTATAGGGGTAGCTTCCCTACATGGGGAGGACTCTGAAGCTGAGTTGTTGCCCTGCCAATTTAACCACATTATTACCTTTTTCTTTTTGTTAGAACATTCATGATATTACTAAATGCAGAAATTCACAGATCAACTTGCAAATTGCTTCCATGTCCCTCCTCTTTGAACTTAACATTAGAGCATCTGGACTACATATCCAGAGATTTTAGGATAACAATAAACGATATGAAAATTTTAGGACCGTACAGTTTTCGACAAACTCTACTTTCGACAAAATGGCCCTTGCAAAGTGGGGAACCTTGTGTATTACGAACATCCTCCATATGTTTATTATCCCATCTAACCATGGTAAAATACCTGAGATTGTATAAACTCAACAAGTTCCTGCAGTTTTGCAGTTTGCTGAGAGTGAATTCCACTGGAACTAGTTCCCATTGCCGGTAATCTCTCCAAAATGATTTGCAGATAACTCTGGAAGTATTTAGGAAAATGAAAAGAACAAACCAATCAATTAGAAATTATACCATTGCTGCAGATGCTGCTAACAGGAAAAGAGACAATGACTATAATAAATAAAACCAATGAAGGCAAAACCTTTGTTGTATATGAACCATCCAGTTTAAGTGTTGAACCAGCAGTCGCCACAGCATCCTTATTAACACCTTTGATCTGTATATAAGGACTAGGGATATCTTGTAGATGATCGACCTCAATGAGAATCTAAAATTCAGAATCAAATATTACTACTTAGCCCATGCTTATGACGAGCTATATTAGAAGCAAAACCAAATTGCATAAGAAAGAAAACTAATAAAACAAGTCCTTTTTCTTGGAAGGATGATAAAGATACGCTCATAAGTGCAGACACCATAAATCTCACTAATAAACAGTAACTATATGCAACCCCAACAAGCAAACATCATAATAACAGCAACAACTTTTCTGACGATAGTAAATCAACTATAGCAGAATTAAAAGCAAGAAGTTCCAGAAGCTAAGTTAATCAATTGAGAATATCTGGTGATTGGTCAATAACGGGTCACTTGTTAACATTGAATTCCTACATTACACGCCACAAGGCAAAACTGCACAAAGAAATAATGTGATAGCAGAACATCGAGTGAGAGAGTCAGAAAGTAGAAAAATTTAAACTTTTCTTACAAACCAAAAGGGAACGGCCACAAAACGGAGGTATGTACACCTACTCAATTAAAAAGCATTCAACTAGAAAGCATGTCTAAATAAACACATCCACATATATAACCTTCCCATCTTGGTGGATAAATGCAGAAGCTTCAATGTAGGCTACAGCTTGATACCTGATGTCATAAAAATAAAATACAAAAGATAAAAAAAAAAAAAAAAAAAAAAAAAAGTTAATCAACTTGAGAATATCTGGTGATTGGTCAATAACGGGTCAACTTGTTAACAATTGAATTCCTACATTACACGCCACAGGCAAAAACTGCACAAAAGAAACTAATTGATAGCAGAACATCGGGTTTTAGAAGAGTCAGAAAGTAGAAAAATTTAAAACATTTCTTACAAACCAAAAGGAACGGCCACAAAACGGAGGTATGCTAAACCTACCTCAATTAAAAAAAGCATTCAAACTAGAAAGCCATGTCTAAATAAACACATTCCACATATATAAACCTTCCCATTCTTGTGGATAAATGCAGCAAGCTTCAATGTAGGGCTACAGCTTGTATACCTTGATGTTCACTAAAAAATTAAAATTACAAAAAGATAAAAAAAAAAAAAAAAAAAAAAAAAGAAAGAACAAACACTTTATGGACTTAATGTTAGCATTATATCTAGCAGTAAAGCATTTTAAAATGAACTAAGAAGGAAAGGCTAAACTTTAAAAAAAAAAAAAAAAAAAAAAAAAAAAAAAAAAAAAAAAAAAAGAACAACACTTTAATGGACTTATATGTAGATATATCAGCAGTAAAGCATTAAAATGAACTAAGAAGGAAAGGCTAAACTTCAAAATAATAATAATAATAAAATTATCTTAATTATTTCCAAAATAGTTGTGTTGTATGTATATGTTTTCAAAATTTGCATTTAGCTCAATCTGTTTAAAATACTGGAAGGCACAATAATTGTTCTACATTAAATACCAGAACACACAAGATATCTCCCAAATGCTATGATGATAAACAGAGGGTGGATCTTGAGATCTAACAAACTGAAGATGTCCTGGACATATCAGCTCTCTTACATAAAGTCACATGGACATAGTAAATGTAGATTCACTCCTTTAAGATACTTCTTCAAATGTAAATCCCCTCATCAGGAACCATACATGCACCGTTTGCAACAAAAAATTTGCAATTGAAATCAAGTTATGTTCACCATTTTCATATTTCGGTACCATGAATGGAAAAGCATGTAAAAGTTTAAAATAGCCAATGTTTGAGTGTAAATTTGACAACTGAACTAAGAAGCAGATTCACAGGTTGACAGGAGATGTGGTTAGTGGGGCAGAAGAGTTGTAGTGGATGGATAATGGCTTCCCCACCCCCCAAACCCCCATTTTTTCGCTTGCTCAGTTCATGGACAGCCAGTTTGTACATATGCCTAATCACAGTTGCGAAATAAATTCAAAAAAATAATAGTTGTCTCCTTAATTAGTGATGAAAATATGTTTTCAATGGAATGAAAACAAAGTTACCAAGAATTCATTCCACTTTATGGGAACAGCTTACCCAAGGTTAAGAAGACCAGCAACAGTACTAATGCTAATATCGAAATCCACTTTAGGCTGAATGATGAAATCCCCTTCTCTTATAGGCTACATACATTCATTAGAAAATAGAAGTCACGCCTTCAATATGGCATCAAAGCACATAGTAACAAGGGGAAATCTCTCTGATCAACTTCAAAAAAGTCAGCACAAACCTCCCGTATCAGCAACGCAAATCTACCCTCACAAATTCTGACACGTATACAGTCATTCTCTGTCAACTCTCCATTAACAGGAATTCCAGGGAGCCTCAAGTATATATCAGTGAAATTCTGAGTTGCTCTGCAATACTTTGCCGGATCGAGGATTTTTAGAATATCTTGGTAAGCCACCTTCATTGATAACAAACACAAGCCTGTCAGATGAAAACCTCCAACACAACGGGATGCTAGGACTGAAGCCAATAATGCACTTACTTGCTTGTTACTCTTCAAAACAAATAATGAACTCTCAGGGGAAAGCACAGGGTCAAAGTCATTGCGAATTTTGAGCTGCAAATGTTGCAAGAAAATTTTTTTATTGTGAAAGCAGAAACTGACCTTCAGGAGTGCACCGCAATAGGAAATGAATATTACTCTGAGAATGCAATGATGCATGCAACAGGCGTGAATAATATATCCATGCATGCAGACATACGCAGAAATGAATAGAGCATCTAAATTGAAAGATAGCTATCATTGTAAAAAGGCCTGAAACAAAGGCACTTTACAAGGTAATTATAACTTTAATGAATCAGTCCAGTCACAATAACAACATTTTTCATTTTCTCTAGTTCATAAGCTATTCATGATGAAAAATTTATGATTAATTGATTGGAAAGTAGAATGGATGTCACTTATGGTTCATGTGATAACCAAGGAAACCCTCTTTTTTTTTTTTCCCCTCTCACTAAAGAGATCAAAATAATTTTCATTACATCTTATACATATTACAAAGATTTCTCAGGAGACTTTTATTTTTACTAGAAAATCGGTAATGAATGTACAAGTGTGTTTAGATTATGACTAAAAATTAAAACAAGGAATCTCTTTATGATAAATAGATTAATTTTTCAAATCTTGGCAGTACTTTTACATTCCATACTAATCAAAAGTAAAACAATGAAGGGTCAGAAGCTTTCAACTAACATGTGCATGAACAAGATGCGGTTCAATATGTTGTTGGAACATCGGAAACACTGTCATCATGATCTCTTTTTGGGACATAAAGCACCCAACTCTACTTTTGTCCCTTTGAACCCGAGAAATCAGATGCGAATGAACACCCCCAACCTGGTTTTGCAAACAATGATGCTAAGCTACTCTTTTCCAAATCAACAACTGAAACTGCCCATATGAAAAAATAGATAATATATATACACATATAGTAAACAGCTAAATCATCTTACAACAGCAATCCACAAGTCAAGAGATTTCCGAATGTCTGGATGCAGAGCATAGACCCCTTCAAAAATAATCTGGTAAAGAAAAAAACAAAAAAGAAAGAAGGAAAAAACTTGAGTCTGAGGATTACTTAAACAAAGTGAACCTGCATAAGTTAAAATAATTAGATTGCACATTTTGTGCAACTTATAAAGTAGAGACCCTGTCATTTTACTATTGGGATAACCCAGCACTTCAATACAACTTCAAAGTTTCTTTATCTGCCATACGCTATCTCCAAAAAAAATTTATTCAAATTGCTAAAGAAATAAAAAAAAAAAAATAAAAAAAAAAAAAATACGCTATCTCAAAAAAAATTTATTCAAATGGCTAAAGAAATAAAAAAAAAAAATAAAAAAAAAAAATAGAACATGGAATCAATGACACCAAAAAAAAAAAAAAAATAAAAAAAAAAAAATGAGAACATGGAATCAATGACACAAACAAGCAGAAACTATTAAGTTTAAAAATTCTCAACAACAAGAGATTAGCAACTGGATGACACAAAAAGGATTAATAGTTAGAGCCCGGGACGTGTCAATTTCAAATTTCTAGAATATTCATCTTCTAGCGACAGAAAATGAAAACAAGGATTGAAGTTTTTCTCAATCATGGTGTTCCTAGAAGAATCTTAAGTTGCAAAAGTCTTTATATTCCCAATTTGTATTTTCTCCAGAAAATAAAGAAAGACAATGTATAACCTGTCTCACTTTCATCCATTTTTATATGACCAACATTTTGATAAACACAGTAAAGGATACTTTTCCAGATATCTTATAATGCAGATGGCCAGCCCATTAGGTTTAGTAAGTTCTATGGAATGTCTTAGACTAGGCTTGATTTGCAATAATTATTTACAATTGACGGCAAATGACAGAATAAGGTGCCTCAATAATGTCAAACCTATATAATCACCTAATGGAAAAATTTTTTTTAATCCCCAAATCCCCAGAACTATGGTATGGACCACCAGTTCACAACCTAAATGCCTGATGAAACAGTGTACTGCCCCCTTGCAGCATTCCTAGCTTCCTAACAACTTCTGGATTTTTAAGTTAGAATGCTGTCTAGTGATAAAAATCTGAGCCAAACTTGATATAGACCCAAATTTGAGCAACATGATCAAGTGTGAAAACAAACCACGCCACAGTCTTCAGGAACTTCAAGTTCCTTGAAGCCACTGCGAGCACCAGTCTCCAAATCAAACACAGGCACTTTAGTTCTTCTACCATTCCTTGTGTCGTCAATATTCTGCAAATAAATGACAAAAAAGTTAATTGTACTACAAACGTGCATAAAGAATTTCTCCAAAGTGAAAGCATAAACAAAAAATGAAACTTTAAATTATGAGCATTTTTCTTATCTAATTATCTGGAACTCATATCAGTGAATGGAATTTGCACCGTACTGTTGTTAATCGAAATATATGAGGCTAAAGGATGCACATCTTTCATTATTATCACATATTTCTCAAGTGAAGATGTCATTGGGCAAACGCAAAACAAAATAATTACTGAAAAGTACCAGAGTAGCAATATCATATGCATGCAATAACATTTAGCAGATGGGTTAATCTGCAGAGAAAATCTTCAAAAATTCAGCTTAAGCCTGAATTACTCGCCTTGCTTGCCAATAGATATTTTGGCAACAAACACCAAAGGAATCAACAGAAAAAGTATGAAAAAGGTAAAAATGTTAAGCCTTCCCAAGTTATAACTAATCCAGGCAAATGCTACTGAAAGAAGACAACTATTGCAAATCAAAGAGACTGATTGTATGACTCAAGTGTGAAAGATAATTAAAATATTTCTGATGTAGCCAAGAAGGGAGGGAAAAAAAAAAAAAAAAAATGTAGCACAGAAAGGGAGGGATAAAAAAAAGAAGGGAAAAAAAAAAAAAAAAGACAGAGTGAATCCCAACAGCATGGTACTCCAGGGGTTGCAATCCCTGCTTCTCCTCCCTTTATGGAAAAAAAGGAATATGTCGTCATATTCCAGGGGAATAACTGAAGGCTCAGAAAGCAGGATGCTATGTATGAATTTCCAAACAAAACCACACAAAGGAACCAGGAAGCTGCCAAATGTATCAATCTTCTGCCCTAACTGAACTGCTCAAAAAGCCAAAAAAAAACAAACCTGACCTTACAAATACTTATCAAACCAACAAATAATTTTGCAACCAATATGAAACTGTGGACATAACTGGACAGGTCAAAAAGGCTGAATAGCAGACTGGAATCAATAATAACAATTGAAAGAATCCAATTGTAAATTAAGGGACATAATGAAGAATTCCCATTATCGTGTTTGGATGGTACAGATAAATGTCATCGTAGAAATGTCCATAAAACCATGAAAAAGAAAGTAGATCATAGAACATCTAAATTCAAATTTTACAGTCTAGCATATGTCAACTTTTCCAAGTAAGATTTTCTGACCAGCCACATAACGACAGTAGTTACCAGTAGGCATCAGCACAAAAGATCTCAATAGAATTTACACACGTCTTACCTTAGCAAGCAAGGATAGATCAAGAGACCGAAAATCATCATGCTTGAAATCCTTAACTTGCTCAGATAAAAAATAGCTTTCAAGGGAAACTACTTCACAGCCAACAATATTTGCCATTTTATGAGCCAGGCTAGTTTTCCCAGATCCACTGGGACCTCCTGCAACAATAAAACATTGTAAACTTTGTGCATGTGACTGACAACACCAAAAATAAATCACTATTCGAATTCCTGTTTTCCAAATAAGAACACCTTACTATCCAAGTAGTTCGAGTACAACTTTTTTCAGAATATTTGAGTTATTATGTTATATGAAAATTTTACAACCTTTGACCAATGACGATGACAAAAATAAAGATAGCTAGCACTCATCAACCTTTTTCATTTCAGAATCACAGGTTTTAAATATTAAATACATACATGTCTCCATATGCATCTTTAATGTTCTTTTGATCCAAATTGAGGCTAAATTTAAAATACAAATATTCCAAAGCTTCCCAACTAGAAGGTAGTGATTTTTTAACAATAATTTCTGCCTATCGATTGCAGAAATTATCAAGCAAAAGAGGGAAGTAATGATTTGTCACAAAATGGATCCAGACTGCAGTGTACTGTACTGTCAAGATAAATGGGTCCTCATTAAATCATCTTTAGAATTCAATCTCATATTCTCTTTACCATCTTCAATCTAAACAATTTCAATTCTCAAAGCAAAGGTATTTTTTAAATGATATATTACCAATTCCAACTATGACAGGAGGGCCTTTGTTCTCCAACAAAGCCTGAAACAATTGAAAAAAAAAAAAATGAATCATTTCTTACAACAATATGTATACATAATAACATCTGAGACTTAACTAAACTAATCTGCAAGGAGAAATATTTATAAACTTTTTTCACTCCTTACCTGTATCGCTTGAACCGCAAGTAGTAGTCCTCTATCCAAGTCATATGAATCAGGCATTGGAACAAGTTCCATATTATCCCTGAAAGAGGAAGGATCTGTGGTTGCTTCATGAGAGAAGTCTAAACAAGAGAATATAATGACAACATTTCCACAATGCAGTTGGTTAACAAGAGGAAAAGAAAATTGTTATCATCTAGGTTCAGGAAAATTACCTACAACCGAGCTTCCAGTATGTGATGGATCTGATGATGTGAACTGCCATGTTGCTACAAAAGGCTCCCTTTGCTGTTTTGTTGGGGATCGAGTCCATGGTTGCGGTAGACCCTCAAGCTGATTAACAATATTTGAAGTAGTACGGATAGGTCTCGGGGCAGTAATTTGATTACTAGCAATGGATGTATTAGACAAAGGTGGAGGTGTACTCAGTCGTGGTACAGCTGCAAGTAGAGTTAACTAATTGGAAGTAGCAATAATCAAAACCAACAACAAATGCATAGCCAGAGTAATAGAAAAATTATGAAGCCAGGGTGTTAGAATAACTATATGAATCCAATCTCCAACCTTTTCTCTCAAGAATCAGTTCCAGATATGACTGGGAGATCCATGGCCCATTAATGCCCATCCTCAATGCCTCTGCTCCAACAGTCTATACAAGATTGAATAAAAAAGATAAATGTAACCTTGATGAAAAATCCTCCACATAAAGTGCAAAACCAAATAAATTTATAATTGTTCTTGATAGCACTCAGAACAATAATCAACCCTGCCTCTAGCAATCCACTGAATCACTCATATTCAAAGAGGTAAAATTTTGTGGATGTTTCAAGAACAAGAATTTGTTCGCACAAACGCATCGATGGAGTATAAATTGGTCTTGTTCATTTTGCTTACAAAATTTGAAGAAACTTGTTCATTTTTTCATGAAGACAATGTCAAAAACAATCTAACATTGAACTATTCCATATGCTTCAAACTTAATTTTGGCTCACCCTCAAATTTTCATTCTTTTTGTCTGTGTGTGTGAAATGCTATACTGTTTGTAAAAAAACCAAAGATTTACTCTATAAGGGGGACAATCTAATTTATGAATAATCAATATCAACAATCGCCTATTATTTTCACCATTAAACACAGGTTCTATTTATAATTCTAGTCTCAATAAAACAAGTATGTAATATACAGTTCTATTCACAATTTGGACCAATAAACAAACAAATTTTTAAAGCCTCCCAGATTTTATCCAAGCAAGAAAGATAGATTCATACTTTCCTAGTCATTCCCCTGAGCACCATAAATGTCTCACCAAGGGTGTCAATGCTTTCCAATGATAATGAAAGATTGCCATTAGTAACAAAAGTAGATTGCCGTTTATAACTGACTACAACAGTGTACCCCAAATCCAACAAACCACCAAGTGTCATTCTTCCAACCTGTCTCCATGTTAGAAGAGAAAAAATAACAGTTAATAATTCTACAAAAGATAATGAAAATTTTAGAATTCGCAGTTCTAAACAAGCATACAATTACATGCAAAACACAATATATCAAAAAAAATTGAATGCTGATACAAAACTTCAGTCTATATTTGAAATGCAATCAGTGGTACCTCAAACTCAGCTTTTGGCCTGATAATAAAATGTTTGTCAACAATCCTCTGATCACCAAGTGACAGATAGTATCTAATACCAGATTGCCGCACTTTAATCCAATCGTTGATTTGTGCTGCTTCACTTGCTGAAGGAGCCCTAAGGTACATCTCAATAAAACTGAAAACCAAGATGACTTGCAATCAGGCCCATAATATGAACGAATTCATTCTCTTCCTATTGATAATAAGTTAAGAAAGAGCAAGAACTAGGAAAACCAACTCACTTTTCTGTTTGTGGTTTTGTTCCTTGAAAGTCATAAGCAGTTAAATCTGAAGACTGTCACAACAACTTACATTGTTAATCAAAGGTGTAAATGACAAATATTAAGCAACAACTAAGCACAAATTTTAAACACAATTAAGAGGGAGAATTGAAGGCCATGTCCAGTAACAAGAAATTCAAGTAAAGATGACATTGCAGAGGACCATTTCACAAGCAACAAAAATAGAAAGCAATAAAACAAGACTTGAACCGCTCAAAAGTTTGACTAAGGCCCTGAAAAATACTATGAAACAGCCTATATCATTTAATTTCAGACTTGGGGAAGGAAAAAGAAAAAAGAAAAAAAAAAGATGCCCATTCCATTTCCTGTTGACTGAAATGAATTTTCATCAAGAAAAGATAGATCAATACTGTCAAAAGAATCCTCCGTAGGGACTCTGTTATCGTAAACATATAATAACAAACCCATTATACACAAGCAGCAGCACTTAGAAAAAACATGACACCTATGCCTAAAAAAAATTGAGCAAGCTTTGAAGAGTAATTAAAATTGCCATAAGGAAAACAAGGTTCAGCAGAGGAAAGTAGTATATCATCTATGGAATGTGATTGTACATCAAACTTCTAGCAGAAGTTCTCTTTTTGTCTAATCAAGTTCTTCTATTGATTTCTATCTGAAGCACTAAGAAGCAAGAATTTTCCAACTACGACGAAGAACATGAAATTTTGTATCCAATCTGAGATATCTCCTCTTTGCATGTTTTATGAGGTAGAGTGAGGGAGAAAAAAAAGGAAAAGAAAAACAAGAAAGTTCCTGGGCTTTCCTCAACTACAAGCAGATCTTGATTTGAAGAGCCAATAGGTAGCATCACCATTAAATTATAGCGACACAAAAAAGGGTTCGGTAATATTTCAACCAGAGCATGCACAATGACCCACTCGTACAGCAAACATTGCAGCATGAACACAGCATGGGGCACCTATTTCTTGCATGTAAATGGTAGAGGTACTGATTAATAAAGACGACAAAATAAGTACAGACCTCACTCATGCACTTCAGCTTGTAAATTGCTTCTCTAAATGAAGAGACGAAGCTGTTGTTTATCCTAATCTGCAGAAAAAACCATGACATCATTAACCAGCAGTTGAAATTTCACAATGTAAGGATATTGTGTTACCAACCTGTGCATGGTGAAGGTCTGGCTCAATGTGTTTTCTAAACAATGGGAAAATGCTGTCTATAAGGTAATCCAATGAACAAGAATCTCCTATGTCATGTCGAACTTTGGTAAGAAGACTAAAATGAACTCCACCAACCTGATCGACCAACCATAATTAGAAATAATCAAATCCATAGTTAAAAAACAACTAGTAACTCCACAGACCGTGTTCCAAATCAAACTATAACTCCTGAAGAATAGAAAAGTTACCACAGCCACACGAATATCCAGCAAAGAGCGTAATCTTGCATGCAAAGCATAGGTACCATCAACTATTACCTGTGGGCAGAATATAAAGAAATGAACTCCATGAAAGCATTGGTTAATAACAGTAACAGTTATTGCACTGACTCACCACTCCAGATGAAGCACTCTTTATTGCCTTTGAACCAACACGACCCTTTTGTTCATAATCAAAAACTGGTATTGAAGTGTCATTACCTTTAATCAAATCCTATTTTCAACATAAAACCCCACTTAAATAAGAAAACACAAGAAAACAGTACATACATTTTAAAGAAACACTCATTGCTGTAAGTAATCAGATGTGGCATTTATGGTTACTTAATAGACTAATTGCTTTGATCACCATCAGATCAGGTTTTATAATAACTCAGCCATAGTTTTCTTAGAAAATTTGGCTTACACATTACTTTTTTAGAGAACCGCAATGACAGTCAACTCAAAACTTTAGAAAGCTTTCATGTAATGTTGATGATCCAGCCAAACGCATTATACAACAGTTGAGCACCACTATTAGTAAACAAAATGCAAATACAAACCTCAAGATTTTGGACTAATGCATCAAAATCAATTGAATCCAAATCATTCCCATCATCACCTCCATCGCGATAATTTTCCATTGATATAACAGTGCAGCCAATTACAGATGCTACCTTCTCTGCTAAGCTTTATGGATCATCAAGTGAATAAGACAAATTAGAAAGTGTCAACAGAAAAGTCTACACTTCATTTCCGCCCAAAATTTCTTCATGAGAAATTCAAAAAGTAATAAACAAAAAATTTATACAGCATAATTACCTTGTTTTGCCCGAACCACTAGGACCACCAATGCCAACAGTAACAACACCCTCTTTTTTCGCTCTAAGTTCTTGAATAGATTTTACTAACAAGTAATATCCATGATCAAAAGACTGCACCACCTCAACCCAAAAATTAATTAGGCCTCAACTAAAAATCTGATCCAAGTAGTACAACTAAAACTTTTTTGGTAGAAATCAACATTTCATTTCCAGAAAGTTCTCAATACTTACACGAAATAAACCCTCAATTATATCCAATCATTTGAAAATTCAATCTCATAAGACATGAACACATAAAATTAACATGAAAATCGATGACCACACTCAAATCAAGAAGTTAATTCTAACATTTATGTTCATAAAAATTACCGAATTGAGCAACATTTCCTCTCAAAGTCATTTAGGAACCGATTACACAGCAACCATTACTTTAACCATTTTCAACAGCAAAAACAGAACAAACTCAAAAGCATCATATATGTAATGAAATCAGAAGAGTAAAAAGTGTACCACATGGAGAGGGAGGGATTGAAGGATGGAGGAGGAGGACGAAGACGTGGAAGGCGGTTGTTGGAAATAATCGCGACCTCCTTCTTGGAAAACTCGCTGAACAACATCATCATCCATTTCTCCAACAAAGATCGCCAATGGAAACAACAGCTTCGGTTTTTTTTTTTTTCAGTTATTAATTATGTATTGTTTTCTTATTAGTTGCAGAGAGGAATCAATTGAATTGTGTAAAAGAAATTAAAGAATGGAAGAGAGAGAAAGAAAAGACGGTTTTCCTTTTGTTCCGTGCCTTTATTTGCTCCACTTTGCTTGCAAGTATACGCTGCTCCCGCTCGTTTTCCTTACTCTTCCTTCTCCTCTATTTCTCTTCATTTTTCTTTTTACTTCACATTTTCATTCTTTATTTATTTATTTATCCAACTTGTTTTTCTTTACAAAAAATTAATTATTAGTTAATAATAATTTATACTAATAGTAAATTGTTTTCTTTCCTGCTTCCTGTAAACCGTTGAAGTTATTTTTGGATGAACTTGTTGCTCGACTGCAGCGGTTTTTTTTTTTTTTTTTTTTTGGATGACTGTTTGCTGGTTTTTTTTTTTTTTTTCTATCGTAGGTTGATAACTTGATTTTTATGATCATTTATAATAAAAATGACAGTTAAAAAAAAAATTATTTTCATGACGTAATCTACAAAAGCAAAAAACATTTTTCATAAAAGTGAAATATATGAAATATTTAAAAATAATTTCTCCCATAAAATATGTGTAGTTTGATTTTTTACATGGATTATAGGGATGTTGTTTAGTTAGTAGTTTATTTCAAGATTTTAATATGTTTTAAGATATACAAACCAATACGGAGTATAAAATTGCTCAAATACATGAAAATTTAATATTTTTTTCTAACTGATCATGTATTTTAATTTATAAAAATATACTTATTAAACACTTAATTTATAAAATTATTTTTAAAATATCTTAATTTATAAAATTAGAATATTAAACACTTATTAAATATTTAAAAAAATATAACAATTAATGCTTTAAAAATTATAATAATCACACATCAAACCAGTAATTCATATATATAATATTAAAAAAAATCCTAAACTTTATTATTGATATTTGATAACATTATTATTATCATTAAATTTAGTTTGCAATTCTGCTAAAAAAAGGTAATTCCAATGAATGATTAATGCATGACAAGTGATTTTCTTGGTCAAATGGATAAGTGTGTGTATATATATTTTGTGAAAATATGGTTTTTATAAATTAATTTCTATGTACAAACAATTTTTTGTAATGTTTTGCCATTAATTTATTTGGACTGTAGATATTTGAATTTTTTAAAAAAAAAAAAAAGATGATTTGAAAGTTAGGAGATTTTAAATAATCAATAAATAAATTTAATCTGAACCTTCGTCAATTGTCCTGTATGCGTATTTTCGTATTTCATACTAACTATATTTCTATTCAAAATAAAATGCTAAGATACAGAGTTATGAAATAAAAGTTTTTATACAGATGTATACAGACTGAGTAGGTGTGGCAAAGCCCCAAAGGATTGTCAACGGTTAGCAAATCGTAGGTGGGAAGCAATAATATAATAGATTGAATTTTTAATTCTCATTCTAAAAAATTATTTTTGAAAATCTTGAAGAAATGTTTAAAGTATATGGGTGGCATATTGCATTAAAATTATGATGAAACGGTATATTATGTTCCTGTCTTATATGTGTTATATTTAAAAAAGAAAAAGATTTTGATACCAATATGTATTTAGGTAAATAAAACTAAGTGGTTTAGATTTTATCATTAATAAAAATATTACAATTAAGAAATATCATCTACTTCATCCAAGATAATAATGAAATTTATTAATTATATTTATTTTGACCTATTTTTACTAAACCAAACAAAGGATTGTATAAGATCAACTAAATATTAGGGTATGCATTCAGACAGTTTCATTAAGAGAATATCACTCAAAATTCATTAATTAATATTATCTCATAAAGTATTTAATACTAATTATGCAGATATTACTTAACAATTTCAATCAATTAAATCCAATTATATAATTTCTTAAAAAAAAAATCAAATTATATAAATATAATTATATAAATCAATACATTTAATTTAAAAATTTCAGCATTTATATTTTTTTACTGCAAATGTGGAAATTAAACCCGAAAAATTTTCAACTCCAACAATAGCTCCAACCAAATCAGCATCTAATAATTTCCGCACCTTTAGAGAAAGAAATTCTTATTCTGTGATCTTCAAGCCACTAGGTTCCAAAATTGCAGCTTTGGCTATAGAGTCAGCAACGGAATTTGTTTCTGGAAGCACATGAATAATTCTGCCCTGGCCATTAGTTGGCCATCAATTGTAAGAAAAAAACTTACATACACTGAATTTATGTCTAATTTTGTACTAAATTAATCAAATTAAGTATTCTTTAAAAAGTGTTTTAATTTTATTTATTATTTATATGTGTACCGTCAGAAATATCATTATTTTAATAAAAAATTTTAATTGTTTCAATAATAATTTTTAATTTTGAACCAGCTATACCTGCTTAAAAGACAGCATCTGAACCACAATCTGAGATTCCACACAATAATACTGAAAATGCAAATAATTGTACAAAGAATAACTCATCAATACTTCTGGCCTCTACAACAACAACAACAAAAATAATACACAAAATAGCAAGTGATTTTAGACAAACGAGATTACGATGTTATGTTCTTACTGCGAGTAATTTAAAGTTGGAGAAAGGGTTAGATTTTGTTTTTCCTGTAATAAATATTATTAAATATTATTTAAGAGAATCGGAATAAAATAAAAAATAATATTAGCTTGGAAAAGGAAGAACAACTGGTTCTTTAAAAAGAGCAATGGAATAATATTATCTGTTGTTGTTGAATACCAAAATTTGTATAATTAGTAAGATTTCATCTGAATTTATTTGTATCGTCAGACAAAATCCATAGGATTTATGAAAATGATTTGATGTTATGAGAGGCAATAAATGTTGCTTTATATTTTATCAACATTTACAAGATGTTGCCAGAATCTTAAGTTTAATTGTGACTACACCTTATCGTACTCTAACTTACCCCACCATCAGAGAAAATCATCATGCAATCCACCATTGCCAAGAAAAACTCCTCCCCGTCACTATATTAAAAAAAAAAAAAAAAACCATTGCCAAGAAAAAAATCCTTCCCCCGTCACTATATTAAAAAAAAAAAAAAAAAAAGCATACCAACTAACTCGAATAAAAATTCAACATAACCTGTTAAATGAGTCTATTTATTATAAAAATTATTTACTTTATAGTTCTATTGCTAGAAAAAATCATGGGATTATATATACAGAAGTTCAGAGTTCACGGTTAATGTTTGAATTATGGCATCACCGGCCAGTTTGATTCAAAAATTAAAATTAATATTTGGGTGAAAATCAAAATCGAAAAGTGAACTACAATGTTGCTACCAACGAAACCAAAAATGATAAATTTATGAATAGATTTAGGATTAACAATAATGCGAAAAAATATCTTTAAACTAGCTCAGGAATTAACGGTTTTTGATCCGGTTCACATTCACTTTTAAAAATTTTTTAAATCGTCATCTCTAATGGGATATTAAATCATATCTCATCCCTTGTTAATATGATTTTTAATTTCCCAGCGAAGTGGTCTAAATAATGGAAAAATCATTATATATTTAAATTAAAATTGATTCAATTTTCTATACCATTGGGCCTTTATATCTCGGTGCGTGACATTTACGTAAATATTTGAATTTGAATTTATTGTGAGATATGAACATTGCATTCTTTTTTCTCAGTTGACTTAAAGTACAAAGTGAAGAAAACCTTCGACGCCAATTTAGAACCAATAATTGGAATATTTACATTAATATTCCATTTCTCCTGAAGATGAATGATGATTTAATGTGCATAATGCGAAAAGATGATTACTTCCACTTCTTTACTATTCTCTCTAATTGATATATGCTGAAAAGTCAAACGGCTTTCTCTCGCCCACTACTTTTGGTTCTCAAATTTTGTCAGTTTAGTGCTTTTTCTCTCTAATTTATTCTCCGCGTTCAATCATTGACTCGATTACCTTCTTCAAGTACTTGCTATGTGCCTATCGTGCGCACGCACTCTTTCCCTGGGTTATTACAGAATCAGCGCAACCTCACCAACTTATCATTGCGATATCACGCTTCCTTTCAATCCCCATTTGATCACGTGATCGTCACTTAATCTAATTTTGAATTAAGCTCCAATTTGAGAAAAAAAAAAAATGATTAAATATTTTTCATTAATAATTCAAAGGTGTATCTTTTGTTTTTTGGAGATCCAAAGTTTATTTATTGATTTTGTTCTTTGATTTCTTATTTATTAAGAATCATTTCTTAGGAATAATATTATTTTCGCAATTATTGAATCTATATTTAAATTAAATTTATTAATAAAAAAATATTAAATCACGAAAATTAAATAATAAAATCATAGACAAATTTACCACCCATTAAAAAAAAACTGGTATATTAAAAATGTGTGTTAATGTATCTTGCTTTCCAGGGAATTGAATCATGGGACTTAGGGGGGGCGTTAAATTTAACAAGGTGCCAATCATAAACAAAAACTAAGGATTCCAGGATCAGGTTGAGAAAGCGGCACCATAAGAATATAAAGAAATCTCTCTCTTTTTT
>NW_023590690.1:0-12604 GCF_014843425.1 Jatropha curcas
TGTCATTCAAAGGGCAGGGTTCGAGGACGTCGGTGCATGCACCGGGTCCCTGATTGGAGGGCAGCAGGATTCATGTTCCCCCAGCTGAAGCCCATTTCCATTACCTACTACCAGTTCAGCTATTAGGGCAGTTCTCTGGGCAGCTTAATGCCTCATTCATTCTAGTCTCTATTCTGCCCTCAGAGTGTTCCATGAGCAGTTTTGGATGTCAAGAACAGTGATGCCAATTGGTGCAATCGGGGTTGCTGGACTTGTGGGTGAGAGCCAGTTAGTGTTTCGGGTACAGGTGGTCTTTGGAGGGGTACCTGTGAAAAGGACATAGTCCAAAACGATTAAGACTATCCATATAAGTGTTTTCATAGGGTATGTGAGATGTGTGAGGTAGGTAGTGTATGGGTAAGGTATTTGGACTTGACTCTTTGTGCGTGGGTGGTATGACTACAAACAATTGTAGATTAATGTTGGTTATTATAGGGAATGAATGCCTTGACCCTTGTGAGATGGGATGGTTTTACCTGGTGTAGGTAAGTTGGTAGCTAAGACACCTAGGATAGGACCCAATGGGATGGTGAATAATTAAGTAAGTCTTAGGGCTGGGACACCTCGACTTTCGAAAGGCCCTGAGTTCCAAAGAAAAAAATTTTTTTTGGGCCTTAGGCCAAAATGTGTAATTTTTTGGGCCTAAGACCAAAATTGTAATTTCCAAGTCTCAGGGACCAAAATTGTAATTTTTCAGCTCAGGGAAACCAAAATGTGTTTTCTAGCTTTGAAAATGAATGTTTTTTTTTTTTTTTAAGATTCTCTTTTTTATCATTTTCAGGCCCCCTTTTTTTCGTGAAGTAAATGGGATGGAACGTGAATGCGCACAACATCACAAATAATTCAATTTTAATGGAATGATTCAGCAATCATTGGGTGCATACAAGCCCTAAAGATATGGTTTATCGGCTATTGACACAAATAGAGGAATTGCTTATTTAAGGGACCCTTGAACCTTGAGCATGGAATATACCTAACCACATGTGAAACAAGGTTTTCGCGTGGTCCAGTACGCATACTCATGGCCACCCCAAAGGATTAGGGACGGTTTGCGGTACAGGGAGGAACGCTTTGGCTGTCCGTCGACATAATCAAAGAGAACCTGCCGATCAGCAGTACTCATCCAAACTCAGAAGTTTGAACAGAAGAGAAGAATTCATTTGAAATTGCATTTTTTATGCAATTGAGAAAAAGATGTTCAATCGTGCAAATAATAAACCAAATTTGAGATGATTTAAAGTAAATTTCAATTAGTGTCCCAAATTCTTTTTTTTAATTAAGGCATTCTTAAAGAAAGATACTTAAATCTTTGTTGGGGTAACCGCTGCAATACAAAGCCATAGTAAATAATACCTAAAGAAGGGCAGGTTAAGTTTACCACAAAAATATGTAATCCCACTTTCATTGCTAAAATGATTACATGTTCCCCAGTGGAAGTCCAACTGTGAAAACCCCTTACCCCGATACTAGCATATGAATGAATATGACTAAGGGCAGAAATGCACGTGAAATGTGGAGCGCCACCTTATTTAATTATTTGGGTAACTAGGAAAAATCCTAAGTTGACTCCATTTTAATTAACCTAAATTACCAGATTAATTATCCCAAGGTCCAAGGCATGTTGCAACCCGAGATGGATCCCGAGACCTTATTCATGTTTGATAAACTAGACCAAAGAATGAAGCTTTTGCAAGGTGATTGATTAAATTGGACCAATTAAATGTTTGAATGATTTCGACCTTGTCGTTCGGGTTAAACCCAAACGTACCTACACTACTTTCGTATTGAAAATGGAAGATCAAAGTCAACGTAGTTCGACTATGTCCCTTTTTAAAAGGGCTTGAATGGGTATTTATGGCATGAGTGTGTGTAGCTTTGTGCATTTTGTTTTAGGCATTTTGCCAAAGAATTGATTGATTTAATTAGGCGTTTTTGCCAAACAGTGTTTGATTTAAGGCTTTTAGCCAAAGATAATTTGGCCATTTGTTGCAAAAGTGATTTTTGAAGGCTCTTAGCCAAAATGGTTGATTTAGGTAATTGTTTTACCGAAAAATGTTGATTGGGCGATTGTCGCCAAAAATGATTAAATTTAAGGGTTTTAGCCAAAAGATTGAATTAATTCAAGGCATTTTTGCCAAAACTTTGCTTTAAGCGATTGTGTCGCTAAAAATTGTTAATCTTACTTATAGGCAATTTGTTTGCCAAAAACTGATTTAAACCGTAGGCAATTTGGTTGCCAGAAAGAATTGAATTAACATTGTAGGCGAATTTGTTGCCAAAAACGTGACTGATTTTAAGGCTTTTAGCCCACATATTATGATTAATTGGACTTAAGTCGGCCCTTTCGAGATAAAGGCATTGCACCGTAGTTTTATTAATAACTAGGTCTTTTAGCCAGATATTGTCGGATTTAGGCTGTAATACCACAATTATAATTAACCGGGCCATTAAAGCTTAATCATATTTAATTAAGGCAGTTTTTGCCTAATTGATGACTTGAAATGCATTTATGCCAGAATTAATTCAGAATTGGAGTATGAAGAAGAGATGCATGAAGGCTGAAATTTAAATAGACAGGGTTTCGTTATTACCTGAGTCAGTCGTCGGCACTTCTTAGCTCCAGGTTAGCTCCTCCGTTAGTGGAATGTAATTTAATTCAATTTAAGTGACCAATTACAAGCAAGAAAAGCAAATAAAGCTAACTAAAATGCAGAAAAGCAGTAAAAGAACCGCAAGGAGCGTAAGGGAGAAGAGCTCCGGTCAACGACAGACTGAAGTGAGTAAAAACTGAGGACCGGGGCCATTTATAGGCAAAAATTCGGGCTGAGAGGGCCGGCAGTTACACCTCCGCGAGGGCTGCCGCTGCCGGCGGTGAAGGGCGACCGCTGCCGCTGCCGCGCCAGTGAAGGGCGGCCTGCCGCTGCCAGCACCGCCGGCAGACTTTCTGTTTTTACGTTCAGAGGCTTTTCCGGGAGTCTTGGACCTCCAAAAAATATTCCGGGACAAGTTCCCGTGATCCTCGGCGACATCCGGACGTTTTAAAAGTAACCTAATTGCATGACTCCAGTAAATTTCCCAAATGCCTCATGGTCCGGCCGACTGTTTGCAGTCCGGAAAACTGGCTTTTGAGCCTCAAAAATTTGAGTATTCACAACTCACTACTCCTTCACTCCATTCTTCCGAAAATGTAATGAACCAAAAAATTTAAGGATTATCTTAAAGCAGGACTTTTTAATTTTGGATGCTTTAAGACGACCTAGCAACTAATACTGTTGTCCTTGCTATTTCACCCCACCTATGACGATCCATATAATCTAGGAACTTGGCAACCGCATTTTCAGTAGGAAAACCAAAATGGTGAACTACTTCATCGTATTGATAGTTCAAAATTGTCTTCGCAAGGAGTCCTAAATGGAATCTTATTGCAAACTGTCAGCTGGAAATTTTAAATTGATGCATGCAAGTGAACTTAGAAATTCTAAGGTGAGGGAGGATAACAGGGCTTTTCATTTCGATAAAAAGGATCCCCACCCCACGTTTCAAATGGTTCAATTAACAGCACCCTTAAGCCCCCAAATCGATAAAGCATCAAACACAAATAAACCTTATTTGGTAAAATGGGGGCATAATAGAAGTTTATTGTACCTCTCCCTAACTGGTCGTCGGAACCCGATATCAAAGGGAAGGAAGCGGTGGACTATCAAAATGGTGGAGTAAGCCGTGAAAGATCATGGTGGTGCCATGCTAGATGCTACAGAGGAAGAAGCCTGCTGCGTTTGTACCTGGGAGGCATGATGGTGAAAAATGTAAGAAAATATATAGAAATGGCGAAAAATGAGAGAAAACGGAGAATTGAGAGGTTTGATGAGAGAGTGCTTCTAGCGGCTAGGGCGTGTTGGTTTTCAATTGAAAAAACAGCCTAGGGCCCGTGTTGTTTAAATAAGGTAGGGCGCACGGCCGTGGTGCACATGGCTATGGTCCCGGACCGTGCCCTCTCTTGGAAGTCAATTTCAAACGGGTCAGGGCGTTCTGGGTGACACGGCCCAGGGCGTGCACTCTCTGGAAGTCCAGCCGCATGCGGGCACGGGCGGTGCCTAGGTGACACGGCCTGGGGCGTGCGCGCTCTTCTCGCAGGGCATTTAACTTACCTGGCAACGGGCAATCGCCCGGCGCGGGACATCTGGCGTGCCAAGCTCCTGGAAGTCTAAGCGCATTGCGGGCACAGGCGTGCTGGGTACACGGCCGGGGCATGCGCGCTCCTTCTCCTGTATTGAAAGTCACTGACCTTTGCAACGGCGTGCCCAACTGCTTTGCCTTTGGGCTGCTATTGGCCGGGCGTGCCTCAGGGCCAACGGTTCAGGGCGTGCTACCTCTGCTCTCCCCTTTCAAAGATATTTTTTTTAGGGAATAATCATGCTAAGTGGTAGATTATTCTATAATTGAAAAACAAACCAAACAACAAGCAAATAAAACAATTAAAATGAAAATGGGGTTGTTTCCATAAGCACTTTTGTTCAATGTCGTTAAGTTCGACGGTACCGACCTGACTCAATCTCATCAAAGATTGATAGCGTTTTTAACGGATCAAAAGTTCCACCCTTGGTAAACCTTTAGACGGTAGCAATTAAAACTTTGACAACTTCGGTTTCCGTCCATAATCTCAACTGCTCCATGCGGGAAAATTTCCTTTAATCGTGATGGACCGGACCATCTTGACGTAGTTTCCCCTAAAAGAGGCCAGAGTCTAGAGTTGTTAAAGTAAGAACCCTGTTGGCCTACCCTGTAGATTCCGGAGAATGATGTGCTTATCAATGCCAGACTGTTTTGGTACTCTTTATAGATTTTGGCATTTTCATAAGCGTGGAGCCTCATTTCATCCATCATGTTCAATTGAAGCAACCTCTTTTTTTGACCGACGTGACTTCCTTAGCATCAAAGTTAAGGAATTGAATCGCCCAATATGCCTTGTGTTCCAGCTCGACAGGGAGGTGACAAGCCTTACCGTATACCATTCGATATGGTGACATGCCAATTGGAGTCTTGAATGCAGTTCTATAGGCCCAAAGCACATCATCGAGTTTTTTAGACCAGTCCTTCCTTGATTGACCAACAGTTGTCTCCAAAATCTTCTTGATTTCCCGGTTGGTGACTTCTACTTGTCCGCTCATTTGAGGGTGATATGGAGTACCTACACGGTGAGTAACACCATATCTGGAAAGTAGCTGGAAAGTAGTGAGTCAAGGTACTTGTTATAGATGCATGTCGTGTGAGTAACTCCATCTTTGTGATTAATTGCTCCCTCGGAGTGCCATGGTCGTTGTGAAAATATATTTCTTGATGAAGCTCATTACACTTTTGGCATCATTATGGGAAGGGCAACAGCTTTTGGCCCATTTTGACGCGTAATCTACTGCCACTAGGAATGTATTGTTATGATGATGGAAAAGGTCCCATGAAGTCCAGACCCCAAACATCGAAGATTTCGACTTCAAGAATGCTATGCAAAGGCATCTCATGTCTCTTTGAAATGTTGCCTAACCTTTGACAGCGATCACAAAGACGAACATAGTTAAAAGCATCTTTAAACAGGTTAGGCCAATACAAACCGCTTTCCAAAATACGTTCTGCTGTCTTGTTTGCTCCAAAATGCCCTCCACATTCCATTGAATGGCAGAATTTAAGGACACTTTCCATTTCACTTTCCGATATACACCGTCGGAATAGCTGATCACTACAATATTTAAACAAAAAGGGCTCCTCCCAATAGTAATATTTGCTATCATAAAAAAATCTTTTCTTTTGTTGATAAGAAAAATTGGGAGGAATGATTTTGCAAACAAGATAGTTAACTATATGAGCATACCAGGGGGTTTGAGTTTTTACCATTAGCAAAAGTTGCTCATGGGGGAAGCTTTCATTGATTTGGAGCTTGGTTACATTCTCTTCCCCCAACTCTAATCTGGAAAGGTGGTCAGCCACAAGATTCTCGGAAGATTCTCCGGTTCGCCTTTTTGGTCACTGAATTTCCAAATCAAATTCCTGCAATAAGAAGAACCCACAAATCAGTCTCGGTTTTGCATCTTCTCTTTTTCTAGCAAATATTTGAATGGCTGAGATGAATCTGTGGTAAGACTATTGTTTTGGCTCCAATTAATAGGCTGATTTGTTCCAAAAGCAAAACAATAGCTAATAAATTCTTTTTTCAGTAGTTGCATAATTCAATTGTGCTATCATTCCAAGGTGGCGACTAGCATATATGATGACATGCAACTTCTTGTCTTTCGTTGCCCAAGAAACAGCTCCAACAGCATGATCATCAGCACTCACACATAAGTTCAGGAGAGGGTCCAGTCTGGTGGTAGTGAGATAGGTGCTGAGAATCAACTACTTCTTTTTAACCTGTTAACAAGGCATTCTAAACACTCTTTGTCAAAATCTGAAAAGGAAACAATTCTCTTAACTACATACAATTACAGAAGAGGTTTTGTGATTTTTGAGAAGTCCTTGATAAACCTTCCTGTAGAACCCTGCATGACCAAGGAAAACTCCTTATCCCTTTTCACTGAGTTAGGAGGAGGTAGTTTTTCAATTACCTCAATTTTGGCTTTGTCTACTTCAATTCCCTGTTGAGAGATCTTATGCCCTAAGATAATACCTTCACTAACCATGAGTGACATTTTTCCCAATTCAACACAAGGTTAGTATCTTTACATCGTTGCATTACTAAAGATAAATTATGAAGGCATGCATCGAAGTAAGAACCAATACAGAAAAATCATCCATAAATATCTCAATGGATTTCTCAACCATATCGGAAAATATGGACATCATGCATCTTTGGAAAGTTGCAGGGGCATTGCATAGTCCAAAAGGCATTCTCCTATAGGCAAAAGTGCTCCTAATAGGCAAAAGTGCCATAAGGACAAGTGAAGGTGTAGTTTTTCTCTTGATCTTCAGGAGCCAATAGGTATTTGAAAATATCCTGAATAACCATCCAAGAAGCAGTAGAAAGGGTAACCTGCCAGTCTTTCAAAGCCATTTGATCAATAAAGGGGCAGGGGAAAGTGGTTTTACGTGTTTGCTTTTTGTTTAATTTTCTTGTATCAATGCACACACGCCAACCTGTGACTGTTCTAGTGGGAATTAATTCATTTGTTTTCATTAAAGATGACAGTCATACTCCCTTTCTTTGGCAGCAAACTTGAATAGGACTTCCACCCAACTACTGTGGAGATTGATAGATAATACGGCCATCAAGAAGTTTTATGGTTTTAATGCTTCACTACTTCCTTCATGTTGGGATTCTCGTCTTTGATGCTCGATTGAAGGCTTGTAAGTTGGTCCTCCATCTAGGATCTTATGCATGCATACACTTGGGCTTATTCCCCTTTGTAGATCAGAAATTGACCAACCCTATTTGCCTTCTTGTGCTTTCGAAGAACCTGCAACACCCTTCCTCTTGATCAAAGCGTTAAGTGAGAGGAAAATAATAACTGGAAAAGAGTTTGTTTCTCACCTAAAAATGCATGCTTCAAATGAGGAGGAAGCTGCTTCAATTCTTGTTTGGGTGGTGTATCTTCTTTTTCTTTTTCTTTTTCTTCTGTATTATTATTATCTACACTATATAAAGTTTTCTTTACACATGTATCTATTACATCTATTCTAAAGCAATCATCGCGGTCCATAGGTAGTTTACAAGATTTTAACACATCGAAAACAACCTCTTCTTGACCAACTCTCAATGTTAATTTCCCATCATGTACATCAATTAGAGCTCTTGCAGTTGCAAGAAAAGGTCTTCCAAAGATCAATGATCCTTCTCTTCCTTCATCAATATCAAGGATGACAAAATCAACTGGAAAAATGAATTTTCCTACCTTGACTAATACGTCTTCTATAATCCCCTTGGCCTTTTCAAAATTTAAATTGCCAATATTACAAGGGATAGAAAAACTCCCTGGATCTTTGAGCTTTGGTGGCAATTTGTTTTGAATGATTGCAGCGCTTTGGTGGCAATTTGTTTTGAATGATTGCCACTGCATTTCCTCAGTCAGTTTTACCATTCTCTTACCATTCCTTGGTCATCAATCTTTCTTTTCTTGCTCAAGATTTCTTTTAAGAATTTTGCATAACTGGGCATTTGAGCAAGGGCTTCAGCAAAAGGAATGTTTATTTGAAGCTTCTTGAAGATGTCAAGGAATTTCATGAAGCTTTGGTCATCCTATATCTTTTTCAACCTTTGTGGAAATGGAATGGGTGGAACATAGGGTCTTACCTCTTCCTTCTCCACTAAATCGATGATAGGCGCCTTTTTCTCCTCTTCCTTCTCCTTCTCTTTTCTGCGTTTGTCCTCCAACTCTCTACCACCCCTCAAGGTGATGGCTTGTACCTGCTCTTTAGGATTTTTCTCAGTGTTACTAGGTAACGTACCTTGAGGTCTAGCTGCCATCATGTTTGCAAACTGTCCCACCCATTTGGAATATCCAGATTTCTTATCGTAGCTTGTTGGATTTTGTTATGTTTTCTTGTTTCGTTCATGAAATCCAGTGCGATTTTGAAAGGGCAGAAAGGGCAGTAAGGAGATCATCATGAGACTTTTTCTCAGGAGGCAAGAAACCTGGTGGTGCATTTAAAGTATTGTTAGAATTACCATATGAGAGATTCGGGTGATTTCTCAACCTGTTATCGTAGGGATTCGAATATGGGTAATTCCTCTTTTGTTGGTTCATCACATAGTTCACTTGCTCCAAAGTTTGTGGATTTACATGCATTCTCCAACTCCATGCTGTTCGTTGCATCTGTCACAAGTTTGCATGATGGAGTTCACAGATTTAGTGGTTAGCAAATCGAGCTTTCTTACCATGTTGTCAACCTTCGCATTGAGTGCAGTGATGGCATCGATTTCATAGATTCCTGCAGTTTTTCTTCTTTCAGAACTGCTTTGATAATGGCTATTGCTTGCCATTTCTTTTATTAAGTCATATGCCTCATCGATCTCTTTTCTTTCGAAGGATCCTCCTGCAGCTGCATCCAAAGTAATTTTAATATTAGGTGACAATGAATTATAGAAAGTTTGGTAATTATAGAAAGTTTGGACTTCTAAACCAATTTGTTGGGGCAAACTATGGTGAAGGAATTTTCTCAATTAAAATCTTTAAAATCTTTCCCAAGCCTCCATACAAGCCTTTCTTGATCATGATGAGCAAAAAGTCAAATTTCATTTCTTATTTAGTTGTTTTAGAAGATGGTTAGAAGATGGAAAGAATTTAGCCAAAAATTTCTGGGCTAACTCTTCCCAAGTTGTAAAACTTCCAGCAGGACAGGATTGTAACCATGATCGTGCTTTATCCCTTAGAGTAAAAGGAAAGAGTCTTAATTTAATGGCATCTTCAGAAATACCATTTTGTTTGAATGTGTCACAAATTTCCAGGAAATTCGTGATATGAGCGTTAGGGTCTTCACTAGGAAGTCCTCCATATTGAATAGAAGTGGAAAGCATTTGGATTATTGTTAGTTTGATTTCAAAATTATTTGCTTCCACTCTTGGTCTAGTGATGCTGGAGGTAGCACCATTGAGAGAGGGGGTGGTGTAATCTCGCAAGGTGCGGACATTTTGTTGTTGTCCGATCTGAGGATTCGCAGCAAGAGGTATGTTTGGAAGTTGAGGATTAAGTCCGTCCATGTTTGTTTGTTGTTCGGATATGTTTTCTTGTGCTCTCCTTGCTGGGTTGTTTCTTCTGTAGGTTTTCTCAATTTCTGGATCAAAGATCAGAGGTTCTGTTCTTCCGGATCTTCTTTGCATAAAACCTGAGATAGTCTTTAGAAAAATTTAATGAATAGAACAAATAAATAAGTAAATGTCTAAATTAATAACAAGATAATTCGTATTGATATTGGTTTTGCCAATCCTTGGCAACGGCGCCAAAAACTTGACAGCTTATTTCGCAAGTGTACGAATCGCTACAAGTAATATATGATAAGTAAGATATCATTCCCACGAGGATTGTAGAATAAGTAAGATATCAATTCCCACGAGGATTGTAATCCAAGTACCAAATTATGTTTATCTTATTATTATTAAATTTAAAACCCGATAAATGAGGAAATTATTTATAGAAATTAAATTCAACAAGTAAAAATAAGAAAGTTAAGCAAGCCAAATTATTGATTAAAGAAATCAAGGAAGTAAAACTACTAGGTGGTTTTGGATTTTCAACTTAACTCTATCCAATTTACTTTCATTAGTTCATTAATCAATTTAATTATTTAGTAGGGAAACAACTCTGAATTCACTAACAAAGCTCTTCGATGTATTGCTACTATTTTTAATTCCATTTAATTACCTATCTTCCCAATAGTGCAATCAAAAATATGAATTAAATCAATTAGGTCTTGTAAGTTTTGTTTATGAATCCATAAATTAAGGTTGTTAATTCATGAAAACCCCCCCATGAGTCAAACCATAATAGCTTCCCAACATGCAAAAAATTATTGATTTCTCATATGTGATTTATTTAACCTTTTTTCATAATCAAAGATCCTTTTCTTCCGAATAGTGATAATTGAAATATCATCTAGGGGAAACATTCCTGCCTAGAAGCATTAAGTTCATTAATAAATCATAACTTTGAATAAGGAAAAATAAATCTAATTGCATAAATTGGAAAAGGAGATTAAGCCTACTTTCAAACCCACCTAGTATAAGAGTTTAGTTAAATATAGTACTTAAATAAAACTCAATAATACTACTTGAAAATATTCATAATCAATAAGGATAATGAAAGAAAATACAAGATTAAGAGTTTTAGAAATAAGACTCTAGACGAATAAATTGGCTTGGATGGCTTCCCTTGAAACTTTGCACAACTCTTGAATACTAAAGCTTCTAAATAAACTATATACAACAACTAACTATAAAAATGAGAGAAAAGACAGAGTGGAGTGTAGTGTAAAGTGGCGGGATGATAGTGTGTGTCATTGGAGTGGCTCCTCCCCTTCTTTATATAGACTTCTTGGGGACAAGACTATGCTTTAATGAGTAAAATCCAACTTTGGTGAGGTGGAAAAGTTTTGTAATCAAGCCCATATTGCTCTCATTAATGTTTCTCTCAAATGCAACATGGTTGATTTGACTGGCATGTGAAGAAAGGTACCAAAGTGTCTTGTGAAATGGTTAGGAATTAGTTTGGCAACTCTTTGACCTAAAATATTGATTTCTTTGCTTGGCACGGGCGTTGCTGCCTGGCAACGGCCTGGGCTGTGCTCTAGGTCTTTGGAGGTTTAAGAGGCTTTTCGGCAGACCGTGTTCTGTAGCAAACGGTCTAAGGCAAATAGCGCGCACAAGCCATGTTGGTCCTAGCATGGTCTAGACAATACCCGCGTACGGGCGTGCCTCGCCTGGCCGTTGCAGTCTCCTGGAAGTCTGGGCTGATAAGCGCCACGGCGTGCGGGATGGCACGGGGCTGAAGGCGTGCATCTCTCTTGGAAGTCTAGAAACTAGTGCAGGCACGGGCGTGCTTCAAGCTGCACGGGCCGACGTCTCTAATTCATGTGCACGCCAGGCGTGCTCCTTGGGCGCGGCTTGGGGACGTGCGCCTCTGGCTTTTTGGCTTGTTTGTCTTGGCGATAGGCACGGCCATGCACCTTAGCGATCAGGGCTGGAGCGTGCCAAAGTTGAGTTTTTGGCCCTTGTTTTCTTTGTTCTTTTTCTTGCAAAATCCTAAACAATTTTCTTTCAATCAAGTGAGTATTGTGTTTCAGGAACTTTTTATTTTAAAACATATAAATATTATAAAAACTAATTATATAAAATTAAAAAGTACTAGAAATCTTATGAAAATTACAATAAAAACACTATAAACATCAACGCTATCATTGATCTATCCATGTTTTGAAAAATTTTTCCTTTTTTTTTTTTTTTGTAGGTTGTGTTGTTTGAAATTCCTGTTTTTTTTTTTTTTTTTGTTATGTTTATTTTCTTGTTTTGTTTAGTTTTTACTAACCCCCTTGTATGGAGACAAAAGGGGAGAACATAGGAACATTCTGATGATTAAGTACTTATCCTCAAACGCTAGTTGTGAACCTTCCGCCGAGGGGCAAAATTATGCTAAATGAGGGATGCTCACATGTGTGTTTTATAAAGTCGCCCTTAGTTTACTTTTATAAAGGGAACAAGAAAGAACCCTAGATGAACTCCAAATTTTAATTAACCTAAAGTCTAGATTGTTACCCAGACAAGTTAAAGGCACAATCTACGAACCCGTAGGTGGATCCCGAGACTATGTCATGCTAATTAATAACCTAAGTGTAAATGCTTTGCAAGGTAAAATTGATGCAATTGGAACCAGTAAGTGTTTGGTGATTTCGACTTGCCGCTCTGGGTTAAACCCGAACGAGCCTAACGTACTCTCGTTTGAATGAGAGATCAAAGCCGACGTAGTTCGATAAAGCCTATTCAAAGGCAATTTGAAGGGTTATGCTTCATGCATGAGTGTGTGCCATGCTTCGTGCATTTTTTTTTTTAAGGCATTTGCCAAAAGATTGAATTGATTTTTTGTTTTAAAGT
>NW_023590691.1:0-22196 GCF_014843425.1 Jatropha curcas
TAACATATCAATTAGTACGACGTGCATTGATAAAGACAGAGCAGCATCCTCGTATACCTGAATCCTTTACCATCATTTTCTGATTATACTGCTAATTGCGGGGATTCAATCTTGGAAAACCAGTAAGCGGAGATGCAAGAACCAAACAATTTTTTTATGGTTATAACATCTTCCTTCTAATGAATTCCCGGACTTTTATAAAATTTTGAATATACAGATTAGTGATCAATCAAATTACGCATAAGTCCCGGTATCTACTACTGGGGCTTCCAGAATTGGATCAAAACGCGACATCCCGGTCTAACTGCTACCCCGGCACCATAACCATGAGGTCCCTGGGGCGGAAGAGCTAGAAGTAGAGATTGATAGCAAACAGCAAGAGCATACCCAAAGCTGACGTTAAAAGGCAAAAATGGGTGGCGCATTAAGACTGAAATATTGCCAGCCTTCAATCTAGGGCAACTGGGACAACTAGCTAGAGAGCATAGTTGCAGGGTTTCACACCACGTTGAGAAAGCTACAATAAGGTTGCATGAATACACTTGCAACAAGTTCAATGTCAAACCTTGGAAACTTTTATCAAATTTGGAAATCAATGCCAAGGAACAATTTAGGATTGCAGCCACTTGTCTTTAGCTCACATTTTCATATGTTTCACCACGCAACATGCAAAGTGGGGATTCTCTCTCGCGCCCCGCACGCGGATGTAGGCTCTTCATTGGATTCGGAACTGGATGCTTCCTGAAGGCCCTTTTGGCAGGATGTTTTACTGAGTGCTGTTTTACAACTAGATGGGAAAGAAGGGGGTGTTCTCCACTAGCTCTTTGCAATGGTTCAACAAATGAAATGCAACTGCAACATGGCCTTCTCCTTGAACTGTCTTAGAAAATGCATTGGACCTTGGGATGCTGATTCAAGAAGCCATGACATACTTATACGACAGAGCAAAAGTGTAAGCTTCCTTCCAAAATATCTTCATATTTCACTTTCAACTATTTAGCTAATGATGTTTGAAATTCTTTTTTAACATAGGATTTCGCTTAGGCTGTGAAAAGGAACACAGTTTGAAGGTTGCAATCCCACAGATATTTGTTGTCAACCATGTTTTAATGGCCACTCTCAGAGTGCTATTCTATGGGGCTGATGTTGAGGAAGGGTAATTGTGGGATGTGAAGCTAAGTCTAAGCCAATCAGTTATGCAGTTTAAGAGCAATATGAAGAAATGTTGAGGCGTAAGAATGAGGGAAGGGGCTCAAGAAACTCTCGCGCTACTCGGATCACTCTCTCACTTCTACATCTCGCGCGCTCACCATGCCTTTCATCATAGGCATTGAGTGACAGAATAACAGACAAAATTTCAACAGCTGGCTGGAAACTTGAGGACAAACCTATTGTTGAAGGCCCATAACTCTTACTCAAAATGCACTCTCGACCTCGCTTCATAAGGGTTTTGCAGTGGCTTCTGGCTTGGTAAGAGCGCGGCCCACGCTCCACTCAAAATGCAAAGAGTACATTGAACAGAGCTTTTGATAGAGAATCTAGACAATGCTAAGAAGTACTCACCAAGCAACAATAATAGAGTTATCGAGGTGAGTAGAGGGCCTGTGGCTTTTTGCCTGTATGACATGGCGAGAAAGGACATGCATGCCTGCAATTATTCGGGACATTGTCCAAGTCTTCCTTAGTATATCTAGCTGTCAGTCTGACTTTGATACATAGTATTGTCAACGAGTATTCACAGTAAGAGAGTATGTAAATAGCCTACAAAGGAGTAATTCATCTCATATCCTATAGATTACAAGCATCCACCACAAACTGACTTCCCATTCCTAATTTAGTCTCTTCTCACCGTTAAAAGGAAGCCTGACAGACCAAGAGGAAGGAGAAACTTCCATAGAGTAAGTAAGCTCCTCCAAGCAGCAGCTAAAAGAATCTGCAGCATTATTTGTACATGCAACGCACTAGCCCATAATAAGGAGAACATTAGCGAGTAAGCCCCCACTAGCCATATCTCAGGCAAATTCACTTGTGGGCAGTCTCAATAATTACTATGATGGTTTTATCACAATGTGAATACTTTTACTGACGTTACCATTGTTTTATTAAGAGGAACAACACACTTGGCACCTAGGATCTGCCTGCCTATTGATGGAAGAGGTGTTGTAGCTAGCTATGGGAGAGGTTGTTATGCAACAAGAAGACGAGGTTTGCTGGACACACGGCAGAGGTGCTTCTGCTTGAGAGGGAGAGGTGCTTCTAGTTTGAGAGGGAGAGCGTTCCTTCCTGGTTTGAGAGGGAGAGAAGCTTCCTGGTTTGAGAAGGGGAGAGGAACATCCTATATTCGTGAATATATGTTATTTTGCCTCTGTGTTAAAGAATCGATACGCAGATTTGGTATTTTTGGTTCACAATGTTGAAGATGGTTTATTTTGTGTACTAAAGTATGATGCGGATCGGTTTTCTTGTTGGGTTTGTGTGAGGTGGTGTTGCAGATGTATTTTTGGGCTTCAAAACAATCATTGCAGTAATGGGATATCTACTATGTGCATCTCTGGGTTGTGTGAAGAGGTGGCTGGCATGGCTGGACAACGCAGAATTGCCAAAAGTTAGGGAAGAACAAGGAATCTTTTGATTATTCCTAGCAGAGCCATTATGGTAACAAATGTGTAACTTTTTTTAGGTATTTTGGCATTGTGTCCTGTCTTTTTCTTGACCAGGCAAACAACGGCAAGTGTAGGACCAAGTAGTTTGATTTGAGTAGGGTTTTTGTGATAGCACATTAATGTAAAATATGTTCTGTTTTTTGTCATTTTTGTGAATTGCAAAACTTTGACTAATGACAATGGGCAAAGCTATTTGTAACACACTCTTCTGCACTGGGAGCCAAGTTTGAATTAATAAATTTTTTTTTTGCTTATGGCAGTTCTATACTTAAGAAAAAGTAACACATTTCATTGCAGACGTAATATTTACATTCAAAGTCGTCTTCAAAATTGACTGTGCGCAGCTGAGCTATCTAAACATTCCAACAACTAACGACCATCACATAACAAGCAACTACAAAACAACAGTAAACTACAAAACTACAAACTACCCTAAATACATAAAAATATATTCACACCTCTGTTACCCTGGAACATCAAACATTACAAGATAAGGTGAAAACATCATGAATAGCCATCAAGCATAATGAAAATCAACTTCTTCAAGCTGCAAATCTTCTGACTCCCAAGCACTCCCTTTTTCCTCCAATGGTCAAATCTCACCTGTACATTTCCATCAATCTCCTCTTTCTTCATGTACAATCATCTTCTTCCATTAGAAATTAAACAAGTCAGTAGCTACACTTCTTCTGCCTCACTTCGAATTCGCTCCATTGAGAATCGATCTGATCGAACTCTATAGCTTTTACACCAACCAAAGGAAAAGACGCCGCATAGCATTTTCAAAAATAAAGTAATAATACAGTCGAATTTTTGTTTTTTTTGTTGTGTCTCAAAGATCCTAATGCCTGCTTTTTTCCCCACAACTTGCAATACATATTCACAATACCTTTCCTTGCCCATGCTCCATCCAGCGTGCGCGCTTAAAGAAGACATGAGTAGCGATTGTCGCTGTTACCGTGGCAAATGAAATGGAGATTGAGTTGTTTTTTCCTCTTTCTTCCTTTCTCTGCAATTTTCTGTGAGAAATGAAATTTTCGTCAAACCTTGTTGAATAAGTAATAAGGAATGCCTTCAGTAAGGAGGGCATTCTTATGTCATTACAAAATGTCCCCTGCCCTTTGTTTGTACCTATTTTAAACCTGAAAAAAACCAACGTTTTCAACCGGAAGGACCTTTTTAATTAAGACGGAAGTTAAAGCCTGAGGGACTAGAGATATTTGCGCTTAAACCTGAGGGACTAGCTAGATATTTGCGCAAAACTTGGGATTAGTTGGTTAATTATGTAAAACCTGAGGGACTAAATAATAATTTTCCCTATTTATAATATGCCAACCAAAATAGGCTAGTTGGTCTTCTTAATAATGTGAGGAGTAAACAAGTGTAGATATTCAATTGGATCGATTAATCGTTTACTGAATTTGAATTTATTGATTTACTGATTAGGTATTTACCATTTATCGATCGATTTATATATTTATCGAATTTGAAATTTATTAATTTATCGATTCACATATGAAATTTTACCGTTTACCGAATTAATCGATTTATTATACAAGGGTTGGCTTTAAAAATAAAAAATTAAAAAAATAATATCATTTTGAATAAATTGGTAAATCGAAAATTATAAATTTTTGAGGTACTTTACCAAACCATTTATCATTTTTATTGGATAATCTCGGTTTGACTCAGTAAATCGATGATTAGCCAAGTTTTTTTTTACCCGAGGAGTCGAAAAGGGTTCTCAAATTCAAATTCTGATAGTGTCTTTATTAAAATTTAAAATATCCTGAAATAACTTTGGTCATGATCAATTAAAAATTTATCTTAAAAACTATTCATAGTATTTTTTTGGAAGAAAAACAAAAGCTTTATTAATTGAACAAATCATCCAAAAAAAAACAAGCTTCTACACAACTAGGAATAGAGTCCCAATAATGGAGGCGAGAATAAGAACAAAAGGCCATTGCCAATGTATGACCCACCTTATGTTCTTTCCTTTGTGAAGAGAAGCAGTTGTTCTCATAAATTGAGATATACATGATATGTAGAACTAATATACGGGTGCTTATTATTTGAACAAATCCACTAAATTGACCTATATGAGAATTCCATATGGTTGTGTCTATGGAATACTTAAGTAATGGCCGTGTAAGTAATCTTTTGACTTTAAATTACTATGTTATCTTGTACATGGATAATTATGTTTTGATCTTCATTCACATTATTCATTTATAGATAAAAAAAAAATGAATTGTATATAATAAGAACTGTATAAAGATACTTGTATAATTAAGATATGATTATCACCTTATGTAAGTTAGGAAAAATGTTCTATAATTATTCTCCATTAGTATTGATTAAAAAATCTTTGCATAAGGTATAATGAAATTAGCAATATTATTTAGAATTTCATTCAAATGATCAGTGGCTAAAATTAATAGAACTAATATGATTTAATAAAGCAGACACACACTCTATGCTTAATTATTGAATCAAAATATTAATGATGAATGGATATTAATTGTACTGATAAATCATGGACTGAAATGTTAAGTCAAACTACTTTGAATTTTCAAATATTTAGGTAGTCATGACATGTTGTTAGATAATGTTATTGATCTTTAAATATTAATTAATTAGTTAATTATATTTGTTGCCAACATATTTAGAATCTAATAGGTCACACATATAAGAATAGATATAAGAAAGTAAAAATGAGAAATCGAATTAAGTATAACTTGATTACAAATTAGTATTTTGATATTAAGGGCAAAATTATAATTTATATTTAATTATAATTTTACCTAAATTATTAAGTATTGACTTAGTTAATTTATGTCTAAAATTTTTTAAGATAAATTTTAGATTGTAAATAACCTAATATTTTAATTATGTATTTATTTAAATAGCTAAATAAATAAATTAAATTAATTAAATTGAAAATTCTAGTAATATATGTATTATAATTTATTTATTTAAATTATTATATAAATAAATAAGCACGTATATATTTTAATTATAATTTATTTATTTAAAAGGTTTAAATAAATAAATAAAATTTATTTATTCAAAAGGCTTAAAATAAATAAATAAAATTTATTTATTTATGCACGTATTATTTTAATTATAATTTCTATTTATTTAAAAGGTTTAAATAATAAATAAATTTATTATTCAAAGGCTTAAAAATAAATAAATAAAAATTTATTATTTATGACTAGAACTTTCATATATTAAGGTTTAAGAGGACCTTTATTTATTTAAAAGGTTTAAATAAATAAATAAAATTTATTTATTCAAAAGGCTTAAAATAAATAAATAAAATTTATTTATTTATGACCTAGAACTTTCATATATAAGGTTTAAGAGACCATCTAAAACTAGTTGTTGGATTGATAGCCACCAAACTAATTATAAAGCACAAGATAGTTAACACCATCATACTCTCTATTCTCTCAACCCTCTAAAATAGTTATACAGTTTTTTTTTATTATCTGTTCATGTGGATACTACTAGAGACTGGACAATCGAACAACTTACGGTTTGTGACAACCTAACCGCGTAGATTGAAGTTTCGAAGAATCAGCAAAATAAGTAGTCTTCTAAACAATTTTTACTACTTTAATCGTTTAAACGAATCCCTGTTGCAATAATTTTATTTTATTCCGCTGCGTATTATTAATATTGAAACCCAACAACAACATCTTACAATCAGAAAATGACTAAATCAAACTTAGTAAGCAAGCTAGTAGAATGTTGCATAGCATGAAAAACTTGCATCAAATCTGTCTCAATCACGAACGAGCCATAATGTAGCAATTTCAACCAAGATAAAACCTCTCTAAAGCCAATAGCTTTAGCCATAGAAGGCTCATAAACTGCAAAACAAAAACACGACAAACTGGCCACAAAATCTCCATGATTATCCAACAACATATCACCAAAACCTATTCTACCTTATTGGGCAAATATGGCTACATCAAAGTTACACTTGAGCTGACACAATAATGGCCTTTGCCAAGAACTCAAAGGTGCCACAGTTGTAAAAGGGGTAGTGACAGTCCTGCGAGAAGTCTTACCAATCCCATAAAATCCAACGAGCCATAGTAATAATCTGATAAGGTGATAAAGACCATCTCTGCCACACCGCTTCATTCCACTTGGACCATATATACTAAGCGAGGGTAACAAACTCCTCTAAGCTCATTGTCTCAAGAGTAGATAAGAGGCTTCCAAACCAGTCACAGAAGGAGAATACATCTGCACTTGGTAAGGGAAAATTAGCAAAAGTCCAAGCCAAAGAAGCGTACTCACAAAGGATGAGAGCATGCATAACAATTTCCATATCCCCACAAATAGGACATAGCAAACTAAGAGGTAGTCCGTGTTGTTGAAGCACAAGACACAACGGAATCAAACCATAACATGCGCGCCAAACAAAGTTTTTGATTTTCGGAGGGACTTTAAGGCTCCAAATTTGCTTCCACACAATAAATGGAGCAAAGGGCTCTAGACGTAGCAGATATTGAGTAATAAAATGATATCAAGATTTCTCAGTGTAAGAACCATCCTTAGACTAATGCCATATTACCATATCAGCCACATCACCCTACATACAGGAATCTGCAAAATAATATTAGCAACGTCATAAGGGAATAAACCATACATAAGAGGTTCATTCCATTGATGAGGAACACCATGAAACAGATCCGCAATAAACAAATTATTAAGACCTGCAACCGGCTCCCATTGCACATAGAAGGAGTTATCCCAAATCAACCAAGGCTGTGACCACATGTTAATAAAATGACCATTACCAACATGCCAACGAAAGCCACCAGAGTCAGCGTCTTTAGCCATGACCAAGCTCCTGCATACAAAACTTAGATTATTTCCAACCATAGCACCAAGCATATCCCCATAAAGGAAGTATTTAGCTTTGAGTACCTGAAGAAGGCGAGTATTAGGATCTGACATAAGACGCCAAACTTGCTTCGCTATAAAGGCAAGATTGAAACTATTATGATGGAGAAAACCAAGGCCTTCTCGATCTTTGCTCACATACAACCGGCTTTAAGAAGTCCACCTCGAGTGCCATCAGTTTTAGAACCCTGTCAGAAAGAATTCAACATACGTTGAAGTTCATCATACAATAAGGTAGGGAGTAGAAACACACTCATGGAATAGGTGGGTAGAGACTGAGCCACAAATTTAATGAGCACCTCCTTCCCAGCTTTGGACAAGAAATAGTACTTCCAACTCTAAATAAGCCCACGGAACTTGTCCCAAAGGAACAAAAAGACTGTTCTCTTGTTTCTTTTAATAAGTGAAGGTAACCCCTAGATACCAGCCATGATTAAGAGGACTAGAAATGCCCAAAGTATCACATATGTTAGTTTTCAACTGAGAATGCACATTATGGCTAAAAAAATCCCTGATCTCTAATAGTTGATAGTCTGTCTCGAAGCAGCTTCATAAGCATGCAAAATGTTCTTAATAGTAGTATCCTGTACAGAAGCTCTAGAAAATAAATAACTATCATCATTAAAAAGGATATGTGAAATCATAGGAGCCCGAGAATTTAATCGATGACTGTGAATATCTCCAGACGACTCTACTCTCCAAAAAAGGGCAAATAAACCTTCTACACGTAGAATAAATAAGGAGAGAGGGGGCAACCCTGTCGAAATCCTCTACTAGGCTTGACCGATCCGATATCATAGCCATTAAATAAAATGGATTAAGAGACTATGGTAACACACTGCATAATAAGATGGACCCACGGATCAGGAAAACTCATTTTCATCATAATGACTTTTAAAAAATTCTAGTTTATCCGATCATAAGCTTGCTAATATCAACCTATCATTATTACACCCTTTTTACCCGAGACCTTCTTTTTCATGTAATGAGTTAATTCAAATGCAACCATCACTTTATTTGTAATAAGACATCTTGGGATGAAAACCGATTGAGAGAGCGAGATAATTTTATGAAGAATACCCTTCATCCGATTCGCTAACACCTATTTGATTGTAATTTTAATATATATAGATAATTAACCATTTTAAAATTTTAAAATTTTAAAATTTTTACTTTTTCAGATTTATGGTTTTTTAGAAATAATATACATAGATAACGAAAGATATGAAAATTGTTACATTGTTTTGTTACTATTATATATATATATATATATATATTCTAGGAGATATGAAAAATTGTACATTGTTTTGTTCACTATTTATATATTATATATATTAATATTCCTAGGGACCCTATTTTGAAGAAGAACGGGTAGATTTCTTTTTTTTTTTTTTTTATTTAAGGGTAGAAAATAGTTAGTATTCAATAATATACTTTGCGTGGTTTTTTTTTTTTTTTATTTAGGGAGAAAAATAGTAGGGTATTCAATAATATATTTGGTGAAACTTAAAATATTGTAAAATAACCTTAGACATGAACAATAAAAAATTTTATCTTAAAAGATATTTATATTATTTAATTTTAATATTAATATTTGATCTTAATTTTGATATATATAGATAATTAAGTAATTCAAAATTTTTAAACATTCACTGTTTAATTTATGTTGTTAAAATAAATATTTATGAACAATGAGATATTTGAAATTTTTTTATTGTTCTTTTTCACAATTGTTTTTAGATATTTGATTTGAAGGTTGATTTTTTTAAGGGGAGAGATAACAAAATTTTTGATAATATTTGTAGTAAAATTTAAAATATTCCAAAATAATCTTAGTCTGATAAACTAAAAAACTTAATTTAAAAAAAATACTTATCACATATAATTTTAATCTTTGATTTGTAATTAATAATTAAGGGATTTAAATTATTTAAATTATTTAAAACTAGATGGAAGCCCGACCATTGCGCAGATTATTTTATTACTTTATTATTGTACATTATATTAGAAGTAGTTTTGTTGTGTATAAAATAAATATTTATAAAAAAATAAATCATACAACTCCAGATAAATGAAAAGAAGTGAGTAAAAATATCATAAAATATATGCATATAAACTAAAATATAGTAAACACATTATACATACAATACAAAACTACTGGACTATAAGCATTAGTTAAATTGTTTTGCAAAACTATAAATTTGAAAGACATATACTAAAATTTCATTTACCTCTAGAATTTTTTGCAAATAAGCATGAATAGAAAAGTAAAGATATATTGATATAAAATATAAAATTATTATAAATAAATGAAAAAAAATTAAATAGTTGAATTTAAAGCTAAAAAAGATAAAAAAAATTTTCAAATATCAATATAGATAATTATTTTAAATAAGTACTAATTTTTAAACTTTAGAAAAATATCTTAAAATGATCTAATAAAAAGTTTAAAATTGAATATAGATATAAATAATTATTGTAAATGAATATTAATTTTATTTCTAATATTTAGTGTAATACACCGAATTTTTATTTTCGAAATTTTCAAATTTAATTTAAATCAAAAATAAGAAATTTTGACTGTGTGGGCTGTAAATGTAACACAGTCTCAATCGTAAACAACAGTTCTCAAACGAGCCCATATTTTTGAGGATTGGGCCCAAGCCCAATAACAGATTAATTATTCGGAATTTCGAGTAGAGAAAGCACTTAAAAAGTATTCGACTGAAATAAAATGAAGAAGCACTTCTAGTTTACAAATGATTACAAAATGTCTGATATATGTATGTAAACTCATCTTTCCACAAATTAGAATTCTTATAGTAGAATTTCCTTACTTACTATAGATACTTATTTACAAGTTTCGGACTGTGAAACAAAGGCCAGGAGCGCCACACATAGAAAGGGCAGTCCTTATTGAAGGGACAACAAAAAAAACTGTGGTAGTGTTAGGAATTAATTCGCCTCTCCGCGCTGCATTCCATGCATTCAACGACTAAATGTTATATGATTACTGCACTATATCTGTGATGCACTATTTGGTCTTGATATTGAAATAAGTGCTGTTACCTGTGAATTGTATTGCTGTGCCTGTTTGTCGTTGGAATTGGGATGAAGTTGGAGACCACCATGGGATTTGTTTGAGGACGTCTATGTATAATGAGATCCTGCAAATGATATGATATTGGAGTTTGACCGTCGCCGGGGTAATGGGAGATCGGCGCCCCCTGTGCTGCCACCCTGATATATGTTATATTCGGAAAAACTCACAGGATGGCTTCTTGTTTGTTTGCGCACCTGATGACTAGAATTTGATTGTAGCCCGCAGGGTGGCCCTGTTGTGAGCACTGATGATCTAGAATGGATGGGTAGACTCACCGGGGGTCCTGAAGTTTTAGTCTATAAGGAACTGTACTTTCATTGTTCCTTGACATCGATTTTCTCAGACACAATTTGACGTGAGTTTGATCGCTATCGAGTTTTTTTTTGGTTTTTTTTTTAAATAAAAGAGAGAGCAATGGTAAAAAACAACACAATAGAGGACGGGTCAAGAAGGTTCAAGATATGGTATATACGGCGAGAAACGAAAATTGTATCCAATCAAGGTTCCTGTCTTCCCTGATTACTTGGAAATTGCAATTTTCTATTTTATTTGATTTTTTCATTCAAAACTGACTCAAAAGCTCGGTTATGATGCTTGCTTCTTTCTCAGCTTGATCTTCGGGTGAATCACACTCTTCATCAAGGATCAAGTTTGTTTGTGGTGTAAAAATTTCTAAAGCAGAGTTATTTTCAATCACCTTCGTGTATTCATACTTCAAGGCAAGCACAGTTTGTTCTTGACATTTTTTTTTGATTCCGCCGCAATTTGAATCGCAATGCAAGTATTAATAATTGAAGTGTTGGGCCACTTGAACAAATAAATTTGGCAGTGAGTCCTTGAGACTCTTTGCCAGAACCTTTTGGCAAAGATTGATATTGAAGACCCCTGAAGTTGGAGTAAGCAAAATCTAATCATCAAATCTGTGTGTCCCTCGAGAACAACTCAGCCATCCTCCACTTCTTTGGTGTTCTTTATTATTAATTTATTTGCTATCTAGTTCGTCCGTTTATTTTCATTGTACTATACTAGCTTGTTTCTTCTTCAGCCTGCATGTTTGCCTTTGTCAGATTAGGAACAATACTATACGAGTGATTAAGCTTCTATAGTCATACTTGAGCCATACGTGCAATCTGTTTCATTCTACCTTAATTATTATTTGTCGGTTATATCCACTGAGTTCTTCAGTCCGATTATTGTTTCTTTATTATTATTTGGTCTATTAGATAGCAATTCAAAGTGTAGCTACAGCTAGAGGAAGCAGAGTTGAGCAAAATAGGGTCGTCGGGGTGCTGATATATCCCTGCAATGTATGTTTTTAATTTACCCTCTTTTTCTCATCGTAGCTAAGATTTACTCTAATACTTACCGCCATTACATAATACTTCACACTTAAGAAGATAGTTTATTCAAATACTTGTCACAGTTTCTAGTTTTAAAAGAGTAATAAATTGCATTTATTTCCGCATGTTCTAATCCTGTTTTTATTATAAATCACAAAATTAATTATTACTTCAATTTATTGGTTTCTTTAGAAAATTTAGTATTAAATTAAGCGGTAATGTAGGGTTAATTTACTCGTTAATTTATTGTAATTTTAGACAAATTTGATGGTTTTCTTAAGGAATTATGGGAAAATTCAGAATGTTTCAAGTATTATTGGAACAGATGTAATAGTTAATTTATGCTCTGTGTTTGATTAAAATGGAGTCGAGTGCAACTTGATGTACTTCTTTCTCTTTTCTCCAGTAGAAAGCAGGGTGGTCAGCAGTGACTAAGATGAAGTTATTCAGTAATAAATATAGCGTCGATTAGGTTATGTTTTGTGATTTTCTGGAATCTTATAGAAGATTATTACGCTTGGGGGGAGCGTAGCGTTACTTGGTTTTTTGTTTTTCTCTATACTAGGAAAGAGAAGGTTTTTGGGATGTGTATGAGCCAATTTTGATCTCCTATCAAATGAGAAGTGGATGCTCTTGAGTGCAAGGAGAAGGAATGCACGGTGAATACGCAGAAGAAGTGGGGCATTATGAGAAGAGAAGTTTTTGGATATTGGATTTTTGAAAAATATGAGGGACAATTTCATATACTGGGTCATTTTTGTTGTTAACATAAACTGGCCTGACCTTCAGGGCATGGGATGGCTTCTGCCATTTTTTGGATGAATAATCATGCCTGTTAAATGTTAGAGCTGTATTGGTGAATGTTGCCCCTTCCTTGCTTGTTTTTACTTCGAATTTCTGTGGAAAAAACTCGAACCGATGGTGAGATGGCTCAAAGAGCTGCTAATCTTGTCTAGAGAATTATATTTTCTGGATTCATGTGAGGCATACTGTTAAACTAATAGCGGATTGATTATATCAAGTGATTCTTGTTAAAAAGTTGATGTTATGGAGAAATATGGTGTTTTAAACATTAAGATTTTAGACTAGTCTGAGCATTGATTTTGTTTTATAAATTACGGCTGAGAATTTTAGTTTGTTTCGTTATGTCTGTGTGTTGTTAATGGTTATGAATTGGGCGGCCTATTGGCTCCTCTTTGAAACCATTCTAGAAAATCCTCACTCTTGTACTGTTCGACTGTTCGTGTGTGAGATCAATGTATAGAATTATTGTTTTGTCCGCCAGTCTAGTAAATCTATTTATTGAATATATATATATTATAGTACTTATAGAGGTTAGGTTTGCTTTTTCTGTATTTCTTGTTACGGATCAGATTGTTGTTGTTCTGACTAAAACATACTATGTGTCTGTGTGGCTTTTGGTGGATTATTAATGTTGGAATTTATTAGATTTTCTCAAATTTTAAGGCTTTAGTTTTTATTCCTACCTCAAGAGTAATACAATAGCATAGCCTTTTATAGTTGGTTTGGAAGTCAATTTTAGTTAATGCTTTTGTGTACTGCTGGTATTAGAGAATTTGTGTATACTACGATAGACTAGGCTTAATTTCCTCATATTTATCTGGTTCTTCTTCCTTCTCGTGCATAGTTTTTATATGTGATTATTGTATTTGATGTATTTCTTCAGCTCTCCTTCTAGTCCACATAGCGGCAAAGTCTCATCAAAATTTTAATTGGATTGGAGAACTCTTCGTTTTGACAGACAAATTATGTACTTTTAAAAATTGCAAATAATAATTAAATTTTGACAAATAATGTATTCCCTAGGGCACTATTTTTTCCATTTATTTTCTTTTTAGTAAATTTAGCACCGTACTTCTCAATCACTACACTACGACCCGGCAATTTAATTACTGGAATGGATGAAAGAGCAAAAATGAACTCCAGATAAGAAGGAAAAAAATAAAAAAAAAAACCAAGAGCTATAGCAGATCTACAACTCTTCATATTAAAACATCTCGCTCTCTTGATTTATTCTTAATCATCTGCTGAGAAATTCCCTAAAAGTTTAAATCCGACAATAAATACGTTTAAGAATTGAGCCACCTTGACGTCAATCTTGAAAATTTAGAGAAGAATCGGGAGGCACAAGCAAAGCGGATACTGTTTGTATCTACAAGAGCTAAATAGCCAGAAAGCAGATCAAGAGAAGTTTAATTGCAGTTGGTGGACTTTGGAACTTATTGCGAAGGAATCGGTATCCACATCACTTAACTGTTCCTCGTAACGCATGGCCATCACCTCCCCATGGGAGACATCCACAATGACGATTACACTCGGTTTCTCATTTCCTGCACACACCAAGGTTAATTGAATTATTGCGATGTATTTAAGATTATATTTAATATCATCACAGTTAAGAAATGTATAATTTAAGGACTATACCTAGGCTCTGCTGAGAATCTTTTCTTATCTCTTGGTGCTTGATTGAAGAAAAGTGCAAGCTTTCTTGAAAGGGGAAAGTGCATAATTGGTATTTTTGTTCATAAAGAAGCATTATAAATTGTCTTCTGACTCAGATTCGTAACGCTTTTTCTTTCCTTATTTTTATCAGGTGATCAAGTGCTGACAGTGAATGTGAGTAGATATCCTCTGATGTGTCATGACAACTTTGTGTAGTCGCCTGGGAGATGTGAGTTCTCTCAATAATTAATGTCGCCTCTTAGTCTACTACTAAATATTAATATAAATAGTGAAGAGAGAGAGATGAGTAGAGGAGTGAGTAGGGGGTGGAAAGAAAGGGGGAAGCAGCATGAGAGAGAGAAGCAGATCCGTGAGATGAGGCCCTTGCCCCTTGAGGAACATCACTCGCTCTATTTCTTCTTCTTCTCTTCATTTTGATATTTATTTACTTTAATTCTTTCTTATCTAATAAAATCTTTCGACCCACTCACTCTTAGCAGACATGGAGATTGCCGCATCAAAAGACCTACATAATACGCAAGTGGAGATGCTTTTATGTTCTTGCGTTCTTTTCCTTCTTTTTTTTTTTTTTTATTTATTATGGAGAAAGAATAAATATAAGACTGTAATATTGACGTCTAGAATAGGGCAAACAATCATTGTAGTTATAAGTAGGTTTGAAGTTTTAAGTAAGTTTTAACAAAAGTGAAGTGGTCTGTCTTAATTTGCCGGAGTTAATTTGGACCAGAAGTTGCAGAAGCCTATTATATGGGCTTATTATTGGGCTCGCTTGTATCAGGCACTCAATTATGCATCTTAAACTATATCTGTTAGCAGAGAAAAAAACTTTTATTGATATAGACATTCACTTACTTCAAAGAGAGGAATTAACATATTTTATTCTCTGAGCAATTGTTGATGTGTTACTTCGTCTGTTATTATTATACTAGAGTAATGCATGTATTACCCTTTCAATCATCAAGATTAAAATTGCAATTCAACAACAAGATTTTTATTTTAGTTTATTTAATGTATCATGAAACTCGTTTATAAATTAAAAAACATGGCGGTGTGGCTTCCGCAAAGCATCTGTTATGTTTTGGTATTTTACATTTACAATGGTTGTAGCGTGCTTGCATCGCAGCGACCAATGTAAATCAAAGGTATATTGTCGTTTGTCATATACTGCTTATATAGTGCTCATTCTATTTCGTGATTTTCTATTATTTATACAACCTCAATGCTAAAAGCCAGAAGGTTTTATTTGTTATTATCTATTGAAAGTGCTAATCATAAACTAATGTATATATTATTGTTATACTTTATAGCGATAAATAATAATAAAAATTACTATTGAATTCAACAAGTGGTAACATGTTAATGTTCCATACATTTACGAACCAAAGACATTAATCTATGAGCGACTTTATTCTTTCTTTGAATAATGTCCTCATGTATACTGGAATTATTGTTGTAGCGGTTAAGGTTTTGTTGTAATCCATTGCATTTCGACCTCCTCTGAGACAGCAACTTGCCTTCTTTTGCATGTCTGTAATTCTGAGATCGATGAGTGAAATTAAATAAATAAAGAATTGGTCCTCATACATAAAATTACAAATCCACAGCCTGGCAAAATACGATTAGTACGGCAACTGCCCAATCCCACAGAGAATCCAGTTTAGATGTCATGTCCAGTGTCCAGCACCATAACTCAAAAAACGGAACGTACTTGTGTCTCTTAAACTGGTCCTCCCTTGCGGGCCTCAGCTGTCTCGTTTTTCCCCCTTAATTTTCTTGTGCTGTCTGTCTGGTATTCACATTCAGAAAAATGAAAGTTCTTAAGTCCCCACCATTATTTAGGTCTCCACTGGCCCCTTATTTCCATTTCTCTCTCTCTTTCTATTTATGTTGCATTGGTCCGGACACGCACAATGTGTATATATGAGAATGTAAAATCAACCGGATTCTGCGGATATATCCTCAGCTCGAATCCAAGTCCGATCAGAGTCGGAATTTTAGATTTTTAACTGGATTCAGTTTAGATTGGATAATATTATAAAGTGTCATTAATTCAAATTTGTCTCCTATTATTTTGTTATGTCTTATTAACATATAAAATCATTCTTGACAAAATTCGTTGCTTTTTCATCATTGTTTGCATTTGAAAGTTTGCCTTAATTTGATCATTTTACAGTTTTTCCTCTTTTATATATATATGTATATGGATTAATGAGGTACATAAAGCATTGGCTAAAAGGTATTAAATTCATATATAGGATTGAGCGTACTGATAAAAAGAAGGGTGGGGAGTAGCATAAGATATCGCGAATTTGAGTGCGACAATTGAATTTCTCATAAAATTTCGATGTCTCGGGTCTGAAAAAAATTGTCAAAAGATTTTTTATAGTATTAAGAATTAATGATAGTGACAAGTCATTTATATCTTCCGACACTTTTTATTTCGTATGGTTGGTAAAATATGTCTCCCTTTTGAATCTTTAAATTTGACTCTTTATTAAATTCTTTAGCTAGTTTACTAAAAATTAGAGGATTTTTGTTTGCTTTCATTTTGAGGATCTGACTCAGTTCTATGGTGTGTTTTTTCAAATGTCAATTCTAAATATGGTCTGTGATTAACTCTGTAATCCAATGCTTGCATTCCATTGTTGATGATGTGAAATATCTTAGATATGAGATATTGTAATATTAAATATGATAATACTTGTTAGATAAGGCTAATGGGTCCTTTAATTTATTTAGAGATAAATATATAAGAATATAGTCACTTATGAGTTTAATTTTAATAAATTAGCGTCACTATTTATATCTTTGTTTGGATGCTGTGTCAATTAGTGTTACAAAACTATTTTAAAAAAACAAAAAGACAAAAATTAAAACTGTAATAGCTCGGGGTTTAACTCCACAGATTAATGATATCTGTTATGACAGATCAAACTGGTACAGTATATACTCGCTCGTGATTAGTACCGACTACTAAATACTCTTCACAAATTACTATTTAAACATTATTCTAATTTTTATTAGAGTATTTCGTACTTAACAAATCTCTAATCAAGAAGTTTTCGTCTTTTTTATTGTAATCTATTTTACATATTTTATAATAATTCATTTCTCACTTCAATTTTCAATTTACCACACTTTATCTTAATATAAAACGTTTTCTCTTTTTATTATTAGCAAATTTGCACTTTGTGATATATGGGAAATGAAGAGTTTTCTAAATATATCAAAGTTTTACGCAGAATATAATTTAGAGATGAACTTACAAATCTTGAAATAACAAACGCTCAGCATTCGGGCTATTTATTGCTTGTATTATCTATCTATGAAGTGCTAACTTTTATTTGAGGTGAAATTTGGAAAACAACATGAAGTAATATCCACCGTATAATTTTAGAGAAAAAAAAAATAAAAAAAAGCTCTCTATTATTCCTTTGGGTTGGATGCTGGGCAATGCCGTAGAATTGATTGGAGTTGACATGCTGTTTTGTGAAAAATTAGAGGAAAGACGCGTCTCTGATCGTTGTTTGGGAAATAAGTGACGGCTCTCCATGCATTCGACGTGTTCCTTCATAGCCAAAACTTACTTTGGAGTCCTTCCAAGAATCTCCATACGTCGGCAAGACTGAGAACATCTGAACACTTTCAGGAGGTAGTCGAATGATTCTCGTGTATAATAGGTACACAGGAGCAGAGCTACAAGAATTTCCTCTGTGTGCAAGAACCAATTGGGACTTCAATCCAACTCATCGACAATAATTTGAATTCGGATTTATTGAGCCTCCCCCACTGTGCAGTCTTAGAGGTAAGAGGCTGCAGCTAAACGCTCTTGCTCCATTGGGGATAAGCGGAAATACTAAGCGGATCTCGCCTGTTGTTTCCTCTATAATGCGCATATGGTGTAGAGTTAAAGTCGGTTGGTGCTCTCTGCTTAGTTAATCTATATGATATTTTCTCATTAATCAAATTAATTTTATAAGTTAATTTGTGTATACTTTTTCCAGAAGAGAGCGACGAAGATCTTTATCACGGTCCGATGTTGGAAGCTCGAACCACCTAGCTATTCTATGTCTTGTGTACTTACCAACTCTTACTGTCTGTCAATTCAAGAAATCCGGGAGGTTCAACCCGAGTAGACTTGGCGGAGGGACGAAAATCCTCGTTGACAAGGGAGTACAGAAGGGACTCAACGAGGTTGTTATTATGTTTGTTGGGAGAGGTTGTTAATTATAATTTGGAGAAATTGAAATGCTCTTCGTATTTGCTTTCCATTTAGAGTGGATTCAAGTTGGGCGAGCTTCAATTAAGCAGTGACAAAATATAGATATACCCAGCCTCTAAAGCAAATTAATTTGTTATTCAGTGGCTTGACGACATTAATGTTGATTGCTTTATTAATCCATGTTGATTTGCAATTTAATAGTGCTTAATTGGTGATATGTATGCATATTGAATCATCGCTGCGCTCACTACACAGTGGTAATTACTTATTTATTTGTATCCTGCTTGCAGGTTTTCTACGGAATAGGTCTCTGCTCAACAAGCCCGGGAAAGGAAGAAGGTTTTATTCGTGAATGAGCTCGAATCAAGTAGCCAAAAGATTGCGGGACAAGAACTCTCCAAAATTATGAGGTTAGAAAATTTCGCTTTGATAATGAAAACGCTATGCTTCGAAAGGTATACAATAAGATTGGTATTAGGCTGTGGATTATATACTATTTATTTATAGGTTAACCGATACTAAAAGAAATTGTACTGTTATCTTTTACTTAGCTGCAGGTGGTCCTTATGGAATACTAGGGCCTAAAAGGTGATGAAAAGTATAGAGCCAAAGCGGGACCCAATTGGGGCAAAAGCTAAGTTCATGGACCATTGGCCTCGTGCCTTCTCTCCTTACCAGGTTACAAGGAACTAGGATAATTTGCGTGTGCTTAGTGCCTGTAATAATTAATACATTTTTTCGCCCAGTTTTGTTTAGAGCTCTGCAAAGACTTTATATTATGGGCTATTTTAGACTGCGAATTTAGCAAACATGCTATTTTTTTCTATTTTCTACATATTTATTTACAATATTAATAATTAATAATAATAATAATAAATAATAATCTAATGTATGCTGCCCAGTACCTTGTCGATGTAAATTTTCATACCATGATTATTTGTTCATGTGTGCAGAACCTCGGTGGAAAAGTGATATTGACCTTGTAGGACTACACATAGTTCTAAAACATCCTCTTTTCGCATTTACATTAGAGAGTCCAATAAATTTCCAAACACTATGAATAATCTTTTATCCCATATCTTATATCTGTTAACTCAGTCTGTATCGAGTGCCAAGAAGTTGGAGTTTATAATTAGAATAGGTTCTTGCCACCATAACACCTCTAGTACGGAACGACATATATTTTCTTCTCAAGTAAGGATCTCTCCGGTATTTGTTTGGGGAAATTGTACGAAATACATATCCCCTTCTCTTTACATGATGTGTGAAGGAGGGGACAATATATACGGTGTAGAACTGTGTGAGTCTTGGTAGACAAATCCTCATAGCTAATATAGTACAACTACTCCCGGCAATCATACAACAAAGAATAAGATCATGTCATATGCAGTATCTATCAATTCAATGCATATCTTAGAATATGAATGTAGAATTTCTAACGAACAATGTAGAATTTCTTGACTGATTCATGTTCTTCATATTTAAAAAAAACATCTTAGCTCTTGAAAACAGCAGCATATGACAAAACGAAATATTCAATCGTCTCTTTGATGTACCCCAAGTGAACTGTTTGAACATGCAAAAGACGGTCAAAATTGTGAACATGAATGTATTAACTATTGATGTGTTAATTCTCGCACTAAAATGATTTTCAGTTCACTTAAGGTACCTATAAAAACGTTAATCTGCAAATTCTTACTGATTCAATCGTGTTAAGGGATAAAAAATGATCCATAAAGAACATAACTGGTTTACTTTCCACGTATGCATACACCAAACAGACCCAAACACAAATATTAAAAAGTTTCTGAGGGGCATTTGTATCAGCAAAAGAACATTATGATTTCATGATGTTACGATTCAAGGGAAATTTTTGGTTTAAGCCATTACCTTTAATATCAAAAATTCTCTCTTCCAAAGATGCACATGACCGAGTAATAGAGCCACAGATCACCGACTACGAATGGGTCTAGTTCCTTCCGATTTTAATGGCCGATTACTGGAATGCATTTCTCATACCAAACCAGAATCATATACATATAGTGCAATCATTCCTTTCGAGTTCCTGATCTTCTTCCGAATCTTATAAGAACCTGTTCCAAACTTCAAAATTTCATGAAATGTTTGCGGTTAGGGAGCGATTACAATTAGTGGAAATGTAATCTAATTCAGAAAGAAGTAGAGGATAGGAGGGATAAACATCATATAGAAGAATCCTCAATTAACCCAGGTCAAAAATTAAGGATTTTGTAAAAAAAAGAGAAATTTGTTAAATTTCTCAAGTAGGAATATTAAGGATACTAGAAATTATATGGAATAATTAAAAAAAGGTCAACCCGTAGAATAAGAAGATGCGAAACGTGATAAATGTGTTTAAAGTTGTAAAACAAAATTGGTGTGTTGATAAGGGTTGTTGATTGGCTTGCGCCGCCATCGGTTAAATTCTCACCATAGAATTTAAATAGGTTATTAAAGCCAATTTTAAAAGACAAAAGGTTATATTTAACCATGGTATGTGAAGCACCATAATTTCTGATAGTCTATTGAGGTGGGCCAAAATACTAAAACAAGAATAAAGAAGCAGATAAATAAACTTCCTTAACCCAATTGCCCATGAAAGGAAGATTTTGGGTTTAATTTGAATTTAAACAGTAGTAAATAATGGCCCAAAGGTTTGATTTAAATTTGATTAATATGGAAAAGTGACTAATAAGATCATAGAAGTAATTACAAGCATGGAACTTATATATATAACTCAATTATAATGCCCGAGGAATATGTTTAACGAAAAGGAATATTGAGAACAAATGATAACGGTGTGAGGCCCAATTCCCAAATTTGAAATCCGTTAAGAGACATGACTTCATGGATATCACAACTAGTTGCTTGTTCTATTAAGGATAGTTGTTATAATTAAGTGAAAAAAAAAGAAAAAAATTTTATAAGGTAAATGAAATTTGTGTATCTGTACAGTTTGTAATTAGATTTGAGCAATTATTCTTTCGATGAGATTCTAGTTAACGCCATGTAGATACGATATTGTGGCGTTAGGACCTAGTTGAATAATATTATAATAAAATGAATGTTAAGAAGATGAATAGTGAATAGAAACTTCTATAAAATTTAACAAGCATAAAGCCCCCCAATAATTTGCTATTTTTATGGGATATTCATATGAAAAATAGAGCGTGGGAAAGTGAACTGTCTTCCGATGCCATTATTGAAGCAGAGGAAGAACAACCTATCTAGCAATAATTAAAGGGGCATTTTGATTATTCTTGCAGAATTTAAAGCAAGAGCACATTTTTTGAGAGGTTGCAGTAAGTTCCCAATTGAAGATGTTAGTAGGTGGTAGCGAACTAAAAAACCAGAAGCTAACTCAGTCCCCTCAGTCAGCCCATTGAAGCCTGAACATTAGCCTTACTTGTGTCTCTTAAGCCAACGCCACTATTGTTGCC
>NW_023590692.1:0-91988 GCF_014843425.1 Jatropha curcas
AAGAGAGAGATGATGGTCCATCCCGAGATTGTTGGGTGTTTTTTTTGTTTTTGTTAAAATTAAAGTAGTCTAGATAAATGAAGAAAAAAATTTTCTTATAGAAGATTAAAGGAGGGAATGTAACAAAGAGAGAGGGAAGACTGGTTGCTAAAAGTTATGCGAAGGAAGAAGAAATTTAAAACCAAAAGCGCCGCTTAGTTTTTCTCTGGAGCTATTGTGTTAGAGTGTAGCCATTCTTGTATTTTAAAGCTGTGAAATTCTCTGTAATCTCAGCAACTAGGAAGACTGGGCGTTTGTACTTGGTGCTTTAAAACGCTAGTGTTTTCCTCCTCTGCGGGTGTAAGGTAAGACTTCAAATAACTGGCCAGAATGTAGAATAACCAATAGTGTTTTGTGGCTTGCTTTCCCGTTTAAAGTATACTTTAGAATATCATATGCGATGGTTTGTGGCGATGGTTGTGCAAAAGAAGGAAAAAAGAGGGGGTTTGGTTTGTTTGGCGAGGTCTAGCTTTTCTTGGCAAGCATGTGTTGTTTTCACAGCTTATACTAAAGAGGACCATCCATGGTATGATGCATGGCGCATGCAGTTTTAATCTTCTTGGCTAAGATTGAAGTGTATGATGAGGATCTCATGTTAGCAGTTGGGAATCGATTAGTGACTTGTAAAAAAATACGTGAGCTATTATTAAGTTAAGTCTTTGAGTTCGATGCAGTGGTCGCGCAGTTGCTAATGTAGTTCCAATATATTACGAAGGTAGTTGTGAAGGTTCTAAAAGCGTTCCGAGTATCTGAGGTCGATAATCGCTGCTAATATTTGGAACCATGACCAGATTGTAGATGACGCATGGATACTCGCATCTGGCATGCGAAGAGATGTCTATTCCTGCCGTGGAATGCAAAGTTCGTCAGTACGAGGCCGAGTACCCGGGGTGAAATCCCATACAATGGCATATGTATTTATGGAAAGTCCATCGCAGAGGAGGTATGTTGTATTTCTGTTTTCGTTCTCTGCTTAGCTTTAAGCTGGGAAGCAATTTATAGAAGTTACTGTGATTGTGGAGAACTATGATGTGTGATAGGCATCTCTGGAGTTTTTTGTCCAGAAAGAAAAGGCAGCATAAAAATGGTAAAGAGATTTGGCAGTCAATAGTTACTGAATGGTTAGACCGGATGTTGTTGTTGGTCCTGCCAATCATGAACCTGCAAACCTTCTTTGAGAATTGGGAAAGGGTAGCGTGGCTCCGGAAGGACCGAGAAATAACGATTATGGAAAGAGAAAAGAAAAAAAGTGAGACCTGGCTGGAATTCAGTAGCTGCGAATGGCTCTCTAGATGGAATTTGTTGAGTATTTTGCGAGACAGAGAATATTATTTGCCAGTGAAGTATGTACTGAATGGTGTCAGACGCTGAATTGTGGTTGTTGGTGCCTGCGCAATGCCCTGGACCTTTCAAACGCTTGTTAAATTGAGGGTAGCCCGGTTCCGAAAGGACCGAGAAAAGTAAACATTGTGGAAAAAAAAAGTGAGACGCCCGAAGGCTTCGATTGAGCTGCATGGTTGAGAGATTGGAATGTTTTATATTTGCAGGCCAAAGGAATTTGTTGCTAGTTTTCAGAAAACAGTAACAGTCAAGATCAAAGAGTTCACGTAGCTGCGCTGGCCCGTAATTTTTTTGTATGGCGACGTGCAACATAATGCCATGTATTACTTGTGAGGCCCTGATGTTTTTTGCTTCTCGTCTCTCGTCTCTCCGTATCCTCTTCTCTCCTCTCTGTGTTTTTTTTTTTTTTTTTTGTTTTGTGATTAAATTAGCAAATTGAAGAGGCTGGATGTTTCATATTTTGGCAGACCAAGAATCGATTTGGTTGTTAATTAAAGAAACATTAAATGCAAGAATCAAAAGGTTCATATGCGTCTGTGCCTATTATAGCAACCGGCAAAGTAGATCCATGTATTGTTGAGGTTGTACTACTGTGAAAATCGTGGAGTGTTTGCTCCTTATCTGCTTTTGTGATGGAGCTAGGCAAATTCATTTATTTGTATTTTTTAATAAGATTAAGATGCAGAAACTTGGTTTAACTACTGGCTGTTTTCGGGTTGGGTGAGTTTGTTTTCTTTGTGAACTTGGCGTTTTTAAATTGATAAGTGCGTGTGTTCGCATTTCTTTGGTACAGGAGAAGTAATGTGTGTTAAACATCCTCGAGGCCAAAGGAGAGCCAAGAGGTGCACTTGGAGTTTTATGGAGTCACGAAGTGTTGGAGATGAGTAGTAACGGTGGCGCAATCTTTCGTGCTTTATCGTCTGCATTTAAGGTTTGTGAGTTTCTATTATCTGCAATACGGTGTGTCATTATGCATGCTTAAAGTTAAGGGATTGTGAGCGGCATTTCTCAAAAGTACAGAGGTGTCAACTGTTGGATGATATTGCTTCTTTCGCCGCAAAATTCGAACAGTGTTAAGGACGAATCTTGTTTGACCTCCTTCACCTCTTTTTTAAATTTTTGTCTTGCATGGAGGTGGATCCGAGAAAGGCGCTGTAAGCTTTAAATGCGAGTGGAGTTGTTGTGTAGGCACAAAATTTCGACTAAAGCCTATCTGTGTGTTCTATTAATGCTGAAAAATAGTGGTGAGAATTTTCTATTTTAGCTTCTGCAAGCTAGAAAACTTGTGTCTGGGTGTCTGGGTTTTGCCGCGTCTAAGGCTCTAGAAAAGGTGACTCTCAGGCATCGCTTTTTAGACGCAAGTTATTCGCAGAAGGAGACATCGATCGGAATTGATACAGTGCGATATGCTGATGTAAGGGTTTCCGGATTGAGAGAGGAACTGAAATTTCTTTCCTTGGTCAGTGCAGTTGATGGTCAAGGAAAGAGGAACACTGTGTACAAAATAAGGAAGTCATAACTGAGATTGAGCCAGTAATTGTTGAAGAACAGTCAAGCTCTCCCTTTAACGCTGTCGTCCGGCATTAAGTTATTGAGGCTGCATAAGCTTTAGCAAGTTTTATTTGAGGCTGAGACTCGTTCATTTAGGTTAGTGGAGGGCCAAGCTTCTATTTGTGGGCTTGGTAATGCATTTTGATTGGAGGTAGTTTGTTATGTTATAACTGTTTTCTAAGAATCTTATGGAAGTTATAATTTTAGATGATTTCCAGTGTAATGATAGCATAGATGTGAGTAGATGTTAAAAAAGTATATTAAGTTTTACGCTGTTTTAGACAAAATTTGTTTGCCTTGAATAATTTATAAATGGTTTGCATTTACAATTTATTTAAATGAATAACTCTTAGGCACGTGTTTTTGGGCTTGAGTTCTGAAGCAATTGAAGGCTAGGGCTTGATGAGTGCCCAAGACCTCAGCTTGGGCTTTCTTATTCATCACTCTAGATTGCAGATTACAGCTGTGGTAGGTATTGAATTTATTGACGTATTTTGTCGCTACAGATTTATCTTTTTTTGGTTTGCGTTGATTTTTATGGCTTGCAAATTGTTTATTGGCTTCTATTGAGTTACTAAGATAAAGTGTTCTAGTTGAATTTATCTATGTGCCTAAGTGAGTTGGTTGGATATGCACTTGGTCAAGGTAGTGCGCGGAATGGTGCCCATGGAACCTTTGCTGTAAAATCTTTTTATCTGATTTTCTTGCGCCTTTTTTGTTTGTTTATTCTTTTATCTTTGTTGTTTCTTCTCACTTGCGGCAATTGTCTAAGCGCCAACTCGACGCCTGTGAAATGGCCAGGAACCAAATTTAGATTGAGATTCATGGATGCCACTGTTAGAGATGATGGTGCCTTCCTCGCATCAGAAAAGCTTGGCTATTAATGCCGTACAGATTTGATGGCTATGTCAAGGAGCCACGTCATATTCATGGCCTAGTTGTTTTGGGTATACTCTTTGTTTGGGCAGTGAGCTGGACCTTCATGGTATTCGCTCTAGCTGTTTTTGATGTTTTTTTTTGTAGAGCTTGTTAGTGCCTCAGGTTCTGTTGTTTTTCCAGGTTTGGGTTAAGGGGCTTGCTTTCCTATCCAGCCATCATAGAGCTGGTAAAAAAATTGCCTTTGTGTGCAAGTAGGCAGGGTTACCATGGTCACAGAACTTTTTGGGCACCTAGTAGCGCGTGTTTGGAGACTGCTGATGATCTGGAAAGTCCCTGAAGGATGAAAGCTCATGAGTTAGGGCTGCTTGTTCCTGCATGGATATTGTTCATAGGTAGATAAGTTGCTGTGAACATTAAAGAATGGCTTTTGAATAGTTTAAATCCTGATTGTAGTTTAGGGAATTTGGATTGATCACATTGCAGACTGGTCTCTTGTTCTTTCTTTTTTTTGGATTCGGCGCTGAGTATAAGACTTTTGGGGCAGGAAAATGTTAAACGGCAATTCTCTGTGGGCTTCTTTCTTTCTCCCTTACCCCTTTCCCGTTTTTTTTTTTTTTTTTTTCCACCTGGGCAATTGTCTAGTGCTCGAACTCCGCAAGTAGGTAGAGTGGGTCCAAGAATGTTCAAATTTTGTATGTGCTGTACGTAAACACTTGTGAAGTAGAGCAGAAATAGGCCTGAGCAGGTTTGCCCGATCTGAGTCTTGTGTTTGGTTGACCAAAGTATTCTTTCAATCCAGCATAATATGGCTGGCCCCCCCCCAGAAACCTTGGAAGTGTCCAGGCAGGAGAGTGTCCTAGTTACAGAATAAATTGAATTCTTCCAATCATCTAAGACTAATAACAGTAGTTACCTTGGTTATCTCGACTGGCTGATGCCTAAAAAGAATTTTGTATGGCTTAGCAAAGATACCGTCTTCTGGCATGTTGTTTCGAGTGATGCCAGAGTGTTCCTCTCTTCCTTGATTTTCTGTGTTAGCCGTCAGGCTCCTACTGTTGATCTTTTGTTGCGAGTCTTAGCTGAATTTTACTAGCCGTCCTATATTTCAGTAATGTTCCCAATTAATGGTTTTGCCCTTAACATTCGAAGGCCATGCATCAAAGATAAGTGAAGCATTGGATGGGCTGAACATGTGTTTGAATGGTACTGAATGGTGCCAGCCTAACTTTTGCACGTCTGGGATCTCGGGAGGTGCGATCGATTGGAGTGTGGGACTCTCTCGCCTTTTCAAAAAGCGTATGGAAGCGTGGGAAGTAACGTAGACGATCTGAAGCTTGAGAAATAAGTTTATTGCGTAATAGTTTGGGCAGTGTTTGCGTTGTCCCTTTTATCGGCTGTATTCATTGAGTACCGGAAATCTTGCCTTATTGATTCTAGGTACTGGAAGGTTAATCCTTCTTCCAATGCAAGATGGTGGTTGGATTGAGTACAGAGTGTTGATGTTCAGATTTGATGGTGTGACGTTGCAAGATGGTGATGTTACACTCAGCATGGATTGGCAAAGGTATCATTTAAGGTGGCTTTGGAAGAATTTTCGTGTTTTGCTTGATGAAGTATAATGTTCTTCTTTACTTCTAAACAGTTTTAGCTTGTAAAAGGCTTTCATGTGACCTGATTTGTCAGATAGAAACAGCAGAAACGGCGATCTTTTTTCTCTCTTTGAAGCTTGGATTCCTTTTGTTAAATTCGAAGCAAAACCTTATTTGGAAGCACTATTGGTGGGTTTTACGAGGTGCTTTGACAGTTGAGCCGCTAGTTGAAGATTGAACAATGGCCGAACTTAATGCATGTTCTTCTTTTTTTTTTTTTTGTGTTGACTTGTGCTTGTGGCGGAGGCATGCTCCTGTCTCGTTCTCCGCTGGACAAAGAGATTCGTTGTGAGTTCGTGTAAGGTATGCTTTTACTGGCAATTACAATGAGTACTTTGGATTTGCAACTGATGTAGGAATGCTGTGACCGTACCTTGATGGCTTGTGAATGAATATGATTCATGGTCTCTTCGCCCAGAGGGGCCTGTCAGCTGATTGGTTGAAGATGTAATGTTAATCCATCTTTGGAGGTAGTCATTAAAGGACTCTGCTTGATGCTGAGTGGCAAATGTCTTTTTCACTTTACTGTAAAGTTGGTTGGCTTATAATGAATAATTCGCTTTCTTTGCGAGGTTAGTGGAATGGCGCAACATTTTGGCATTCCAGTTGAAGATGGTGGTGGGTTGGTTTTTTTTTTTTTTTTTGACTTGTGCTTTGGCGACATCTCTGTCTCTTTCCCTGACAAAAATTCTTGTGAGTTCTGTAGGTATCTTTTACTGGCAATTACAATGAGTACTTTGGATTTGCAACTGATGTAGATGCTGTGACCTACTTGATGCTTGTGAATGATATGATTCATGGTCTCTTCCCAGAGGCTGTCACTATTGGTGAAGATGTATGTTAATCCCATCTTTGGAGGAGTCATTAAAGGACTCTGCTTGATCTGATGCAAATTCTTTTTCACTTTACTTAATTGTTGCTTATAATGATAATTCCTTTCTTTGCAGGTTAGTGGAATGCCAACATTTTGCATTCCAGTTGAAGATGGTGGTGTTGGATTTGATTACCGTCTCCACATGGCCATTGCTGATAAATGGATTGAGATTCTCCAGTATGTTTTCATCAAAACCTTTAGGACTTCGTTTAACTACCTTTATTTGATGTTAGTTTTAAGATGGAAGACCAAATCTAACATATTTGTTGCTTTGCATTGATACTGGCTGTAGGAAGAGAGATGAAGACTGGAGAATGGGTGACATTGTACACACGCTGACCAACAGAAGGTGGTTGGAAAAGTGTGTTGCTTATGCTGAAAGTCATGACCAAGCTCTCGTTGGTGATAAAACTATCGCATTTTGGTTGATGGACAAGGTCATATAATTTCTTGCTCATTGATATTGCGCACATCACTGAACCTGAAGAGTATGCACACAAAAACAATTCAAAAGTTGAAGTGTCAATATGCTTTATTGTTCTAAGGATGGGATTCAATTTGCATTTCTGTGGTAATTACTTTATGAACATATTCTTGCTGGAGAAAGATTGAAAAATAGAGTATAGCATTACCTATGAGTTTCATTCTTTATAATGTTTTAGGCTGTTCGAGTTTAGGCACCAGTGCATTGTCTACCTGTAAATAGTTCTTTTCCTTTCCATTTTGTAAACATAGCTCAGAAAATCAGTTGGATTGCTTTGTCACTCTAACTTTAAACATTAAATTGATTTACTTATTTTTTGACCATGACATGTTTGGAGTCAAACAAATAGCACCGTGTAAGAGCTTCCAAAGAAAACGAGACAGAAGCATACGTTAGTAGTTACTGTCATCCAATTTATCCTATTCACCTTAGGAAAACTTTCTCAGGATATGTACGACTTCATGGCTCTCGACAGACCATCTACCCCTCTTATAGATCGTGGAATAGCATTGCACAAAATGATCAGGCTTATTACCATGGGATTGGGCGGAGAAGGATATTTGAATTTTATGGGAAATGAATTTGGGCATCCTGGTAAGATTGCTTAATTCAGTTAAACTGGTTATTAATTGTGAGTGTCCTTTGGCTTATTGTTATTTGATGAACTGATATTCATCCATGATTCATGTATATAGTTTTTTATTTCTTTATTTTTCCTTTGATTAGAGTGGATTGATTTCCCAAGAGGCGAACAACAGCTTCCCAGCGGCAAAGTAATTCCAGGGAACAATCACAGTTATGATAAGTGCCGACGTAGATTTGATTTAGTAAGTTGTTTTTTTTTTTTTTTCCTGATTTTATAGCTCATTTTTATTAGCCAATTTCTTTAGTTTCATTGATGATTTCATCGTGTCGCTTAGCATTGGTATTAACAACTGATCAGTAACATGATGGAGCAACTTCTTCTATATCAAGACATAGGCAAATTTCTACTGGTTGGGTCTGGATTCTCTGTTGATCCTTGATCTATTGGAGAGTAATAATATAGGTATTTGTGCTGAAAAGTAAATAGCCAAGCAGGAGCATAAACAAATCACCTTTACTAAGGACTCAATGATGTAGCTTTACGATGCAATAAATGACGGACCAGCCATAATTTAGAGGCTTAATCTGAGGCATATTAATTAAGACTTCCTTAACCTTTTTCTAATTATTCTAAAGGAGAAATAACCAAAACCAATCCATATTAAACTGAAACCACTGGATTTGAAGACATTTTTTTCTATTTTTTTTAGAAACTGAATTTTCAACTAGGTTGCAGTTTTCCATGTTTTAGCAACCTCATCAACTGAACCAATCAAATACCACCTATGTGTTATTGTTCAGTTTGCTCAATTTCGTTTCCATAAAGAAGGGTACTTGCCTTTGCATAACAACCTTCATAAAAGGGAAAAGAATCTTCCTGTTTTATGTTTCCCCTTAGGGCTTCGTCAATTCATAGAAAATATTGAAAGAAGTTAGAAATAGTATGGACTAGGAGGATTTAGAATTGGCTGATCATGCGACTTTGTATGCTGTGTTACTCAGAGTTGGGTAGGCGAAAAAAGCTTATACATGACATAAGTATGTAGCCTGCTTTTGGACTGTAAATAACTAAATGTGACTTGGTTAGATGTAATAACTCAGTTTTATTTTGGTTCCATTTTCTTTTTCTTCTATTGCCAGGTTTTCCTTTTTGATTTAGAACATGATTTGGATTCTTGAACCAAGCAAAACTTTCTAACTGATTTTTCTTAACATTCTGAAGTTCGATTATTAGGATACTATTGTGCACCTCTCTCTCTGTGCATGTGTTATCAATTTTATTGTTGTATACATCGCCATAGAAGAAAAAGAAAGAGGTCACAATTCATTTGAATTAATTTACTCTGGCACATTGTGATCGTTAATACCTTTTGAGGATCTTCTTACAGTTATACTGCTTTTGTGCAAGACTATCTATATGCTGGCCTCTGAAAACATTTTTCAAGAATTACCTAACCAGCAGATTCAATAAAGCATCGCTGGCGTAACTTGTTAAAGATATATGCTTGTTTAAGCATGTGAATATCTTACCGTTTTGAGTTTCAAGGACATTGTGGTCATGTATGACTTTTGCATTGTTATAAATGTCTCTTTGTTGAAGATCATGTCTGTTGCTAATGGATGCTCACCAATATGACCTGGCAACTATAAATCTATGATTGTTTAAGATGGTTGAGATCTTTATCTGTTTAATGTTTCTACCAAGTCATAGGGAGAATATGCCAACAAGATGATTAAAAAATTGGAAAAAGACATAATTTTAGCCACATAAAGAACTTTGTCCTGCTCCTTATTAGTAAGTTTGCCTTGTGTCTTCTGATGCAGTAATCACCTTTGTTCGGTTCTTTTCCATCATCTTATTACTGTTTCAACTCACCTTTGTGCCTTATGAAAGTAGGTGTTCCAGGATAGGTTGTAGATAAATTTTGATGTGTCCAATTCATTTTTGGTGTGCATGCACAGGGGGATGCAAAGTATCTAAGGTATCATGGAATGCAAGAATTCGATCGGGCAATGCAGCATGTTGAAGCAGCCTATGGTGTAAGTTCCAACCATACCATTTGTTTGGTGTCAATTTGGTGGCTGTTGTCCAGAATTCACAGATTATCCATTTGTTTGTGATTATTCTGCGTACACTGCTAAAAGAATTAGAATCACTAGATACTTTTTTCACACAAAATGCTGGTATTGGTAGAATAGGCAGTCTATCTCTGCTAGACACTCATTTAATCATCCCCTCCTTACACTACAACGGGATACCATAAGCACATTATCATCAGTCACAACTCAACATGTTAGAAGGCCATTGTGATTTACACTATACCTTGTGGTTTAAAATTTCCATGACAGTTTGCAAAAAATAAAATAACTAGGTAAACATTTAAGAGAAGGCATTAAATTGTTTGAAATGGATCCCACAATGTCATAGATAGTGGCTGGATGTGACATCGTCCCTAGTAACTATTATTTACTATTGTTGCTGAAATTTTTTGAGTAAGAAATTTTACGAGATAAGTTTGTTTCTATGCTTCCTAAATGTCCCTATTTTACGTATTTTCCATTAAGTTATTAACCTAGATATCTCATTAAGCATAATGGTAACCTTCATCTACTGATTTTATCTGACATTATTAGCTGTTATTAATTTCACGTTGTTGAGAACTTCAAAATTATAGCTAAAGGAGTACAGAGAAAACTGAGATAATAAATTTAGATTGCTGAAGTATTGCAGAGCAGTAAAATTGTTATGACCTTAAGAGAATTATACCTCAAAAGATAGCTATTGAGGTTGGAGACAGCCTGAGTTCATACTTACAATGTGAGATCCAAGATAAGTCTCATACCTTGTCTTGCAACTAGCATCCTGACATCCCTTCACACTCCACAATCTTAGCTTCGTGCGAGGGTGGTTGTATGCTATGTCTTTTCCTAGCCCCGGGCGAACATTGCAATATCAGCGTCACCATCTGCGCCACTTTATTGTAAATGGGAGAACCGGTAATTGGCTATGATATTAATTGTTATGGACGTGGGAGCGCCATACCTCAAAAGCTAGTTGTTGAGGTTGGAGAGTCCAAGTTCATATAAACCTTTTACATTGAAATCCTATACTTCCAATATGGGACTTAAGACAAGTCTCATAAATTGTCTTGCAACTAGTATCCTAACAGAAATATAGTAGACGTTGAAGATTGTCATATAATTTTTTTATGGTCCCATATTATCTATTACTAAAAAGCTTGAATATCATACTTTGTCAATGTTTAATGTGGACATTGGAAGAAAATCATTTGATGTGTTTCTTCATTGAGCTTATATAAAACCTATGCTCGTTTCGGATTGTTCCTTTTTTTTATTTTTTATTTTTGAAAATGGAATGAATATAAGGCAACTGTTGATGCAGTTCATGACTTCTGAGCACCAATTTATATCTCGAAAAGATGAAGGAGATCGGATCATTGTCTTTGAGAGGGGAAACCTCGTTTTTGTGTTCAATTTTCATTGGTCTAACAGCTATTCGGACTATCGAATTGGTTGCGTAAAGCCAGGAAAGTACAAGGTATGGTCTTTTTATCTTTCTTCAGTGGTCATATATATAAAAAAAATCACTTGTTTTAATTATGGGCTCTGCATATGTCATGCTTTGGATGATTAATCTTGTGTGATCTGTGATGAGCGACTCATTATTGATCTTGTTTTAATCCAAGGTTGCTAAATTTTTCATATTATAAGCCAAATGTTTTCCAATTTTATGCTTAGACCATGTTGTTACTCTTTCAGATTGTCTTGGATTCTGATGATACCTTGTTTGGAGGCTTCAGCAGGCTTAATCACAATGCTGAGTACTTCACTTTTGTAAGAAAATTCACCTGAAACCTAGATTTTACTTTCCTACTCCAACTCTCCCCTTATAAACATAAAATAAAATGGGTTTTGAATTTGTATATTTAATTTTGCAGGAAGGATGGTATGATAACCGGCCCCGATCCTTCATGGTGTATGCACCAAGCAGAACAGCAGTAGTCTATGCTTTAGTGGAGGATGAAGAGAAACCAACCATCACCGTCGATAGCTAAGATAAAGGATCTTACAACAGGTTCCTCTGAAGCAGGAATAACATTATTGATCTACAGGAATGACAATCACTTGGGCCTACAATCGATGTCACAATCCTTGCGCTTTTTCGCTCAGCACTTTCACCAGCCAAGTCAGCCCAGTTGAAACTGAAAAGGGAAAGAGAAAGATGTTTGCCAGATCGCAGAACCATGCAAATATCCTAGCCAGCTCGAACTTTTAAATCATACAAGCAAAGTTTCCTGTGGCAAAACCATTACTGTGTAAATGCTTTATTTAGCGTTTAGCAGAGCTAAGTTATGTTTATACACGTCCAGATAAGCAGATAAGTTTTTGTGTATAGGCGGTACAAGGAAAACTGCCGTGACAACTGGTGGTGCTTTTTTAATAAGTTTCAAAATCTCTAGACTATATATTTTTGTCAAGTTAGGCTGTACCATGGTGGAGCCACTATCTGCAAGAACCAAAATGTCAGTTTCAGGCTTACCTTCTTGGGCTGTGAAGGAAAAAAGAGCAGCACCGTACAAATTATGAAACAAATAAAACATTCATTGCACTTGTCCAATTAAAAGAATCGAAAACAACCATGCAAATCTTACAAATTAGAATTATGACTGGAGGGGTGTCTTAATAGTTTTAGCACCCAACAACACGCATGAAAACAAACCCATTATTTATGTATATACAAAACAAAAACCATGATTAAGAGCTAACAAAGGTAGTTTCAGAGATAGAGCCGCGAGTCAAGTGGTGCAGAACACTAGTTGGTGATGAATTGGTGGAAGATCTGAGTGCCTCAGCAAGAGGTCCTCCCATGGATGCCATATGGTTCGTGCCCCAAGTACCTGTCCAATTTACTTGCAGTTGGTCCCTTTCATTGCCTCTTGTGCCTGATGGTTCCTCTCCATTCCCAGTGGATAGCTTCAAAGACACATCCGAAGATGAGTTTCCGGGCATTGAAATTGTAAGGCAAGTTGCAGAATTCATTGAACTAGAATTGCTTCTAGCATTATCTGGTTCTTGGTGCGAGCGCGGCCAATCATCAAAAAAATGCCTTAAAATGTGACCGTCATTTCTGTTAGTGACCTCAATTTGAGTTCCGAGGAGACCTTTGATTTCAGGTTTGGAATCTGAGCAACTGTAAAGGAACAAAAGAATATGGGCAACAAGAGTTGAAAAGATGAAGCAAAGAACAAAACAAAGGAAAGTGCCTAACCTAAAATTAAAAGGAAAAAGAAATGCACATGCAAAAGAAAACATTATCTTCAAAAGATGTGGTTAGGGTTTACTTTGTAAAGAATCTAAAGCACTTCCCCCAGATATGAGACACATTTATGTTTACTGTTCAGACCTCTAACATGGTCCTACCAGTGGCAGCATATATCTTACTATATATATTCTAACACAGTGAGATTCCCTCGTGTCCCCAATTTGAAAGCTATGTTCCATCACATTATCGGAACCCCAAAAATTCAGTTTAGTAAAACTAAGCCCTAAAAATCCCATTTGACTCGTATTTAGCGACTCATAATGCAATAAAAATATCCCATTTTTTTTAATAATAAAAATGCAGGTAGGCATCAAGATTTACCCATTATTGAGGTGGAGGAGATCAGAGGAAGGCGACTGGCCAGAAAAAGAAAACATTGTCTCATTAGTCACCGCTCCTAAGGGTGGTGCAACAATGGGTGAAGCGCTGTTAAAACCAGCAGCAGCATTGGCTGCACCACCCGTAGAGCCGACACCGCTGCCACCACCAGCAGTAGCAGTAGTTGTGGTGGTAGTAGTGGAGGAGGTAGGTGTGGGAATTTCCACAGGCTTTCTTGAACGATTGCGGCCGCGATGCACGTGGCGCTCGCAATATTTTTGGCCGGCCACCACGTCCCTCGAGCACCGCCATTTCTTTCCATCTGTTCTCCGGCACCGGCCTGGCTCCGGATCCATTGCTGCTCTTCCCCAATACCCTGTTTGCAACACTGATAAAACAAGATGATAACCCAAATCCCATATCTATAACAAATCAAGAAAAACATAAACAGCAAGATTTTGTTTTACCAAGATCAAGAAAACCAAATAAAATACATTTACCAAGAAAAGCATGAACAAGCAAAGGAACGAATATCAAAGAAAACAGTTTTACTCTTTAATCTTGAAAACGAAGAAAATAATTATTAAATAGCATATATTATATGTAATAGCAAAAACTTACAAGCAGGTTGATAATAAGAGTAATGTTGAAGTGGGTGGTGAAGGAAATATGGAGAGTGAATAATGCTTTTCTTGATTGGTTGAAGGAGCTCAGGAGGAACTGTAGCACCAGCTAACATATATCTATAGATCAAAGCTTGAAGCTCTAGTTCTTGCCATTGAGCCAAGCTAAAGAAACTCCCTCCCATACCTAAATTAAATCAAAAAAACAAAAACAAAAAAAGAAAAAAGTGTAGTCAAGTAACTTTCTATAGGAAGAAACTGAAAAACTTTGTTAGATGAGAAGGAAAGATTGCAAGAAAAAGGAAAGAGAGGGTTTTAATTTATTTACTGGGAAATCTGGTGGCTGGATCTGAAAGAGCTGACAAGTTACTGATTTTACTGTTGGGTTCAGGTACAAACAAAGAAAGAGGAGCAGCAATAGAAGAGGCAGATGGGTTTTGTTGTTGTTGTTGTGGTGGCGGTTGTTTTTGGGTATCCAAGAGGAGTTTTGGCATCTTGACAGAAGGTTGTTGTTGTTCGCGTTCTTGTTGTTCTTCTGACGCATGCTGGTTTCTCCATTGCTTCAGAGAGAAGTCCATAGAAGAGAGAGAGAGAGATTTGTTTAATGAGTTTTTGGTTATTTATGAGTTTGGTTGAATTATTAAGTGAAACAGAAAGTTATTGCAAAAGCTTTTGCAGGTTGCCGTGTAAGTTCCTTTATATGTTTGGCAGATACTTGAGACTGTACCACACACCACAATTAAATGAAAAAAAAAAAAATAAAACAGAGAGAGAGAGAGAGAGATCTGACGAAGAAAGGCTGCAAAGTTTGTTTATAGCCAGTGGAGAAGCCTTGGTAGCACTTGAGAAAAAGACAGTCAGACAAGACAGTTGAGAGAAAAAGAGACTGAAAATATAATAAAGAAATAATTTTTAAAAGATTAGAGATACATATGGAGAGAAGAAATAACCTGCGTCTCTCTCTCACTCACTATTGTGCTTTGGGAAAAGCACAGTACAGAGAGAAAGAGGTGTTTGTTTGTGTGAATAAAAAAAGAAAGCTTTGCATTTTCTTTAAGGTCAACTGAAAACCATATACTCAATTTTAATACTACTTTTTATGATTTTGGCAAATTTTTTTCAATTTTATTGATTATTATTTATACTTTATTTTTCATAACCATGGTAGTCTTTGTGTGAATACAATCCAAATTCAGCAAACTTAAAAACGTTGAAACCGAGAGTATAAGCCCCACACATTACACGTTTGGGTTTCCTGAGTTTTCAAATTTAACTTGGAATATATAAATTTACCTTCCAATTTTATTATTATAACTTTATAGGATCTCCAATTTTTATTTTAACTCATTAAATATTTCAATTTATAAAATTATATCAGTTAAACTCTTCAACTTGTATAATTATTTTATTGAACACTTTGACTTATAAAATTAGATTAATTACATACCTATTAAATAATTGAAATATATGAAAATTAATATTTCAAAAGTTATGCTAATTACACATCAAATTAATATTTTACATATAAAAGAAAGAAATACTAAAAACTATTACTATTAGTGTGGAAAAGTATATAATGTTACCAAAGTTTGTAAATTTGCATGATAAGTCATTCACAAAATGAATTTATGTATTTACCCAAAATTTAACTGTGAAAAAGTTTTCTTGATTATGGGTCGAATACATAAATTCACTTCTGAATTTTATAACTTTAACTTTGTGGCACCTTAAACTTATGAATGATATATTATGCACTTAAACTTGTAAATTTTGATAACTTTTTACATTCATACCATCAACAATAATTTTAAAGGTTTTTAGCCTTTAAATGCAAAATATTCATTTGATGTTTAGTTAGTGTAATTTTTGCAACGATAATTTTCACATTTTTCAATTATTTCTTAAGTGTTTAATTGATCTAGTTTTGTAAGTTGAAATATTTAATAAAATGATTTTGCAAGTTAAAATGTTTAATATGTATCATTTTATAAGTCACAGCATTTGATAAGTCAAAGCAAAAATAAAAGATGTCATAAGGTTAAAATAACATAGTTCATGGTCTATAATTATATATTCGGTCGTTGATTATGAAAAGGATTATATTTGTCCAAACTGTCGATATACTCATGAACCAAACCAATTAAAATAAAAAATTTTTAAAAAATATTCTCACTTTATTTTTTCGTTTAATGGTAAAAAATACGCTTTTCAATAAAAAATTATTTTTTCTTAATTTAATCTATGGATAGGCTAACAGAATGAGTTTGGGCAAGTCAATCTCGTAACAAAGCAAATAATATTTTTGGTTGAATACATAAATTTACATTTCAATTTAGCAACTTTAAACTTGTAGCGTACTAACCTTTATGAATGAGCTATTGTATATTTAAATTTATAAATTTTAATAATATTGCACACCTTATAAACTAATAGTAATAATTTTTAGGGCTTTTGACCTTTATATTCAAAATGTCAATTTGATATATAGTTCACGTGACTTTTGAAATAATATCTTTACATTTTTCAACTATTTAATAGGTGTTTAATTGATTTAATTTTGCAAGTTGTAATGCTTAATAAAATGATTTTGAAAGTTTAAATATTTAATAGATTGCTGCAATAATATGATTAGTTAGGTTGTTTAGTTAGGGGTTAAGCCTAGTAGAAAATTGCTTAAGGTTAATCACTGTTTGATACATGTTCAAGAATATTTGCTTGTAGATTCTGCTAGAAATGGTGATCTTGGTCCCAGGTTCAAATCTTGATAATGTAATATTTAATTTGAATTTGTATTAAAAAAATATACTTTGATTTCTATTTTCACCAATACAATTTATACTTTCTTCTAGATTTTTTCTCTCCTTTTTTTTTTTTTTTTTTTTGAAAAGAAATAATATCTTTACACAATTTTCAACCTATTTAATAGGTGTTTAATTGATTAATTTTGCAAGTTGTAAGCTTAATAAAAATTGATTTTGAAAGTTAAATATTTAAAGATTGCTGCAATAAAAATGATTAGTTAGGGTTGTTTAGTTAGGTTAAGACCTAGTGGATAGAAATTGCTTAAGGTTAAGTCACTGTGAACATTCAAGAATAAATTTGCTTGTAGATCTCCTAAGAAATGTGATCTTGTCCCAGGTTCAAAATCTTGATAATGGGTAAATATTTAATTTGAATTTGTTTATAAAAAATATAGCTGATTTCTATTCAACCAAATACAATTTATACTTTCTTCTTAATTTTTTCTCATCCTTTTTTTTTTTTTTTTCCTTAGCTTGTAGTAATAAGCCTGTAGAGTATTATTAAATTTAAAAATTGACAAAAATATCTGTCATGCTGAATAGCATTCGTGCAACGCTCCCTTTATTCTGAAGGCTGATTAAAGAGGGGGTGTTGGACATCGATCTCTATTTGAAATGACACGCATGCTTTTGGATCATGGATAATCCCAAAAAATATCACTCCCATGCGGCAATTTGTTCTTTATTATGTTTTTCATTCCCCATTACAGAGATGGATTGTTCTGTTTTTTTTTTTTTTTTTTTTTTTCCTTAGCTTGTAGCTTTATAGCTGTAAGTATTATTAAATTTATAAATTGACAAAATATCTGTCATCTGGAGTAGCATTCGTGCAACGCTTCCCCTTATTTCTGAAGGCTTGATTAAGAGAGTGGGTGTTGGTGACTCGATCTCTATTTGGAATGACGCATGGCTTTTGGATCATGATAATCCCAAAATATCAACTCCCATGCCTGGCAATTGTTCTTTTTATTATGTTCATTCCCTCATTACAGATGATGGTTGTTTCTGGAGGGTTGATATCTTACATGCCTTATTTTCAGAGAGGGATAGAAAATGCATTCTTCAAATCCCCTTGAGTCCCTCTCGTCGTGAAGATGACTGGTTGTGGCGAGAGGAGAAGACTGGCCAATCCTCAGTTAGAAGTGCTTATAAGTTGCTTATGCGTGATTTCCTTTCTCTTACATCTGCTGACATGGGACGCTTCTGGTCCTTGCTGTGGAAACTAAAACTTCCAGCAAAGGTTAAAAATTATTGGGTGTATCCCAGTCCGAACTAGACTGGCTTCGAGGGGTTTGGAAATAGATATAATCTGTCCAATCTGTGGAAATGCTAATGAAACCTTACTGCATCTGTTTGTTGATTGTGTGTTTGCGAGAGAATGTTGGAACCGGGTTCTTGTTGGTGTTATTGATATATATGAGCTGCAGTTGGACTTTACCATGAATGAGTTCCTGTCAAATGTGTTTAATGTCTTTTCGCTTTCAGACACTCATAATTTCTGCTTTGTTATTTGGGTGATATGGAAGTTCAGGAATTCTGTGGTTTGGCAGCAAAACAACTCATCTGCTGCACAAGATTTAGGAGCAGGATTTGAATGGTTCCATTCTTGGCAGTATGCCCAAGTCCAGAAGTCGGTCCCTGATGCTTCTGTCAGTTCTGAGTTTGTGATATGGCAAAGGCCTGCTGTGGGATTTGTAAAGTGTAATACAGATGCATTGTTCAGACCACAGAATGAGTTTGTAGGTGCAGGTTGGGTGCTAAGGGATTCTTAGGGTGGGATAATTACTGCATGTCAAAAGGCAGTCCTTAGAGCTCATGATCCGCAGACAGCAGAGGCTCTCTCCTTTAGAGAAGCAATCAGTTGGGTCAAAAGAAAAGGTTTGAGCTGTGTCCTCTTTGAATATGACTCTCTCTCATTAGTTCAAACTTTAAAACGTCGTGTTCTGGACAAATCTTATTTTAGCAGTATTTAGCAGATTGTAAGCTGCTTTTTAAAGAACTTTTGCAATGTTCTTTTAGTTACGTTAAACGGTCAGTGAATTAAACTATATTTGGGATCGACAAGTGTGGGTAGTCCTCCTTCGCCACTCCACTAGTTATAGTCAGGATAACCTTTCTTTGAAGCACTTGGAATCCCGCATTTGTTAGCGACTAATGTCTGTTCTATGTCTGACTATGAGGAGTGGGGTCATGTCCCTCCTTCCCTTATTTCTGATGCTTTGCATTTTGATCTTTGTCAATGAACATTCCAGTATGTTTCCCTCCAAAAAAAAAAAAAAAAAAAAAAAAAAACCAGTTATGTTTCCCCTCCAAAAAAAAAAAAAAAAAAAAAACTTTAATCAGAAATTAAAACTTGTTTAAAATTTTTTCTTACCAACAGTATCTTCAATAAACCTAAAAAATATATTTATTTTTGTGGAAATATATGTAGCGGTGTGGTTTATATATCATAACACAAATAGAGTATAATGTAGAAATATTCTATCTTCAAATAATAATATAAACGATAATTAATATTATGTCATTATATTAATATGTATAATCTATTAATTATATTTGCAAGTATAATGTTTATTTTAATTGTTTGAATATTAATATAATGTAATAAAAAATACTGTTATTTAAAAAAAATCAATTCGCCAACTTATTTTAAATGAAAAAAAAAAAAAAAAAAAAAAAAAAAACTTTAATCAAGAAAAATTAAAACTTGTTAAAATTTTTTCTTCCACAGTATCTTCATAAACCTAAAAATATATTTATTTTTGTGGAAATATATGTATGGGTGTGTTTATATATCAATACACAAATAGATATATGTAGAAATATTCTATCTTCAATAATAATATAAAATAATTATATTATGTCATTATATTAATATGTATAATTATTAATTATTTGCAAGTATTATGTTTATTTTATTGTTTGAATATAATATAATGTAATAAAAATACTTTTTTAAAAAAATCAATTCGCAACTTATTTTAAATTTTCATCTAAGGTAAGTATGTATAAAATATTAACAATCTTTTTTGGTCTTATCTATAAATTATTTTGTGCCCAATTAAATATAATATTTATATTATTTTATTATATTTTATGTCTATTTTTTTATTTTGTATTGTATAAATTTTGTCATATATCTAAGTTAGGAGTTATACCCTTATTGAACAATTTTGTTCTGTCTTAATTAGAAATTATAATGATATTGAAGGAGTTTTGTCATACATTTACTTTATTTTGTTGGAGTTTTACTTACTTTCAATATTAAGAATTTTTTTTATTTTCTTTATCAAGGATTTCATTATAAAGGGTACGTTGAACACTTATTATTTGACTTATTATTATTGATTAACATTGATTTATTAATTTTAATTTTATTAATTGTATTTAATATTAATATTATTCTTCATGTTCTCAATATCATTCATTACCAATTGTATTAAAATTTTAAATTCTCTGAATTTTACTTTATAATTATGTATAAAATATTATACTTTAAGTCTAATCATTGTTTTATATTATATATTTAATTTTTAATTTGTTCCCACCCTTAGAAGTTAGTTTAACTTTATTTTTCTATAATTATAATTGTTTATTTTTAATAGAAAATCATTACCATTATTTTTATGGTGAGTGAATATTTTCTTATCCTATAATAAAATTAAAAATTTTAATTTTATGAATTCTTTTTTAATTTTTGGATTTATGAATATCTTTATTCAAATTTTCTAGAAAAGAATATAAATATGAAGACAATCGAATTGTAGTAGATATTTGTTGAATTATCAATATTTTTATAATTTTATTTATATATTATTTATTATTGTGCTCAATTATTTTTAAAGGGAATTAAAATAATGATTAATATCATTCATGACAAATAATAAAAAGTTATAAATTAATTAACGAATACCTACAACCAGAACCAACCCATATTTCTAAATACTAAAATTTAGACCTTTTTTCTAGAATTTCTCTCTCAATCTTTTATTTTCTCTTAGCTCATAGTTTACAGCTAAAATTAATATGAGAAAATTTTAAATAATAAAAATATATGCTGCTCTTAGAGAAATTTTCATTTTTTGGACATTTTTTTTTATATATATAGAAAAATATTATATATAGAAAAATATAGTCTAAGTTACTCTAATTGGAAAGTGTGCAAAGTGTGCCAAAATGGAAAAACTAATTTGGCTTGGACTAGTTTTCCTATAACCGTTGTCTGTCACGAGAAAATAGAAAAGTGACATATAATATTTTGATTAGCATTTAATACTCTTCAAAACCCAAAGTTGCATTTGGCACTAAATTTGAAGTTTGGGCTCTATTTATTACAGATGCGCATGGAAATTGATACATGTGATGGTAAATAACTTGGAAACAAAATGAAATTATTGCATAGTAATTTTTTGAAATGGTCTTGGATCAAAGTTGTACCTCAAACATATGAGCACATTTTTAAATTAACAAGAGCACTTTCGATGTTGCTGTCTTTAAATGAGGGCTTGAACTTATTTTTGTATATTAGCAGAAGGGATACTTTCAGTTTTGTTGTATGAAATATGGAATTTTTTCTATTTTGGTATATGAATAAAAAAGTTTACAATTTAGTTAATAAACCATTAATTTTTTAATAATTTAGTGGATTTTGCACATGCGTATAGCCAAAAATCCCAATAGGACAATATGGACCCACATATCCATTTTGGTTTTGATTAATAGGCGCGAAATAGGACATTGTGTTGATTGCTACGTAAATTTGACTAACTAAAGACCCGAAATTACCTAACCCTTTCTTTAAAACTCAATGCCTCACAAACCCAAATGGTAACCCGATCAATTCGACTCCCAAAAAAAATATTCAAATGAAATGCCTTCACAAAAAACTCTGAAAATGGAAATCTATTAATCGATCGATTGTTTCTAAGTTTGAAGGAGCAAATTTGGTAAAAAAGCGATTGCAACTGTGTGGGAAGAATGACGCGGAACCAGAAATAACAAGCAATGAGTTATATCGGTAAACTATATTCTTTCAAGTTTTTTGTTTCATCGTGCATAATTTCTCCTTCATTGATGATTTCTGGGATGTCATTGTTAAAAATTATTTAAAATTTATGCTTTTCCTGACTTATTGAAATTTAGGGTGAAAAAGCTAGGGTCTTGTTTTTTTCATTCTAAGTGTCGCGATTCCCTATTTTCATTATTTGTTTTCGATAGAAAAACCCTTGATAATGATAAGTTGTTATTTTTTGAATATAATAATAGTTTTGGTTTTGATTGGCATCCAATGTCTTATTCTGTAGATGGAAAAACCGATAATTGATGTTGGGGTGTTTGGATAACAAGTGAGAGGGGTATGCAAAAGGAATATGTTAGTGGACAGAAAATGACATGGGAGGTGGATTTTAGTAATTTCAGCTTTGAAAAAATGATGGAGTCTATTTAAGATTTAATGGGTGTAAGGAAGATAGTTGTTATGCACTATATAGCTGTAGATGCATACTAGGCACATGGTTTGAGACTAATTTTGAAGGACTTATTATCCTTTATGCTTGAATTGGTCCAAAGAAAAAGGGTTGAAGTTGTTATTGAGCACAAGTTCTATAAGGATAAAAGGGTAATTTCAACACAGAAGTTATTAGCTAATGTGCGTGATCTAATTGTGTGGGATTTGCCATATATTGGTGAGGGTGTAGGTCATACTGTCAATAACAATAATGATAGTAATGAGGTGGGTGAGGGTGTTAGTGGTGCAAGCTAGGGTTTTGAGGGTTAGATATAGAGGAGGGTGAGGGGGAAGATAATATAGAGGCTGCTGTTGAGGAGGTCGAGGGTGTTAATGGTGTACTGCTATGTAATAGAAAGATACCTACAGAGGAGGGTGGTGAAGAGGTTGACATAGATGTTGTTGAAGCGGGTAGGCAATCACAGGACGAAGATGAAGATATGGTTCAATGTGAGTGGATGTCTGGTGCTGATGAAGAACTACAAGCTGCAAGAGATTCAAGGAGAGACAGAAAAGAAATCACATCCTATTGAGACAGATCTAAACTCAGCAACAAACAATAATAGAGCTGTTGGGAATGAAGCTGCTGTAGAGGAAGATGGTAATGAGACAAACTACTGGAATTAGATGATGAAAACTGGGGCATTGCAAACTCAGATGGCAGTGACTGTAATCATGCAGCAAGAAAAAAAAGAGTAAATACACATCTTTTGACCCAAGTGTAGAGAAGGTAAAATTCATACTGGGATGACATTAAAATTTGGTGATCAGTTTAAAGAGGCTGTCAACACATATGCAATACAAGAAAGGCATGAGGGTGTCCTTAGATGACATATGCTTCAATGGAATCCAGTAGAGAAGATATTATGGTGAAGACATAAAGCCAGAATATACATGTTCCATTTCATTCAAGAATAGGAGATGTACTGTTAAGTGGTTAAAAAAGAATGTTCTCCTTAAATATAAAGTAGTTGAGTATATAACTCTAACTGATTTGAAGAAGCAAGTGAAGGAAGATGTATGTGTTGAAGTGAGCATCACCAAGATGAGGAGGGCTAAAATGAGACATATTGCAATACTCAATGGTGATACTAAAGGAGAATATGCATTGCTGTGGGATTATTTAATAGAGATAGATAGGTCAAATCTAGGCACAACCCTTAGTCTTAGAGTTGATAAACCACTACCTGATGCATTGCCAATACTTGATAAGCTGTATATGTGCTTTGCTGCACTGAGAAAGGGCTTTCTTGCTGGTTTTAAGAGAGTGGTTGGTCTTGATGGGGCTTTCATGAAGGAAAACATAAAAGGGCAAGTTTTAACAACTATTGGTAGAGGTGGTAATAATCAATGTACCTAATTGCATAGGCTGTGGTAAACGTTGAATGCAAGGAGAGTTGGCACTAGTTCATTAACTTATTGAAAAGAGAATTAGGACAGAAGATGGTGAAGGCTGGGTCTTCATTTATGACTAACAGAAGGTAATTCTCTTTAATTGTTGTTTATGTTTTGATTTGCACGGGGTGAAAAATAATAAAATTAACGTGTCATATATGTTGTCTTACAATGGTTTATTGGGTGCAATTTATGAGAAGCTTCCTCTTTGTGAACAAAGATGTTGTGCAAGACATCTTTATGCTAATTGGAGGAAGAATAATAGAGGATCAGAGCTACATGGAGTATTTTGGGCCTGTGAGAAGTCCTATAACATGATAGACTTTAAGTCCAACGTGAATGAGCTGAAGAAAATTTCACCAAAGGTATTTGAGGACATGCTTAACATATACCGGCAACACTGGTGTAAGGCATACTTTAAAACTAAGGTAAAATGTGACATTGTAGATAATAATCTATGTGAGACATTTAATGGTAGGATTATTGAAGCTAGGGAGAAGAACATAATTTCAATGTTAGAAGCTATTAGAATCATGGTTATGATTAGGTTACATCAAAACAGAGACCAATCATTGAAGTGGTTTGGGGATTATGGGAATAGAATAAGGAAAAAAAAATTGCATATTAGCATTGTTGGAGTAGATTATGCACAATGCATTGGGATGGGGCTGAGGGTGGTGAAGTTTTATATAAAGGTGATAAGTATGTTGCGGATTTGAAGAATATGACATGTCCTTGTAGACAATAAGATTTAAGTGGTATCTTATGCCATCATGCATTATGTTTAATTAATCATTTGGATAGAAATCCACTATATTATATTAATGCATTGTACCATAAGGATAATTACTTAGCTGCATACACAACACTTATGAAACCAATGAATAGTCAAAAAATTTTGGAAAAACCCAAAAAAGAAGGACCTTTGCCACCAAAGAATGATAAAAAACCTAGTAGGCCTCGCAAGAAAAGAGCAAAAGAAGATGGTGAAGTGGGTATAAGAAATGGTACTAAACTTTCAAGGAAAGGAAGAATAATAACTTGTCATGCCTGCTTTTAGAAAGGCCATATAGGAAGAGTTGCAAAGGAAAAGGAAGGGATGGTGGTGATCCATTATCAAGTGGAGGCATGGCCTTCATACCTGTCCTAACAGTAGCTATCCCAACAGTAGGCTAGCTAGAAACTTCCAACAGACCACAAAGAAAATCAAGTCTAAATTTTTAAACTTATTCATACCGTTAGAGATTAAAGTAATGACTAAACCTATGCTAATGATTGTTATGTGTGCTTTGAAATTATAGGTAAGAGGCAAAAAAAGGAAGGGGAAGAAAGTAGCAGATGATAGAGCAACTGAAGGACCTCCATGCCCATTTGCAGTACCTACCGTACCAGTAAATGATGAAGATTTACCATTGAGTAGCCTAATTGTTTATTTATCAAGAAAGCCATCCAAAAGGCCTATGCGTGGATTTGGAGTATATACAGGCTTCTTAACTAGATCTGTGACATTGAATGTAAATATATACCTATTTATGAATGGAACTGAGGTTTTTGGACAAATGTGTTTGATGAATGAGCTAAACATGGGATTTTTGGGTTTATATCAATGATGGATGAGTCAAACTGAGATGATATGATTTGATGTGTTGCAGCAATGTAAAATTTGAAAGCAATGAGTGAAACTGAGATGCTATGATTCGATGTGTTTGATGAATGTTAAATTAAGTGTTAGTGAAACTGAGATTATATGTTCATGTGTTTGCAGAATGTGAGATTTTAGTGCACTCAGATTATGTTTTCAGGTGTTTGTGTTAAGGCGTTTCATGTATGTGTGTGATTTAAGTATGTGTTGGATGTTGGATGCATGTGAATTTATGTATTTTCTATTAATGCAGCATGAGACAATAAGTGCAAGAAATTTAGATTTTAGTGGGACAATAAGGGTCACCAATCCACCAGAACCAAGCTTTATAATTGACAAATTTGAGGGTTCAAGAAGAAAGGCAACCATTTCATAACATCTCATCATTTGAGGGTAAGGCAAAACAAGAAGAAGAAGGAACATGAGGCAAGAGTAAAGAAATGGGTAAAATTAAGACTTATTGATGAACATGACGTGGGTGAAGCAACTAGAACACAAGAGTCAACTGTCGGGCACATTGGATGACCGTTGTTGAGCAAATGGTTAGATAGGAACACTTTTGGATGTTTATGATAGGCTTTTTGAACACTGTTCGATGCTATGATTTGATTTTGTAAAATAAAATTTTTAGATACTATCATTCTTTATCAAAGGCATATGTGCTACCTTTCAACATATTTGGATGATTATTAATGTAATAAACTTGATTATGCTATATTTTTTAAGCATCAATTTAAGCTAAATTTCAAGTTGTTTTCAATTACCCGTTTCTATGGATGCTTTGTTTTAGTAGAACGATTATTGCCTGTTTGGATTGTTCATAGGTTATAGATTATAACCTTATAGGTTATATTATGAAGAGGCTGTTATTGAAAGATTTTGGCAAAAAAAAAAAAAAAAAAAAAAAAAAATTGGAATGTTTCATTAAACAAGGTTATTAATAAGAAGTTATAACCTTAATAGGTTTTATATTGTATGAAGAGGTGCTGTTATTGAAAGATGTTTTGGCAAAAAAAAATATTAAAAAAAAAAAAAAAAAGAAATAAGGAGGGAATAATATTGCTTCTTATAGATGGTTCACTAACCTTCACTGAAAAAAAAAAAAAAAAAAAAAAAAAAAAAGAGGAGAAAATAGCTTAATGTCACAACTTTATTCAATATAATTTAAGCACAGGTATGGAGAGCTCTAATATTGAGGTTACATAAATAAGGTATTGCATTAATTGAGGCATTTCATAGAAAACATTGAGACATTCACAAAATTTCCAACTTTCATAACAATTTCCTTGATTCAAATCATCCCATTACACATAAAAGCTGGTAAGAAAATGTACCAACACATTAAAGCTGATTTAACAATACATTATAGCTAAGTAAATCATTAAAATAAAAAAAATAAAAAGTTTCCCCAACTTCCATAGATGCAAGAATAGTGCCAACCATTACTTAATCTTCATATGAACTCATTTGAAGAAGATTATCACCACATAAATGAAAAACTAAGCCCATATAATCCCTCCCTTGTTCTCCTTTGAAGCAAATTTGCTTCTAATTCATTAACTTTCCTCAATAAATTGGTAATTATTTGCTTTGAACACTTGCACATCACAAGATCTACTCATTCAAAGAAATCACATCCATGATTCCTCTCAACCTGAAATTGTAACTTGCTCCAGATAGAAATTAATAAGTTTGAGAGAAAAGAGAGAACAAGAAAGGGAATGAAAAACTTACCGATCGAACTTGGCAACAGATGAAGTGCCTCCCTAGATTCCAGTCTGTCCATAAGGTACGAATAGTATATTGTCTTCCACATTCACATAAATCCCCTTCCATCTTCAACGATTGTATTCAAATTTGATGTTGCTCAAGCCTGCTTCTTTCTTTCTAGGGTTTTATTTCATCTCGATCCAACAAAGAGAGAAGGAATTGGTGTGTGAGGCGTTAAGTATTAGAGAAAGGGTTAGGTTAGTAATTTCGGGTCTTTAGTTAGTCAAATCCACATGGCAATCAACATGGTGTCCTATTTGGTGCCTACTAATCAAAACCAAAATGGATATGTGGGCCCATGTCATCTTACTGGGATTTTCGGTTATACACATGTGCAACATCCACTAAATTGTAAACTTTTTCCGTTTATACACCAAAATAGAAAAAATCCCAAAGTTCATACACTAAAATTGCAATTATCCCTTAGCAAAAATGTTCCTTGATTTCCATACAAACGTAACCAATACACTAATAAACCAACTGTTTTTTATTTAATTTGAAACCAAAATCAAATTGAAAGAGGAGTAAACTAGGGCTTACTTCTTTCAAATAGGCACTAATTGCAACCTTTCACTCAAAACCTCCTCAAATTCTTCGCTACCAATTCAACTGCCATTTTCTAACGCTTCATTGACGTTTGATGCTATCTATGGCATCGAAGAAGAAGTTTTCCTCCACAAATCATAAAAGCTTAAAAATGGCTAACAATGGTGATGACTCACAAAGAAGCCCCATTGAAAAAACCCAAAAATCTCGACCCCATATAAGAAAATGACCACAACAACTAAGAGCAAAATGGAAAAAAGGGGCACCCAATTGAAAGGTCGTCCTTAAAATTAAATCATCCCTCTACACCTCCTAAAGAAATTGCCTTGGTAAATAAATTGGCGTCTAAGCGTAAAAAGCTATATGCTCCTAAAATCCACCATATAAAAGGAGGAAGATCATAGCTGAGGACTCGAATCAATAGATTCAGATGAAGAACAACAAGGACAATAAAATTCAGAGGATGTAGGAGAGGTTAATACTTTTCTAGATAGGTATTGGTTCACTTCTAAAACTAGAATGAGTTACTATGAAATTATTATCATGAATGAGAAGTTCATTGTTAAAAAAATGGTAGATGTTGATGAATTGAAGGTGGTTGGTTTAGATTTAGAGTTATATTTTGATCTTCGAATTAAAAAGTTATTGTCTTTAAATGATGATATTTACCTAAGTTAGTCAGATTTTTTTATGCTATTATTCTTGTTGAAGAAAAGAAAACTAGGAATGGGTTGGAAATTAGTCTTATTTTTGTTGTCAAGGGATTGGAGGTCAAAATTACTGAGTCTGTGTGCCCACTTTTGGTTTTGACTCTGTATTGAAGGATTTTGCCATACCAGAATGTATGGATGTTCTTGATTTTGAAACTAATGTTACTTCCATTATTTTAAGAACATAGCAACTAACCAAAGAACCATGATGTTAGATAAGTATAGATTGAGGAAAATTGTATTCACTTGCCTTATGCAAGATTGATTTCAAAATGCACAGTTGAGAGTGGGGTTGACTTGGAGGGAGAGAAAAGAAGAACCCATTAAGTAATCTTACAAAATAAATGCAAGATACTTGAATTTATGCAACATAGTGAGGGTAAGTAGGAAAGGTTGGCGCCTGCAGAAGTATGTGCCTACTGATAATATAATTGAATAAGGAACAAAAGATGAGAATAAAACAATGAAGCAACCATCAGATGCCCTAGAAGGACAACAATGAAAACTGATGCTAGTGATTCATATTTAGAAATTGTCAAGAAAATTAATGAGGTTTGTGTTGTACAGAAGAGTCTAGTTTAGAAGGTTGATGAACTCTATGCAAATAATAAAGAAATTGAAGCACAGATCATTGAAGTTAGGCACTTTATTCACGCAACTAGTGTTGTGGAAATTGGGCTTTTTCCACCAAATTAAAACAATTTGTGAATTACTGCACTAAGTAACTACACCAGGTAAATTCCCAGGTAAGTGGAGGAGTCACAAGCGGTCTCATTTAAAATCTACTTTCCTTAGACTAAATTCGTGACGGTTGATAGAATTTACCTAGACATGTAATTAATTAGACAATAACCACCAAAAATATTTTGCCCAACAATAGTTATTAAATAAATAAAGATAAAGCAATAAAAAATTCCCAGGGTAACGTGGAGGAGTCACAAGCGGTCCTCAGTTTTAAAATCTAACTTTCCTCTTAGACTAAACTTCGTGACGGTTTGATAGAATTTTACCTAGACATGTAGATTAATTAGACAATACCACCAAAATATTTTGCCCCAACAATAGTTATTACAATAAAAAAGATAAAGCAATAAATAAAAAGCCAGAGCACTAGAATTTTTAACGAGGTTCGGCCTTTTTATCCTACGTCCTCGGACACTTTTCAAATTAATATTCACTAAAGCCATGATACCAAACAGAGATGAGAAGAGAAACTTTGGTCCAACACAATAGATATTGGGGACAAACTAGGACAATTTAAACTGAAGAGGCTAGGCTTGCCTTTTAATAGCCCAAAAAAGAATTTACCTAGACATGTAATTAATTAGACAATAACCACCAAAAATATTTTGCCCAACAATAGTTATTAAATAAATAAAGATAAAGCAATAAATAAAAGAGAGCACTAGAATTTTAACGAGGTTCGGCCAATTTTTCCTACGTCCTCGGACACTTCAAAATTAATATTTCACTAAAGAAATATACAAACAGAGAGAGAAGAGAAAACTTGTCCAACACACTAGATATTGGGGACAAACTAGGACAATTTAAACTGAAGAGGCTAGGCTCCTTTTATAGCCAAAAATCTCCCCACCTCCTTTCTAATTTTCCAATGTGGGAATTTATTCCAAAACCATAAATGGGCTTGAGCAATTTTAACCAACAATCTCCACCTTGGCGAAAATCAAGCCAATACAAACTTCTGCTCTCTCTCACAAAGTTATAGTGTCTTCAAATGCGCTTGCTAGCGCCAAGCTTCAATTCTTAGCAATATTGATCAAGTCCAAACAGTGTTTGAACTTGACAGCTGTCACCATCTTTGTCATCATATCAGCAGGATTCTCAGCAGTCTGAATCTTCTGGAGTTGAACTGACCTTCCTCCAGAATTTCTCTAACAAAATGAAAGCGAACATTGATATGCTTTTTCCTTGCATGATAAACTTGGTTCTTTGCCATGTGAATAACACTTTGGCTATCACAATGTACCACAATTTTGTTCTGCCCAATTTCTAATTCGTCAAGCAACCCCTGAAGCCAAACTGCCTCCTTAGCAACCTCTGTAACTGCCATATACTCTGTAGGCAAAGCCACTGTTGACTGTAAAGTAGACATCCAACTAACTGGTGCTTTTACGAGTAAACACATAACTAGTAGTTGATCGACGTTTATCCAAATCACCGGCATAATCACAATCATAATATCCGACTACGCATTGACCACTATTCTTATCTTGCTTAAAAACCAATCCAACGTCCATGATGTTCAGAAGATGTCGCATTATCCATTTCACAGCTCGACAATGCTCCTTGCCAGCATCATGCATATACCTACTCACAACTCCAACTACCTGTGAAATGTCTGGTCTCGTACACACCATAGTATACATCAAGCTACCTACAACATTTGCTTAGGGAACTTTTGACATGTATTCCCGTTCTGCATCATTTTTTGGCGACTAAGCTGCACTGAGTTTGAAATGAGGAGCAAGAGGAGTACTAACAATGTAACATCCCTTCCCGGTTCACCCGTGAACCCGAATGAACCGAGCCGAGATGCTACAATCTGGTTGAACTTATGTCCTGTCATGCTCAAACCCGTGAACCCGAATGAACCGAGCGCGAGAGTGCTACAATCTGGTTGAACTATGTTTCCCTGTCTATGCTGATATCGATCCTGTATGGCTGAAAAATTATGTCATGCTGTTTGCTTTATACATCATTTATATACAGACTAATTTAACTTTTAATAGTTATAAGACATGTACACTATTTACTTAATAGTTATAAGACATTACACTATTTTCCAAAATGAAATTTGGGCAACTATGTGCGCTATACATGCCACAGAACCAAAATATCAAAATGAATAGTTACCCTGAAGATTGGGTCTTTAAAAGATGAACTGCAGCAATTGGAAATATGACTCTCTACATTCCAGACCCAAAACCTGTGAGTTAAAACAAGTAACTCGCTGAGTAAATAAAGCTCAGTGGATATCTCAACTTAATAAGAATTAAATAAATAGGCATGTACGCACACATATCATTATACTTGCATGGTCTTACCTGCTGTTTATTATGGCTGTTTATTATGCTGTATGAATTAAGCACTTTATTAACATCGTATAGTTTAATAAATAGCACAATCTCAATAATCTTGTATGGCTCCCATAAGAGTTACAGTGAAACCGAAGTGATAAGAAGGACTGTAATGTAAACTGGAATGAATACTATCTGGCTGGGGTTGCTAATGACCCCGTATATAAATCATATCCACTCAACGGCCCCTGTAGCAGGAGTAACCAAACTATATGGGGACGCAGATCTGCTGATCCTAGTTGCGACATTTAATTACCTTCATTACGTGGTTTCAGCCCTAACCTCAAGTGGAGCATATATTAAAATCGGAATATTCACAAATGAAAATGCATAAACCAATATTGTTTACCATGTAATAGTTGTCTCGATTCTAACTACGCGTTGCTGAACGCTGTTTTCTTGCTTTAAAAGGATTCATAGAACATACTACAAGTAATATCGAATGAGTAAATAATGCAAACAATTGATAACTTGTAAAGGAAACTTGCATGTAATTAATCTAGACTGTTGGCCACCCGGTGACGCAACATTCTTCTCTCCTTTTAAAAATGTAACTTAATTTAAGAACCATTCAGAATTAATGGAAATTTTTTTTGATATTTAATTTAAAGTAAGCTGAATCTTTAGGTTGAATGAATGCCTACATAATGCATTCCAACATCATTTTCTATATGTAACCTTAAAAATCTGCCCGGGGCAGCCTGTACATGGTTCACAGAATTTCTAGCAATAGCACTCTTTCTCCTTGAAGTCCGAATTATAAGGTCCATTCTTAAAATTCTATGGTTGAGCTAACACATTAAGGGTAAAAATTATTTCTTCTATCACCCTCTAGTGAAGAGTAATGTTGGTAAGTAGGCAAATATTGAATTAAAATATAGCAACTTCCTGTCTGGCCCATCTATTGTTTCGCAAGCCTGCAACAGTGTTGTAACTCTATTTTAGTCATATCTCTCAATTGTTTAAGGCCAATATAGGTGATTCCTAAGATTCCCATGGGTTAGTCTAACAACATTAGGGTAACAATAATGTCTTCTATCACCTGCTCTGAATAAAGTAGTCCAATTATTATTTGAATTAAAGTTAGCAGACTTCTAGTCCGCGCCCAAACTATTAGGTTTTCAAGCCTGGTTTCCAGCCTGCACAGTTTGTATCATTTTGGTCATATCTCTCAATTTATAAGGCCAATTTAGGTGATTCTATATTCTATGGTTAGCTAACACATTATAGTACAAATATATCTTCTATGAACTCTCTGAAATATGTTGGTAAAGTAGTCAAATATTGAGCTAAAGTAGCACCTTCCAATCCGCTCAGATTTTGATTTCCAGCCTGCACAGTTTGTACTATTGTGGGCATATCTTTCAATTTATAAGTCCAATTTAGGTGATTCCAAAGCTCATAGAAAGCTAAAATTTAGGTGATTCCAAAGCTCATAGAAAGCTAAAACATAAAGGAACAAATAATGCTTCTATATCACTTCCTAATTCTATCGGTAAATAGGTTCAAATTCAGGTTGAATTTACTGGTTAGTTTTCCAACAAACCTATTTCAGCATTGAAATCCATATCCAATTCATTTATTCAGTGCATCCCATGCTTAATCAACATTCTCAGACCTATTACTCAACATTTAGCAACATATCTTATGACTATCATCATACTAAACATATTCTCATACAAGAAAATTTGTTAAACTAAAAGAGATATCAAACCTTCAACCAAAAAGCTTTAAACCTTCTTATTAGCTTCCTTTTTCTTCTCACTTTGAGCTCACCTCTCCTATACATCTATAATAATAACAGTCTTATTAATCTATCCAAATCTCACTAAATTAATGAAATTCAACTTAATTGGTAATAGATGTTAATAGCTTGAATAGATTTAGGAAAGTATTAAGGTAGAACAAGAGGAGGAACGATTTAGAGAGTAAGATTGGAGAAAAACGACGTAAAGTGAGGAAGCAAAGACAAAGAGCAAGATTGGGAGAGGAGAGAGCTGAAATAGATATAGAGAGAGAGAATATATCTCCTAGTATGTTAAAAAAAAGTTAAATATATGTGAACAGTTAAATTTAACCATGTAAGATAAAACTTTATTACTGTAATTTTCAATTACTAGTCCCGTAAGTTAGATATAGTATTGTATCTACATCTATATGTTTTCATTCCAAGTTAATTGTTATAATCTGCATTCTACTTCCACACCTAGGAAATCTCAATTGGCTTGGGCACGGATTCTAGTTTTTCCATTCCGATTCGGACTCGACTCGCTAAATGGCATACGACTCGATTCAGTAGGATGTCACAAACTAGAGTTGTTTTGTCATTCATACCAAAAAAACGCTTTAGTATCTTTCTCAGATATTGCTTTGCTGGATTCAGACCCAAAGTTCTCCCCAAGTTTCCTTATCTCTGGTTATCTCCATGGCGACTAAGGAGGATTTCCTATCTCTGGTTATCTCCATGCCGACAAGGTAGGTTTGGATATAGTAGGACTCGAACCTGTGATCTTTTTTGTTTCGCCCAGATCTTTCATTTCAAATTCTTGATTCAAATGATACTTCAAATTCTCAATTTCTTCTTTATTCTTTGAAGCTATTAGTATATCATCGACATAAAGATAAAGATAAATGAAAGAGCCATCTTGGAGCTTGCGCAAATACACACAATGATCGTATTTGCTTCTTGTGTACTTCTACCCTTGCATAAACTTATCAAATCACTTATACTGCTGCCTCAGAGATTGCTTCAATCTATAAAGCAATTTTTCAAGTTTGCATACTATATTTTCCTTTCCAGCAACTTTGAATCCCTCTGGCTGAGTCATATAGACTTCCTCTTCTAGATCTCCATGTGAAAATGCAGATTTTAGATCCAATTGAACTAGTTCCAAATCAAACTGTGCTACCAAGGCTAAAAAATCTGAATGGAGGAATGTTTTACGACTGGAAAAAACACTTCATTATAATCAATTCCCTCCATTTGAGCGTAGCCTTTAGCTACCAACCTTGCCTTATTGTGAACACTGTCTCTGTCAGAAAATCCTTCTTTCTTTGCATATACCCATTTGTATCCAATCGCCTTCTTTCCTTTTGGTGGATCAACTAAGTTCCACGTCTGATTCTTATAAAGGGACTTCATTTCATCTTCCATAGCTTTTCTACACTTTACTTCTTCTGAACTTTTATTAGCTTCATTAAAAGTGGATGGAATGCTATCATCTGCAATTGTAGATGCATAGGCCATTATATCATCATAATGAGCAGGTTTTCATATAGATCTTCTTGACCTACCAAGTGCAATTGACTCATGTTGCTGTGGAGGTTCTCGGATTTGAACCTAGTCTTCATCTGACCCTCCTTCTACCTTAGGAGTTTCTGTAGTTTCAGTATCTGCCACTTGGGTTCTTCTATGAAACTCCACCTGTTTTAGAGTATCCTCCACCTATTGTGGAGTACCATTTGACTGCTCCATTGTCACCTTTTTCAATATGGTAGATTCATCACAAGTGACATATCTGCTAAAGATTATTTTCTGTTCCTAGACACCATAGCCGATATCCTTTAGCACTTGTGCTTATCCCCATAAAAATGGCTTTCTCAGCTCTTGGATCCAGCTTCGATTCCTTAACATGATAATATGCAGTGGAACTAAATACACGTAAGGAATCATAATCATTGGCAAGCCACACCATATCTCTATAGGTGTTTTGCCACCAACTTAACATGATAATATGCAGTGGAACTAAATACACGTAAGGAATCATAATCATTGGCAAGCCACACCATATCTCTATAGGTGTTTTGCCACCAATAGCAGTTGATGGTAATCGATTAATGAGATGGCATGCATATGATAAAGCCTCAGCCTAAAATTTTTTGTCTAACCCAGCATTAGACAACATACACCGAACTTTTTCCAGCAATGTTCAGTTCATGCGTTCTGCCACCCCATTCTGCTGTGGTGTATTTCTGACTGTGAAGTGTCGAACAATTCCTTCATCTTCACAGATTTTATCAAAAGCATCATTTTTGTATTCTCCTCCATTATCTATTCGGAGACATTTGATTCGTCTGCCAGTTTGAGTTTCCACCAATTTTTTCCATTTGAGGAAAACTCCTAGCACTTCATCTTTTGACTTCAAAATATACACCCAATCCTTCGAGAGAAATCATCAATAAAGGTCACATATAATGGAGGGTCCCCATACAACTAAGTGAACATAGTCCAAAATACCCTTGGTATTATGGATTTCGATGCCAAATTTCACTCTTGACTGCTTTCCTTTGGTGCAATGCTCACAGAAATCCAACTTGTAGGTTTTGACATCTTTCAATAATCCAATGGATTTCTGTATGCCAAATTTTTCACTCCTTGTGACCTTGCGTTTCCTTTGGCTGCAATGGCTCACAGAAAGTCCAACTTGTAGGTTTTTGACATCTTTCATAATCCCAGATCTGCCAAACTTTTCAAGTATTTTTGCACTTGCAATGTCCCAGTGCAATGCTCACAGAAGTCCAACTTGTAGGTTTTGACATCTTTCAATAATCCCTGATCTGCCAAACTTTTCAAGGATTTTTCACTTGCATGTCCCAAGTGCATATGCCATAATCTGGTTGTTTCCAACTCTTTGTCATCACTAGAAACAACTGCTACTGTCGTCCCAGTAATTGCATTACCCATATATTAATACAACTATTCCTTCTCCGCACTCCTTTCATCACCACAAGTGCACTAGAGATGACTTTCATCACTCCATCTTTTGCAATTATAGTGAGTCCTTTTGATTCCAGGACTCCCATTGAAATGAGATTTTTTTGTGAAACTCGGCACATATCGAACATCAGTCAAGATCCTGATTGACCCGTCATGATTCTTCAAACAGATTGAACCAACTTCTTCTGTGAAGCAAGGATTGTTATTTGCAGTATAGACAACTTCATTTCCAAGTTCTTTAAAGTCAAAGAACCAGTCTCTATGGGGACTCATATGATGACTGCATGCATAGTCTAACAGCCATACACCACCAGAACTTGTCAAATATGCTAATGAAGTGTCTATAGATGCCATGATAGCTAATGAGAAGGCTGAGTCTGCATCATCACAATCAGCTATGTTTGAATCAATTATGAATCTGCCTTTGACTTTCAGCTTTGGACAAACTTTCTTCCAGTGACCTTTCTCATGACAAAAAGCACACTTATCTTTTTGAACTCTAACTTTCAAACGGGATCTACTTTTCTTTCCCCCTTTCTTTCGGCTTTGTGAACGGCCTCCAACCACTAGAGCTTCTACTTCAGTTATCCTCTCCTTCTTTTCTCTCTTTCTCAGTTCATGGCTATATAGATCTGCACAAACTTCACTGAGAGTCACATCTTTATACCAGTGGAGTAGAGGTGTTGTAAGAAACTCAAATTCATTAGGAAGAGATGTCAGCAACAACAATGCCAAATCTTCATCTTCAAATGTCACATCCAAATTAAACAAATCAGCCACCAACTGATTAAAATTTGTGATGTGTTCATTCATAGTGGTACCAGGAACATAACAAAAGCGAAACAATTTCTTCTTCATGAAGATTTTGTTTTGATTGTTTTTCTTCAAAAATTTCTCCTCTAATGCCTTTCACAGTTTGTTCACCGAAGTTTCTTTCGAGAAAGCATATTTTTGCTTTTTAGAAAGACATGACCGAATTGTACCACATGCCAGACGATTGATGGTCCTCCATTCACTCTTCTCCATCTCTTTTGGTTTCTCTTCTTTAATAGCAATATCTAGATCTTGCTAAAATAGAGCGTCTAGAAGTTCACTTTGCCACATGCCGAAATGACCAGCGCCATCGAAAATCGCCACTCTAAATCTTGCATCTGATACAGCATTCCTTACTAAGGTTGATGAGAACGATGCTGCAGTAACAACTGGTGTTGTATTTTTCTTTCTGTCTGCCATTTCTGCTTTAAATATTTAATAGTTATAAAATCAATTTTCAAAATGCGGAACACAACCAATGAACTTTTTTTATGTGGAAGATCAGATTATGCTACAACCACAGTGAATACTCAGTATCCTGGGCTCTGATACTATTTGTTGTGGAAATTGGGCTTTTTCCACCAAATTAAAACAATTTGTCAATTACTACACTAAGTAACTACACCAGGTAAATTCCCCGGTAAGTGCAGGAGTCACAAGCAGTCTCACTTAAAATCCATTTTCCTTAGACTAAATTCGTGTCGGTTGACAGAATTTACCTAGACATGTAATTAATTAGACAATAACCACCAAAAATATTTTGCCCAACAATAGCTATTAAATAATCCATTTTCTCCTTTAGACCTTAAATTCCGTGTCGGTTTGACCAGCAATTTCTAACCTAGACATGTAATTAATATAGACATAACCACCAAAAAAATAATTTTGCCCAACAATAAGCTATTAAGTAAACTAGAGATACAAGGATAAAGCAAAATAAGGATAAGCAACACCAGAGATATACACCATAGAATTTGTAATGAAGGCTTCGGCCGAGACAATTGCACCTACGTCCTCGAACACTACCCGTAGTTAATATATTCACTAGAAAGAAAATATATAAAAATAGAAGAGAGAAGAAAAGAAAAACTTGTCACACCCAACACTAGATATTGGGGACAGAGGCTGGGAACACTTTAAACTAAAAGAGGCTAGGACTTCTTTTTAGAGACATCCAAATCTCCCCACCTTCCTTTCTAATTTTAACGATGTGGGAAAGATTATCCCAAAAACCATAAAATTGGGCTTGAGCCACTTAAAACCCAAACAACTAGGTCCTGCTACTATTAAATAAATAAAGATAAAGCAATAAATAAAAGAGAACACTAGAATTTAATGAGGTTCGGCCAATTGCACCTACGTCCTCGAACACTACCAAATTAATATTTCACTGAAGAAATATATAAATAGAGAGAGAAGAGAAAACTTGTCCAACACACTAGATATTGGGGACAAGCTGGGACACTTTAAACTAAAGAGGCTAGGCTTCTTTTAGAGCCAAAAATCTCCCCACCTCCTTTCTAATTTTCCGATGTGGGAAGTTATCCCAAAACCATAAATGGGCTTGAGCCACTTTAACCAACAACTAGGTCCTGCTCTAAGATTCCAAAAAACACCACCTCCAGAGCATAACAATGAAATCAGTGCCCAAGTTAATTAAAAGTAGGGTGAGGTTAGAGAGGTTGCGCAAAAGGTAATGTTAAGAATGGTGATAAATCTAAGAAAGGTGAGACTATAACGGTTACTGATAAAAAAGAAGTTGCTGAGACAGATGATGATGAGACCCAGTCGCCTGATCTCACACTCCTTTTGACCAGCTAAAGATGCAATAGTTAAAAGATTCCTTAGCCATTAACTCTGTTGATGATGCTGAGAATATATTTCAATACACATTGGCCGAGATCAATGAAGAGTTGGCACAGAAATATATAAGTGGAGCAAATGATTGAACTTAGTTTGTGATATGTTTTTTATCTATTGTTTTTTTTATTATTTAGTGAAGATATCTTGAACTATTGCATTCAGTTTATATTTGTTGTTTCACTACCTTTGCTAATATATTAGTACTTATATGTTTATAATGTGCATAATTTAACGACGAACTATGTTTTCTTTTTACAAAGGTGACCTCTTTTTCCTTATTATAATTGGTGGGTGCGAACATGATAATTTGGGCAAAATAAACAAAAATTATTCTTAGTATTACATAACCATTATTTTTGGATGTTTTCTTCATAAGAAAAGTGCGAAAGTCTAAATATATTTGAAAATTAAAAAAATGAAAAAATTAGCACAAGTATGCATCTATTTAAATTAGGCCACATAAATAAAAAGATTCACTACTACTATCATTTTTAAGTAAAATGAGCACACTTTTATAAAATCAAGTCCGACCTATTCAAACTAAAATTTTGCTTAATAGACTCATAGTGCTACACACTCCGAATTTAATAAAGTAGGTCACCAAGATACTAATATATATTTAGAAACTTTGGTCTCACGGTACATCAATGTGCAAAGAACTTTGTTATTGGATGATTAACAACACTTACTGCATCCTTTACCAACTGTACATCAAGTTCAATGGTTGTTAGTAAATTGTCATTCTTGAGCAATGCATCCTTTTTCATATGCTTTATACAGTAATTATTTCCATCGTCACACCTTATAGTTAATATCAGCCATATAATTTTGCAAACTCAACCAAAATTTATTCATTGATTAAACAGAGAACTCATCATATGATTGCACAACAACATCAACAAGTTCATCAATATTTTAAGCCTAACATACAAAAATACCATAAACTTTTCAACATGTAGTAAAATAACCCTAAAATAAACTTTATGCCATTGACACCCCCATTTTAAAGCATAGATTTATTAGCACCCTAAAATAGGATTAGGATAAGGATTTACAATAAAAAAATAACTTTGTGGGTCCTAACTAACCACACATGGGATTAACTTAACCCAAAGATCTTTAAAATCCTTAAACATAACGTTTTAAATATAAATCTAAACCCAACATCTCTCTTTAACTGTATTTGGCAAGCTGGGTAAGTATTCTAATATTTTTTAACTTTTATATATCATTTTTTAATTGTAAGACATGAAGCTTAGTTATATTAAGTTCTTTCGCACAACCTATCATGTCATTTATAACTAAATTTTACAACCTCATAATAATAAACATCAGGGACAAAATTAACAATCTTTATCTCCCATATTGACCATTTAATTTATAAAGTGATAATAAAATATAAAGTGCTTATTAGCATGTTGTTCTCAATAAAATTTAACTTTATTCAATTATTGACATGTTTTGTCCAATAGCATCTGACACATTTAGTTAAAAATCATAAAAGCACAATAGCTTCATGAAATTGAAGAAAAAATTTGCATTATATATTGACACTGCATAAAAGTAGAGCAGAATTAAACATATCTAATGGCAAAAAAACACCAAGAAATATTTGTTGGCAGAAAACTCTCCTATACCAAAAAAAAAAAAAAAAACTATATTATGCCTTATTATTACTATACGAAAAAAACTTTCATTATCAATATTCATACCGTCAACCTAAAATAAGAAACATAAAGTAATAGACATGCAACATTGACATTAATAATTTTGGCCTCCTAATTCTAGGATTGATCATGACTTGAAAGAGGAGGAGGCTGACTTAAGTCTGCTATATTCCAATCCATTGTATATTGGGTTTCATGAATTTGACATTGACTCTCCATCGTTCCAGATATAATTTCATTACTTGAAAGGTGCTTCCTTCTTAGCATAATTTTCTTTCTTGCAGCGGTTGAAGTAGCATATTTTCCACTAACATATTTGACAACTGTGTCTCTTGGCATCTGTATTAATATTAACATTCACATGAATCCAAAATGCTAATCAAAATTCAGAACAGCCACGTAGTTCCAACACACATAGATCATCAAACCAACAAGCATCATTAAGAATAATCATATTGTTATTGAAAACAATAATAGTAACAAAAGTTCATACTCTTGCATAGATATTTCCAGCCTTAGTAAAAATATCACCCCATATACTTCCCTCAACTGAAACCATAATAAATGAAAAATAATAATCTGAGCCAACCTGATAAGTGTTCCAATATATACATATATGTAAGAATGCTTGAAATTTGGTTGAATGGGACATACCTTTATCTTTTCCTTTGATGAACCAGTTATTGATGGACTAGCCATTTGTTTAGAAATAGGTCTTTCCAGTAGCAATGTTCAAGCCTTTGGTGGTTTGCCAAGCTTACCCTAATAAGGTAAACACATCAATCAAAATATGCTCACTAAGAAATAGAAAGTAATATGTTTTCGTTAGAATGAAAATTTAAAGTTAAAGATAAAAATACAAAAGTGAAGTTAGTATGGCTAAAAGGAGGTCTACTGGTCTTTGGTCTCTAGGAGCAGGTGGTTGTCCTCCCTTTGGACATCCTCTTTTCTTATGTCCATAATCTTGCCAACGTTGGCATCTCATTTGAACTCCTTTCTTGCACATAGTTGATTTCTTGCTCCATTTTAGCTCCTCATCTATATCCTTTTTTCTATTCTTCTTTTGTCTTTCAGATTTTTTAATGTAATTAGGGGGCATTATAAGGGCTTCAAGCATCGGAGGCCATATATCACGTCCACCTAATGGACATAAGCCATATTGATATATCTTTTTAAAGTCTCAAGCCTCAATCAGTCATAAACATAATCAACTATGTTTTGCCTCATAAAGTTGATGCAAGAGATAGCATGACAGCAAGGTATGCCTGAGAGTTACCATGCCCTACATGATCATTCCTTCTTATCCAAATTAACCACAAAAGAATCTTCAAGTACTTTGACTTGGAAGTTGTATTCATTAGATGGTGTAGGAACACAAGATGAGATACCAAGTTTAGCCTTCTCAATTATTTTCCTTATTTTGTGCCCTACTCCATCACTCCATTTATCAACCCTCAACCTGTTAAAGTAATTTCTTTCCATGAGTCTTGTTCTGATGTCTTCCAACATTAGAATGACAGGCATAGTTCTTGCTTCTCTAATATAGCCATTGAAAGTCTCTGCCATGCTGCTTGTAACATCATCAACTTTAGGAAAAGTGTGTAGGAATGCTCTACAAAACTTCTGTTTGTCTCTTTTTAGGAAGTATTCAACTGATTCTGGAGAAATTTACTGCAATTCTCTAATTTCTTGTTAAAGTCAGCCTCATATGTTGCATAAACACATGCCAAAAGGCTGATTTATATCCTTCTCCTCTATATTTCTTCTTCCAATTCGAGTGAATGTTCTTTGCATAATTCCTGTGCTCAGCATATGGCACAAGATTTCTAACAGCAATCTCCAATCCCTGCGTCATAAACACGCAAACATAAACACATTGCCATAAATCAATTACTGGATATCATGAAATTTTGGCTAAAGCACATAACAATTTTACAAACCTTTTGTTGGTCACTAATGATTGTCAGTCCAAGGCCCACAGTCCCATTCAAGTCATCAAAAAACAAAGACAAAATAGTGCTAACTCTCTACTTTCTCTCTTTCCACAACAAGCCAAACAACTGGGTACATTTAGTTGTTAACATCTCGTGCTACTACACTCAATAGAACTCCACCTAACATAGTTTTCAAAAAGTATCCATCTACACACATGGTCTACATCCTTCTATGTATTCTCTTCTCAAAGAAGAGAAGCCAATGTACAGTCTCTAAAATACATTTGGGCCCTTCTTATTACCCTCCTCACATTGAAGCACAAAAGTACCTTCCTTGTCAACCCTGTTCAACTCTGTTATGTATGATCTAAGTATAGCATAATGTGAATCTAGTGACCCATTAAGCTTGTCCATTGCCATCTTTCTCACTCGATAACATGTGTACCTATTCACAATGATAGCATACTTCTCACTCATATCCCTTATCATCTTGTTCACCCCATAATTAGGGTCTTTCCTTATATGGCCTAAAAATTTCAAAGCTAAAAACTCTGAATTTGCTTGTTTATTTCTAAGTGACCTAAAATATGAATGTTCTTTCTTATAAGTCCTTATAACCCAAGACTGGTCTTTAGCTCTAGTATTACCATACAGTCTCCAAGGACATTTTCTTTGTAACATCCCTTCCCGGTCCACCCGTTAACCCGAATAAACCGAGCCGAGACGCTACAATCTAGTTGAACCTATGTCCTGTCATGCGGATATCCGCTCCCACTACATCAGTTTTCAAAGTATCCATCTAACACATGGTCTAACATCCCTTACTATGTATTACTTTCTCAAAGAAAGAGAAAGCCAATGTACAGTCCTAAAATACATTTGGCCTCTTAATTACCCCCTCACATTGAAGCAACAAGAAGTAGCCTTCCATTGTCAACCCTGTTTCAACTCTGTTATGTAGTGATCTAAGTATAGCATAATGTGAAAATCTAGTGGACCCCATTAAGCTTGGTTCCCATGTTGCCATCCTTTCTCACATTCGATACGACATTGTAAAACCTATTCACAATGATAGCAAAATACTTCTCACATCATACCCTTATCATCTTTTTTCAACAACCCATAAATATAGGAACGATCTTCCTTATATGGCACCCTAAAAAAAATCTCAACAACTAAAAACTCTAATTTGACTTGGTTTAATTGTCTAAGTGACCTAAAAAAATATTGCGAATGCTATCTTCTTTCTATATAAGCTACCCTTAATAAACCCAAGACTAGGTCTTCTAGCTCTAGGTAATTACCATACAGTCACCCACGGACATTTTTCTTTGTTAAACATCCTTCCCGGTCCACCCCGTGTTAAACAGGCCGAATAAAGCCACGAGGCCGAGCACGCTACAATCCTTAGTTGAACCCTATGGTCCTGTCATGCGGATATCAATACTGATCTGAAAAAATATGAATATAAACTACTCCCAATTACACGCTAAATATGAATACAAAACACTCCCAATTAAACTCCAAACTTCCAACATCTCCAAATAATCATCATAACACAATAACACTTTATATATTGTCATAACTGTATCAATCCTCAATAGCATTTAATATCCAGCAATTAAGTGCATTCATTAGATATATCAAGTCTTCATGAACTAATCATACAATCATACCAACTATAGTAAAATAGTTCATCTTCAATCATTCATAAGTATTATTCTTATCTCCAACTACTTACACCAACATAATTACATGCTTCACTTATTTTTACAATCACATAGCTCTAACAAATGTAATAATTATACATGCCATAAATCTTAATACATGCCATAATTCTTAATTATATAATTCTCAATCTACTACTCCCAAATTAGTCACTTCTGTTTTGATAGTACTCTTTAAGTCTTCAAGTAGCAACCACGATCTTCAACCTACGCGTGATAAAAATCGACGCGCTGAGTATAAAACTCAGTGGTGCTCACTCCATAATCCACATACTAAATCAAAGTGCCGATGGCAACTAACTTAAAACTAATAAATTTCAATAAAGCATATGATACTCATAGAATCAGTAAAATTTCAACATAATGGTCTCTATTATAGGCACGAATTAAACTCTCTGAATGTCAAAACATCAATAATTTAGTTCTAATTATCCTCCTAACTCCTTTACCATGAACCTCTAACTCTTCATAAACATCAATAATTTAGTTCTAATTATCTCATAACTCCTTTACATGAACCTTAAATCACACCTTATGATACTATCATGATCTTACCTGCTGGTCATTGTGTTGTATGAATGAAATCAATAAACATGTAAGATTACATAACAGTATATGTTCATTGTCTTACTTGCTATTCATTATGCTGTATAACTTATGCACTTTTAGTCACATCATATAAGTTATGATTAATAACATCTCATGACTGTATGGCTCCTTAAGAATTAAATAAATAAACGCGTAAGCATATATAACATGTTACTTTCATGATCTTACCTGATGTTCTTTATGCTGTATGAACTCTGCAACTTTGATTAAATTCAGTGAATATCACAATGAATGAAGAAACATATAACATATACACGGCACATACACATATGGTAGAACAGAAACGATTTATGCTTTCACAATATGGAAGTAAAGCACACATAGTCGATGAATACTCGATTCATTTTTCCCTTAATAGATCATATCTGCTGTAATCACTGGATGATCTAACTGCAATTTATAAGGTCGATATAAACGTATAGCACTCCATGAAGGTGGTGATAGTGCAAACCGATAGTGATAAAGAAAAATCTCGATGATGAAACTGGACTGACAACTGTATGCTGTGGCTGCATGCCTGTATATCACAATATCCGCCACTCATACGCCTGTAGCCAGGAGTAGATCCACTAAACCTGTATGCCAGGGGCGCAATCTGCTTTCTATGTCGCGACATACAGCCTATCTACATGGTATTCTACCTACTACCTCAATGGAGCAATAGTTAATAGGATTTGACAATAGATAAAGACCAAAGCAAACGTAAACTGGTGCTCCAAATAAAATTTTGAATGCTTGTGTCCATGTTTATTGCTTCACACCAATTTGCATCTTGCATCTTTGTTTTAAACATAGTGTGTCATGTTGTCCATTTTTCGAGTTTGTCAAATGGTTGAACGCATACAAGTTGAGAAAAGGAATACAAATGCATAAGGATATCACAACTTCATACAACCATTTCGACATCAGATTCACAATGTCGCATAGAATAGCATTACAAGTTGGGTGTTTACCTCATTCAAATACATTATGCATGCTTGACAACTGTTGTTTTTGAATACATGATTTAATGTAGTGCAATTTTCTGTGTTTAAACTGATTAGGAGGCTATATACAGTGAAGCAAAAGGATACCAAATATGCATATGAAAAAAAGTCAAAAGTCGCATGGAAAACACAGTCGGAGCACGCGTACTCTTAACAAGTCTGGCGAGCGTCGTAAAAGCACAAATGAGAACGACAGTGCAGTTATCGGGCCACAAGTCGCAGAGCGCCGTACTTGAAAGTCCGGCGAGCAGCGATAGCATGCAAAATGAGAGACAGTGAGTTCCCTAGGGCCAAATTCGCCAGAGGCGCAGAGGAAGGTAACGCGAGCGCCTTACAGGCCAGGGCGGCCTAAAAGTCGCAGGAGCGTGCGAGTGCGAAAACGCGAGCCGCGATAAAGCACACCAATGAGGAGTCAGAGAGTATGCCAGGTGAAGGTCGCGAAAGCCGCGCAACATGAAAGTAGCGATCGCGAGCTCTTCATCACGCAGATTGTCAGCCGACGCGCCGCAGTGCGTTTTCCAGCCTGCACATTTTGTACCTTTTTGACCATATAGTCTCAATATAAACTCTGATTTGGGTATTCAAACTCAATGTAAAGCTAACACATAGAGGAAACAAATTAACTCTTCTATGACACTTCCTAATTCCATCATTAAATTGGGAGTAAAAATCAAGGTGAAGTTACTGGTAATTTTCCAGCAAAAAAACTTGTTTTCAGCATGACTCATCTACTTCAAATTTAATTCATTTTCATCTCATGCTTTCACCATTTTCAGTCATCTCATGCTTTTTCACCATTCCAGTCCTCCCACTCAACATGAAGCAATATTATAACAACACACCACACAATTTCTCATGCAAAGAAAATGGTAAATAAAAGAGATATCACACCTTTACGCCAATAAGCTTAAGCTCTTCTTTTAGCTTCCTTCTACCTTTGGCTCACCTCTCCTATACAATAGAGTTCTTATAAATTATCGAACAATATCACCAAATGAGTCAAGTATGAACTTCAAGAAGGTTTACTTACTTGGATAGAAGTTGAATTAATGCTTAACTCCCATTAAAATCTTCACCACCATTAAACGTGATGGAGAAAGGAAAGTGGAAGAGGAAAGTAGTGGAAGAAGAATGAAGATAAGGATGAAGAAATGAAAATGAAATGGAATCCACGGGTAGTCTCTCGGGTAGTCTCTAAGAATGTCATTATTTTTATGTTGAAAATTACCAAATTGGTAACTCAAGTACGTCAACATGTGGCTGTTACATACTCAAATACTTCAACTTTATTACTTTAGTGAAATCAGATATCCTATCCTTATAATATTTATCTTTTTGTTTCCTTCAAGTAAGTCCCACTTTCTATTCCTTATTTCATTCTAAGTCCGCTACTCTTAGGACTCTAATGGCTCGAACGGTGTTTTGGATCAGCCGACTCGCTACTAAGCAACATTCGACTTAATTAGAAAAAATGGCGATGTTACATTATTTACACTTACAGTCCACTTTTTTTGCCTCACTCTGTCTGCCAAGTCACACATTGAAGCCTTTGTGCATTACAAAATCTCTATAACAGTTCATCTTTATTCACCGCTTATTTTTGAATAATCAATACACTTAACTCTAGCTACTCTAGACTCTAATGGCTCGAACCGGGTTTTGGATCAGCCCGACTCGACTCTAAGCAACGATTCGATTCAATAGAAAAATGGGATGTTACATTCTTCACACCTACAGTCCACTTTTTTTGCCTCACTCTTCTGCCAAGTCACATTGAAGCCATTGTGAATTACAAATTTCTTAACAGTCATCTTTAATTCCCGCTTATTTTTTAATATCATACCTAACTGAATTGCAGCTTACTATGGTCACAGCTAGAGTCATAAATATTCTTAGTCTTCTTTATCTTTTTTCTCACCTCCAAATTTTCCTCCTCACTAAAATAGATTGATGAGAACTCCTCGTTAGATGATTCATAATCACTAGATTGAGTATGCCCTTCTCCATATTGCATTTAACCACCAGCACATGTAACACCAAACTCAAAATTTGGGGCTCTTCTTTAACTACCAACGGCCTCATCAAGTCCTAAGCCAAGCCCATTATCGACAATAGTTGTCCTTAATTTAATCTTATTTTTTCTAGCAAGTGCAAACTCCTCATTATCCAACTCTTCTTCATCAGCTGAATTATCTTTACTGTCTTCTTTCGAGAGTGGGTAGTTGACCGTCACTACTCTCATCGTGCATATTATCTGTATCTTTAGCTTCAATAGTATCTAATGCACACTTTTCTATATTTTTGGAGACATAATATTGTGTTGCATGTTCTTTTTCATTTATCACATGGTCATCTTTTCTTATCTCTGCATGTGTTAGTCCATATTTTATATTAAGTTCTTTGTCGTGTTCTTCTGTTTGATGCTCACTTTGGACCTTATTTTCAAGTAAGCTTCAATACACTTGTTAAACATTTCCTCATCTGTGTATTTGTAATTTTTATGTTCATGTCCCCTATTTTCCTTGAGGGGAAACCTACACATTTACAATTAAAAAGCAGCATTTTAAAATTGCATATTATCAACTGAATACAAATGTTTTTATAATTTATTATTTTAAAATTTAGTGTTGTCTCTAGTCACCAAGCCGTATGGGCATAAGTCTTATAATAAAAAACTCATCACCACTCCCAATATCAGTAATTTTCAATTAATAATTCTATGAACCATAATTTTAAAATTTCTTTTTCCCTCCTCATTCAAGATGCTAATATAATCAGCTTTAGTAAAGTCCATTATCAACATCATTAATAAAAAGAGAGAGAGAAAGAGCGAACAATGTATAGTAGTATATGCTAAAAAAGATTGTTGCTTTTTATGACACTTTATAAAATAAAGAGTGACGGATACATTATTTTCATGTGATTAGGTTGGTACATTCACTATTAATTTCTTGGATGATTAAGATAGCTAGCATTTACATGTCTTTCATGGATAATTATTATTTTTTAGTAAAATGCATATCCAATCCTAGTTTTGGAGGTCTAAAAATGACATATGCTAAAGGAGAAAGAATGCCACATGCACTTTACACAATCAAAATGTTGTTGTGTATTCTACTTTACATAATTAATTTATACAAAAAAGAAAGCCAAGACCAATACTGTCAATTATCATGCAAAAACACGAGTTTAAAAGAAATCTATTTGTAATTGAGCAACAAACCCAACAATCTCTTTCAACGCATATCATAAAAAGGAAAAGAAAAAATATGATAAAGTAAGTCAATTCAATTTAGATTTGCAATCCCTATTTCATTCAAAACGGGAAAAAATTGAAATAAGAAAAATTATTTTCAACTGGCTACTTCAAAAATTTGCAATATATAATTAATGCTTACCAATCAATCTTCTTCCTTGTCATTGCCCAAATAATTTTTCAGTCAAACGATGGAGATGGGTGCGATCGGTTGGGAATTTTGGATTGTGACAATAGGATGATAGAGAAGCAGCTATGTCGATTTTTGATCAAGAGAGAGGAGATGTTGGATTTAGTTTCATGTTCAAAACGGTGTGTTTAAGGAGTTTTAAGATCATTGGGTTAAGTTAAGCCCAAGTGGTTAGTTGAGACTCATAAAGTTATTTTTTATTGTAAATGCTCACCCTAATCCTATTTTAGGGTGCGAATAAATCTAATTTCTAAAATGGGGGTGTTAAGGGAAAAAATTTATTTTAGGGTGATTTTACTACATGTTGACAAGTTTAGGATTTTTATATCTTAGGCCAATATTTTTTGGAGCTTTCTTGTCTTTTATTGAATTAATGGCTCTAAAAAGCCAGAATTGAGACATTTAAGTTTGGACTGGTTGGGGACTAGCATAATAAAAGGATATCCGCTCGAAGGTCTCTAAAAGCCTTTGAAAATTGGACATCATTTACATCAATCTGAGGCTTAGCATTGTCTTATTGAATAAATATAATTGATGGACCATAATTCTGTGGCCATTTTTCCTTGATTGCAAGCAATAGTTTGTCTATAAGGATGTCACGTATTACCTTTTTGGTAATTGATGTAATAGCTTGGTCTCCATTGTACCAACTTCATGGTTCTTGTTTTTCCTTTTAGCAGTTTCTTTATAAATTAGTGTCTATATGTCAATCTTACCATCAAATAGAATGTTTAAGTTTCTATCAAACTTAAGATGTGTGGCAGATATAAGAAACACTATTTTAGGATGAATGTTTTGCTTTTACAATTTCTAGCATGTTCTTCTTCACCTTGAGCAAGATAAAATTTTTGACTTTCTTTGCTCAAATAGAAATATTTTTCGTCTATATCTATCATGTCATTCATTCTAGTGAAAGATTGATTAAGCATTTAAAGACACTTCATATATTATTGACAGGCATATATGAATTCTTGATATTTTCTTGTCATCTTTTAGCAATGGCTTTATTGCATTTGAATGAGGTTTGATTTTCCCATCTTTAATCATATTGTACACACATGAAGCAGATGTGCCCAGCTCAGCAGCAAAGACCTGATAGTCATGTGCCTTCTTAAGGGAATATGCTTTATCGTGTCGGTTGAGACTTTCACTCTTTTTCGACTCCTATTCCACGAACGTTTAAGTCATTGGAATTAGCTTTTGGATTGATTCTTGCCTTATGTCATAGCTTGTAAACTATCATTACAAAGATGGCAAATATGGTCGCAACAAGTTTATAACTATGTGCATTTAATTGACCTTGATCTACTTAAGAATGCATCACAATGATTATAGAAAATTTAAAATTAACATATTTGTTTTTCTTATTGCCATGTCTGATGTTGCTAGATTCAGTGTTAAGGCCTTCAACCGAATTAGGGACAACAACAATCCCTCCTCTATTATCTGAAGAATTATTGTTTGAAGGTTGAAAGTTAGTGGTCATATTTAGATAATGTGTAGGCAACTCAATGATAGAAATGAAGTTTGAAGAGAATGGGAATGTTCAATTGGTTGTCTGATTTGATATTGCAATGTATAAGTGGTAATATTTAAAAAGTTGAGGAGTTTGATAGTGTAATCGAGTAAATTAGTTCAAACTTGATTTTATTATGGCTGCAACTTTATAAAAACGGCCAACAATTTCTTCATTTGAGGGAAACAAATTTCAAACATAAATTCAAGTTCATTTTTTAAAAATTTTTGAATTTTAAACAAGTTAGCTTCAAAATTTTTCCTTCCCTCATTTTCTTTCTTTTTCTTTTTTTTTTTTTTTTTTTTAAAAATTTTTTAAGATGCAATCACAATGATATAAGAAATTTTAAATATTAACATATTTGTGTTATATCTTATTGCCATGTCTGATTTGCTAGAATTCGAGTGTTAGGCCTCAACCTTAATTAGACAACAACAATCCCTCTTCTATTATCTGAAGAATTTATTGTCATACTTGAAGGTTGAAAGTTAGTGTCAATATTTTAGATAATGTAGTAGGCAAAGCTCTAATGAATAGAAATGAAAGTTTGAAGAGTATCGAATAAAGAGATATGGTAATTGATTCACAATTGTCGTTGTCTGATTTAGATCATATTGCAATATGTATAAGATCAGGTAATTATTTAAAAAAGTTGAGGCGTTTGATGTAGTGTAATCGTAATAAATTAGTTTCAAACTTGAAGTTTTAGATATCTATGTGCTTGCAACATTTATAAAAACGGCCAAACAATTTCATTCATTTGAGGGAAACCAAAATTTCAACGAATATTGAAATTCAAGGTTCATTTTTATTAAAAATATTTTGAATTTTCAAACTAAGTTTAGCTTAAAATTTTTCTCTTTCTCCCCTCTACTTTTTCTTTCTTTTGTATTTCTTATTTTTTTTCTTTTTTTTTTTTTTTTTTTTTTTCTATATATTTTTTTGAAAAATTATTTACGTGCATTTCAAAGTGTCAAAGTGAGTGTGGTTGTTAATTTTTTTTGGAAGAATTTTTTTTTTTTTTTTTTTTTTGAAAAATTTTTAGCATTTCAAAGTGTCAAGTGAGTGTGGGTTAATTTTTTGGAAGTTGAACAATCATTACTTAACTCAAAAAGATGATTACAAAAAATCTTTAATTTCGGCTGCGTAACGTAAAAAATGGGCAGAAATTTTTTTCTTAATATAAAAAACCAATTAAATTCAGCTACATTATTAAAATCTAAGGCCAAAATTTTCACTATTTTAGAGCTCATTCTAAAGAAACCGTTCGCTATTTAAATTCAATTTACAACACTAAAATGGAAGGTTTGAATTTTTTTAGACACTTCAAAGAAATTAGCATTTCCACCTTCTTTTAATGTTTAGGAGCAACAAACACAATTAATGTGCTCATTGGGACTCCCTTCCGTTTTAGTTAACTTCACAATAATTAATGTTATAGTTAATTATGATCAAGGGCATTTTAGACAAAATTAGAGGGGAGAAATTGAATTAACTAATTTCTTAATTCTTAAGCTTTTTCTATTTTCTCCAAATAAAGAAAACAGAGGGAGTAAAATAAATAATAATGTCACGGCCGTGAAAATTAAACTATTCAGCTAACCAACTCTTAAATGTAGTTCCAATCTCAAATAAAGCTTAAAACTTTCTCTCTCCCTCTCTTAGTCATGAGAGAGAGATTTAAATCTAGATCTTTTTTACTAAGTCACATATATGCACTTCCATCAAACTATACATGTGGATGCATAAATAATTTACTTTTAATCAAATTATAAGTATAAATTTAATAAATAAATAAAAGGTCATGTTATTTCCAAATAAGGGAATGTTAAAGCCAGAACCAATTTGTTAGTTAATAAAATTACTCTTTCAGTCAACCTAACTCTTAAACAATAATGATTAGTGTTGTCGCAACTCATGGGTTTTTATCTCTGAAAGTTCTTCATTTCTGGATTTCAATATTTTGTTGCCGTACCTCAATGATTTTTTTTTTTTTTTTTTTTTTTTTTTTTTCTTGTGGTTCTTTGAAATTTCTTCATATATGGATGATGGTTGTAGATAATCACCTTCTTCTTTTTGTTTTTTGATGTGTAAAAGGTAATTCTTATATAAATAAAAGCGTAATTTATCAAATATTTTTTTTTTTTTTTTTTTTTTTGGTTTCTTGAAATTTCTTCATATATGGATGATGGTTGTAGATAATCACTTCTCTTTTTGTTTTTTGATTGTAAAAGTAAATTCATTATTATAAATAAAAGCGTAATTTTATCAAATAACAAAATTTGCTCTGGATTTAATATTCTTTGCTCTGAAAATAACACCACTATAAATATAAATAAAATTATAATATATGTTACAGTAGGGTCAAATTCAAGGGTAATAAAAAATTACTCTAAACGCTCTATTTGACTGTGTGAAAATTTTTGAAAAAGAAAAATAAAATAACCCAAGGAAAATATTTTGCAGCCCGAAAGAAGACTCCTACTAAAATAATCAAGACTTCGAATTCTTTTTTCTGCAAATATAAATTTCTAAAATCTTATAATAATATTTTATGCGATTCATAGTCTGTTGTTTGGTGTACGAGATATAATTTTCATTACATTTTAAGTTCTAATTTTATTAATTTGACTACACTTTAATTGATTAAAATTAAGTTCTAAAATCTTTTAATTATATTTTTTTCAGAAAAAAATCTTTCAATTATTCATCTTGAAATAATATCATATTTGAAATAGTTCATTAAAATTTTTCATCACAATAATTACTCAATCATACCCAAAAATTTTGAGTAAATTATTTTTTTTATATATATAGTAAAGAAAGTATTGATAAATATTTGAATTTCTTTGGAGAATTTGAATTGATAAGTATTGATAAATCTTTTTCACTCTTCTCTCTTCAGCCTTCAATTGCATTGTCCCCCAAATTCTCTCTTTTGCTAATCGTTCATCTTCTCAAATCTCACTTCTCAATTCTCATCATCTCTCTCGCTCCCTTAGCCAATCTCTTTTTCCGGCCAAAACTCATGACCTGAAACTATTGATCTTGGTGTTTTACTTCAAGTTAACCTGTAATTTTCTCCAATTATGTTAGTTTTCATCCACCTTTCTTTCTTTTCGTTTCCTTCTTTGTTTTCAGTTTGATAATTTTGACATATATATATATATATGAACCATCTGCATTGTTTTTGTACCATAAAAGAACCATCTTGGATCAACAGCGCCCTTGCATTGTTTTTGTACGGTTCTTGGGATGGGACCCATCTGCAATATCCACGTCATCTAATATGTCCCTATTATAAAATTAACATCGATTAAAGAATGAATAGGGATCTTTCACATGGCTCAGTTACGAGCAAGACGTCACTGTGTCTGACACAGATTTGTCAGAATCGTATTTTTTAAAATTTTTTAGATTTAATTTATTTGTTTTCTTCCTCAGAAAATAGTCAGAAGAGACAGACGCTCACGTGGGTCCCATAGTTTCCTTTTTGGTTTCTTACAAAATCATTATAATATTTTCATGCAATATAAAGTAACGCACGCCGGCACGCGAGGTCCTCTCTATAGCCTCACGTGCCTCTACGTGACTTATCCTCCCGAGGATCATCATCCCATTTTATTATTATTGGAGACCTTTCTCCCTTCCTCTGCATGTGCTCCTACGTGGCATTTGTTAAATCCGTCTAAAGTCTGTAATTTTATTTTCATTATCAATTTCCATTTTTTGTTTCTTCTTAGCATCTGTAGAATTGTTCGCAGTACAAGGTGATTGATTTTGCGTTTACCATCTTTTTCTAAATTTTGGCAGAGTAAAATTAATTATAATTTTTGTGATTCAAAATTTAGATTAAGCTCTAGAAATTATGATAATTTTTTAAATAATTGACCCTTCGAATAAATTATATATTTTAATTTGTTTTCTTTATTTGCTTACATATTTTATTACTCTCTGTTTAATTATCTAACCAAAACTCAATATCAACATCTTTTCTAAGACAAAAATTTAGAATTCTCCAATCAAAATTTCTAGTCCAGATTTTATTTATACTGCTAATATCATTTACCACTAAATAACTATCTATAGGAATATTTTATTATGGACTATTCTTATTACGTGCATAAGGGAAGAGCAATATAAGAAGAAATTCTCATATAATGTTTTGTAAGGAAGATTCATTTATAAGTTTGCAAATGAATTTTTCACATTTGTTATAATTGATATAAATTCAAAATTAAAAATCCACTTGCTTTTATATTTTAAAATATTCTTAATATAATAGTTTTATAAACTTAATAGAATGATTAGTTTTGTCATAAACATTTGGATTATTTTAATTTTATAGAATTCAGGGGTAATTTAACAAATGTTAGATATAAGGTTTCAAATTTAATTAAATATCAAAAATGAATACTTATTAAGATAATAATAAATTTGGTCAAAATAAATTTAATAATACCAAAACTAACCTTATAAGAGAAACGACAACTGTTAAAATAAAAATAACAGCCAGCCCTAACTTAAAACTAACCGCATCTATTTCAAAACAGTTTTCTAACAGTGCAATCTTCCACCTCCGATAAGCACGCCAAAAACAAAGTCCAAACAGAATCAACCCTAAAACAAAACCGTCTCTCCTTCAACCCATCGACAACCTCAAAAAAATCAAGCACATTAGGAAAAGAAAATAGAAAAACTAGGTACATATGCGAAATAACTTTGTGATTTCATTTCCACAAACAACCGAAAAACTAGATTTTCCGATTTAAATACGGTCTATATACATATATAGGTTTCTCTGGTTCAAACGATAGATACAATTTATGTGTGTATATATATATATACACACACACGGTATATAAAAGGCATATATTCATATGAAAAATCAGAATATATATACACTATATCAATATTAATACAAACAGAATTGAGAGTCTTATCTTATCTCTTCAAAACAAAAACATCTATGGAGATGAAATCGTAAATTAAGAATTGATTTTGCATTGAAGAATAGAAACGAAAACCAAAATCAAATTGTAGAGTAAAAATCTATTTTTTGGTGAGGAATCTCGCTCCGAGCGTGCATGTGATGATGTTTTTCATGTCCTGCCGGAGTCAAAGTTCAGGAATACGATTGAAAGAAGAAGAATAAGTATTAATGGCTTGTGAAAATATCAACGTGAATAATGTCAGCATGGAATGCAGAAAGAGTAATAAGAAAAAAATGCCGGCTGAAACAACGGCAGCAAAAAAAGAAAACAAACTAAAAAAAAACAATATGAAAATATGAAACTAATATAAAAGGAAACACCAAGAAATTAAAACACTAAAATACTAACAAACCAACGTCTTGCAAATTAAAAAAGGCACAAAAGTAAAAATATACCTAATTGACAATAATTTAAATTTTAAAATCAAATAAGTTTAAGTATTTTTTTTCTGGTCTATTGAAGCCCGGTTGTAGATATATTGTATTTAGATATGTAAGTATTTTTTTTCATTTAAGGGTGACCATTCGGTTTGATTAATTCAGTTAACTCAATTATTTGGGTGAATTTAATTCGATGAAAAAATAAATAGTTAATGGTTCAGAAGAAAAAAAAATATAATTTCCCGTGATTGGTTAAAGGTTCAATTTAAAGTTAATTAAATTGAATTATTCAAATTAACCAACACAAAAAATTACATCTTTTATTAAGCAAATAATAAAAAAAAATTCAGCAATAAATTTCAGTTAAATTCAACTAACTAATAATTTTGGTTTTTAAATTGACAGAATGATCGCCCCCTACATTTAGATGTAGGGTACACATTATTGAATACAGAAATTCAATTTTGTTAGTCCTTACTGTGTTATGTTCTTCTCAATTTCTTGTTTCTTTACTTGCATATTTTAGAAGCTAATTACAAGAAATCCTTCAGTAGTTTGATCTCTGTTTCATCCAATTTAGGGCGAAACAAACAATAGAAGAAGATTAATCAGAATTATGATAACAACAACGAAATCAATCTGAAAACAGCAGAATTTGCATAGAAAATCCCAAAGATCAAAAAAAAAAAAAAAAAAAAAATTTGGAAACGAAATCAACTGGAAAACAGCAGAATTTGCATAGAAATCCCAAAAGATTCAAAAAAAAAAAAAAAAAAAAAAAAAGAATTTGCTTTCAGTTGAAAAAAAAAAAAAAAAAAAAAAAATTTGGTTCAGTTGAAAAATAAGAAGAGGAAGAGCCGCTAGAAAAATAGAAATCCTTAAGCTTAATGGAATAGTGGAGAAGGCCCATATACATTTCAGTTCACGCATTCGACTTTGCTGTTAAAAAAGACTAAGGGGCTTTATCAAAGATTGATGGGTTTTAATTGACCAAGCCCATCAAGCCCTTATTGTAGGCTTTTGGCAGATCCATTTTCCTTTTACATTGTGTTATTACACCCATTCAAAAGCAGCTGCGCGGCAGTTCAGCCCAGTAGTAGAACATTCTCAGCCCAGTTTATTGCTGTGGTTTAGTTTCCAACATCAAATTCCATGGATGGTTTATGTTTATGGGTAGCTATTTCTTTTCTCATAAATTTTATTGTCGTTATTGATAAGATTTGAGCATAAGATTGCAATTATAAATTGAAAGTCATAATTAATAATTTATAGGATACTTTAATACAACTAAATCAAATCATTAAATTAGTAACCCATAATTAAGAGTCTGGCTTATAAAATAAGATATGAATTATTCAAATTGTAAAAGAAATTACTAAATGGTATTATGTTCTTATCCTCCATTTCAATACATATTTTATCCGTAAATTTTTGTTTGAATTTGTTTATTGATTTGCGAATATACAAAATACTGACTAATTACTATTTTTCAATAATTTTTTTTTAAGAAAAACTATTAATTAATATGTTGGATAATTAAGCATAAAGTATATAATAAATTCCGATGATTTGAATTCCAGCATTCCACGGTACCATGATCTATGGCAGGTTTTTGAAATTGATACACGTAAAATGGTTAAACATCTAAATTAGTAAGATTGCAACAAAATGCAGTTGGACTATGGACATGAAGAAAGACCGCTCACCTGATTTGTATTAACTAAAACAGCTTCTATGGCTTGAGAATCTCTAAAAGCACTGTCCTTACTGGTAACAACCAAGCCACCATTTTCCTGCCTAGAAATGTGGTCTTGGGTCCAAAAAAGAACAGAAGCCAATAGCTTCTAAAACAAAATCTGCAATTAGCATAACATTTAAAAGTAAAACAAGGCACTTGAAATTCTAACCAGAGTGGTTGGATATGGTTGCTCGGCCACGACATGGGACAGCGCCACAATTGCTATTTGTTGTTGCTCCTTAAGAGGAGCATTCTGCATCGCAAAATAGAAATTTGTTCAAACAAAGAGAAATTGAGTGAAAGTGCATAGATCACACTCGTCAACTTCACAATGTAAATTTATACTCGGATGGGATCGAATTCAATAACAACAAATGTGCAACTATCGATGTTTGAAATTGTTAAACTAGATCCAACGTCTTGATTTTTATTGGCATTGAGTTATGGATTTTGTGCTATATCACATCCTACGAGTAATTTTATGAGTTGTGGACTCGTGGGAGCATGCATGGAAGTGGTTAATGTGTATACTTCTAGCCTACAAAGCTTATTTCCAACAAGGAATGGTGACTCTTAAGGTTCAAAGAATTGTGAAACTTCTAAAGGTTGGTGTATGGATAGAACAAGCAGGTAAACAAAGAGAAAATGGAACATACGAAAAGATTGAAACTCTAGGCAAGATAGCATTCAAACCATACATTCTCCAATTCATTAAAGTAGTGGAGCTTACTGCGAGCAATCAATATTTGCTTTTCTATTAACTGCAAAATAAGAACGAGAAATGAGAAAGCCAACACAGCCAATTTAATGTTTTAAAATGGTATTTACAAATTACATAATTTACCATTTAAAATAGTCATAAGTCACAATTATCAAATATAAGTATTTAGCACAGTTAGATAACTCAAGCATCCAATTTCATAAACAAGTTTTTAAAATTGATACACGTAAAATGGTTAAACGTCTAAATTAGTAAGATTGCAAGAAAATGTAATTGGACTATGGACATGCCATCTACACTTCTACTTGGTGGATCAATTGCTTCCTCCACAAGCTACTCCAAGGACAATCCTTGATAATAAGAATTATTTTAAGAAATTAAATTTAACAAGTAAAAGAGAATAAAAAGAAATCAAGCAAATCAATTTTGATTAAAAGAAATCAAGGTTTAAAAGCTACTAGGGATTTTGATTTCACCTAATTCTACAATTTATTCTATTAGCTTGATAATCAATTTTAATTGTTCAAGAAGGGGAAACAACCCTAAAATCACTAACAAGCTCTCCCGATGTATTGTTAGCTATTTTAAACCGGTCCAATTACCTATCTTTCAATAGTGCCTCCCGATGTATTGTTAGCTATTTTAAACCGGTCCAATTACCTATCTTTCAATAGTGCAATCAAACATGAATTAAATCATTAAGTTTTATAGTTTTTTTATGAATTCATAACCTAAGGTCGTTAACTTATGAAAACCCTCCATGAGTCCAACCATATAGCTTCTGCATCAAGTTATTATTCTCATGTAATTTATTCCTTTTTTCATATCAAAAATCCTGTGGGTCTCGTATACATATGGCACAACCCAAGAGGGGCAAGGGTGAATTGGATTTTCTAAAAATTAAAAATTTAACTTTCAAAAACAAAATCAGAATTCTGTTGCAGCAGAAATAGAATGCGTTTGTCAGAGTAAGTTATCAAGATTAGAACTTCCTCACAAAGTTTAATACAAAAACTAGAAAGACTTTGTAAAGAGCAAATATAGATTAGAACTGATTCACAAATCTTAATCAATTTCAAAAACACTTTATGAAGGAAAGTTATTACGTTTAGAACTACTTCATAAAGCTTAGACAAAATATTAAGATTCTGTGAAAGACAGTATGAAATTATCTAAACTGTTCACAAAGCTTGAAGTAAACTTAGAAAATTGATTAAAATCCAAATATGATCATATATTGAATTATAGAAAAAACAGATTAGAACTTGGTATCAGCAATGCAGAAAGTCAGATTCTGAATATGTTCAATAAAGATAAAGCTTATTCGAGTTTACAACAATAAAGCCATTAACAACTTTGCATTTCTAAAAAGTTAACAGATGTGTAAATAAAATAAAACCAAGCAGAACTTCAGAAAATAAAAAGAAGATAAACACAGAGATTTATAGTGGTTCGGCACTAACTCGCCTACATCCACTCATCAAGACTCATCTTGAGATCTTCCACTATATTATCTCTTTTTTCAAGGGTACGAGACAAACCAACAATACAAGGAAATAGATCAACACCTAGATCTAACCTTTGTCCCACTAGATTTTCCAAAGGTTCTAGTCAACCTCAACCCTTCCTTTCTGTTTTTACAAAGAGAGGCAAAACTCACATCAAGACATTAGAATCTCATACAAGGAGAAGGTTGCTTGATAACTATACCACCATACTTTTCACCAAGCTATTACACAAAAAATTGTTTCAAATTAAAGAAGCCTGTCTACAAACAGATTACAGAATCCTTATATAGACATAGAGAAATGCAAATATAAGCACTATGAAGAATTAGAAATTCAAGATTAGAAACGGCATTTAAAGATTCAGAACCTGTGTTTTTCCGACAGATGTTTTATTAAAAATTTTCTTTTCTCTTTCAAAATATTTCTTACCAAGAAGAAACGAAAAGAAATAAGGGTTTTTAAAAGAGAGACTTTAAGAGATTTAAAACATAATGACATGGACTCTTACTCTTAAAAATAAATACCCACGTTTCATAAGAGGAAAACGTTTTATTATTAGGGGATGGAAATCTCATTGGGAGAAAAACATAAAATCGTTTAGTTTAAGTTTAACGAATATTTTTGACATTCAAAAAAAGAGATACGAAAAGATCTTTAAATATTTGTTGCCAAAAATATTTAAGTCAAAAATCTTTTCATTTAGGAAAGTAGAGTAAATAAAAGATTTGACTTTCCTTTTTATAACATAATTTTCAAAAATGCAAAATTATGCAAATCTCTTTCTAATATTTTGTTACCAAATATAATTAAGCCAAAATCTTTTTCGAATAGGTAAGTAAATTTAAAAAGATCAAGATTTGACTTTTATTATTAAGGTAATTTTCGAAAATAATAAAAGATATGCAAATCTCTTTCAAATATTTTACCAAAAATAATGAAGACCAAGAATCTTTTTCAAATAGGCTAAATAAACTTTTAAAGAAAGATTAAGTTGTGACTTTTATTATTAAAGTAATTTCCGAAATGCCTTTGAGAAGAGAAACAAAAAAAATATTTTTGTTCTTATAAAAAATATTCTCTCTATCCTACAAAAAAATCTTAAGATACTAACCATTAAAAAAGAAATTTCAAAAACCTTCATGGTCTCAAAATCCTTGAATTTGAGGGACTTTGCCCTTCTCCTTAGTAATCTTTTCATATTTAAAAAATATCTGCATAAATTAATATTAGCACATGCAAAAATATTAAATGTTATTTGTTTGCATGATCATCCAAATCTCAAGATACAATTGACCTTTGAGCCAAATAAACCATTCTCCCGATAGTGGATTAATGGAAATAAATTCAATCCAGGGGAGAAACTCTGCCTGAAAGCATTAAGTTGGCATTAAGTTCAATAATAAATTATACTTTAAACAAAGAAAAGCAAATCTAATATTATAAATTGAAATCGAAATTAAGCTTCATCAAATCCCTAGTACGAAAGTTTAGTTCGACATAGTAATTAAATAAAACTCAATTAAACTTGTGAAAAATCTCATAAAGAATAATAAACAAAAAGAGAGTTTAGAAATAAAAACTAGTCAACAATAGGCTTGAACGGCTTCCTTGAATCTTGACACCAATCTTGAGTACCTAAAGTCTTGAAGAGAAAGAAAACTATGTAGAAAATAATAGAATAAGAGATGTAATATACAATGAATGGCTTCCTTGTCTATGGCTAGTCTCTCTATTTATATAGACTTTTTGGAATATTCTATTTATATAGACTTTTTGGAATATCTTCGCGTTCATTTAGAAAAGTGAATATTTATTGAGTAAATAATCTTTTGGAGATAGGAAATTGTTTAGGCTTTGTATTTCTTCCCAATTAGGACTATTCCAACATTTAAATAGGATTTAAACTTGATTGGCACGTCAGAAAAGCATCTTATGCGGGTCCATGCAAGTAGTATGGGCTAGAGTTGTCGTTTTCGGCCCAATATGAAGTTAGGAATTCAGCACAGGCGTGCTATCTGGCACGGCTTGGGCGTGCTAGTCTTTGCTTAGGAACAATCTTTTCTATATTTTGTCTGATTTTCTATAAAAATGCAATAAAATTCCCCAAGATCAAGTGAAATGTGACTCAAGGAAGCTTTAAACAAAAACATAAATAAAACTAAATAAAAAAAGCTAATTAAAGTTAATTAAAAATACTAAAAATTCTTAATAAAAACTATATTAATAAATAAAACTAAATAAAAGCTAATTAAAGTAATTAAAAATACTAAAAATTCTAATAAAAACTATATTAAAAATACTATAAAAATAACACCTATCAAGGAGAATGTTTGATTATATGGTTTCAGAAAACTAACAGAGGAATGAAAATACATAAAAACCCAAAAGAACTAGGAAAGAACATACTGGGAAACCCAATCCCCAGGCTAGGCTAGAGCAGAACACAATCTGCTATAATGACTTTCAAAATATTCTAAGATACCTCCCTCGAACACCCCTTCCTTTTTTTATAGGCAAAAACATATCATATTTATAACAAACGTATCAAATCTATAACAAACTCATCATTACATATCTCATTCTGTTATTGTTATAATTGTTGGTGATGTGTCAATATATCAATTCTGGTTCCCTTTTACTTTCCTTCTCCTAGAATATATCAAATATGGTTTCTGATTTGCTGCTTTATCATTGCTATTTGCTGGAAAAATAGCCTTGTCCTTGAGGCTGAATTGAGGAAACTGCCCCACAAAGTCAGTCTTATCCACCCAAGTAGCACAGTTAGATAAATCAAGCATCCAATTTCACAGACAGGTTTTTAAAATTGATTCACGCAAAATGGTTAAATGTCTAAATTAGTAACATTGCAACAAAATGCAATTGGACTATGGACATGAAGAAAGACTGCTCACTTGATTTGTATTAACTAAAACTGCTTCTATGACTTGAGAATCTCCAAAAGCACTGTCCTTATTGGTAACAGTCAAGCCACCGTTTTCCTGCCTAAAGATGTGGTTTTGGGCCTAAAAATAACAGAAGCTAGTAGCTTTCAAAATAAAATCTGCAATTAGCCTAACATTTAAGAGTAAAACAAGGCACTTGAAAGTCTAACCAGAGTGGTTGGACATGGTCGCTCGGCCACGGCATGAGACAATGCCACAATTGTTGCTTGTTGTTGCTCCATAAGAGGAGCATTCTGCATTGCAAAATAGAAATTTGTTCAAACAAAGAGAAATTAAGTGAAAGTGCATAGATCACACTCGTCAACTCACAATGTGAATTTATACTCGAATGGGATCGAATTCAATAACAACAAATGTGCAACTATCAGTGTTTGAAATTGCTAAACCAGATCCAGCGGTTTGATCTTCATTGGCATTTAATTATGGATTTCGTGATTATAAAGGGATCCAAATGATAAAAGCTAAGGAGCTCGAGCATAGCGGAGTAAATTAAAAAAGGGAAAAAAATTTGTTCCCAAGTAGAAGCGTAGTCATATCCTTTGGAAATGGCCACCGATTTGTGGAGATTTGGCAAACTTGCTTTGCTTGCATTTTAGTTTGATTTAGAGACAGGGATATGTGGTTCTACTACTGAAACTCACTGTGGTTGAGGATTCCCCAACATGTGTTAATTGCGATATTGATAGAGTAATGATTCGATAGAAACATGAAAATGAGCTTTTATGTAACTTCTCTATGTATGGCTTTTATGCTTTAAAAACAATTGTAGGCTTCATTTTATGTAATTCTGCTGAGAAACGAAATCAACAGAGAGCCAAGCGAGTGCTTCAATATTTGGATTATTAATTTCTGAAATTATGAATGAAATATAATTTTTAAATTTAAACAAATGTTAATTAAAGAGGTATTTTCTATCCAATTAATTTCTTTAAATTATGTTCCCTGCAAGGAAATAAACAATTTTATTCTTTTGCATTGAGGTGTACAACTCCTCATGCCAGCATTGCTTAAAAAAAGGAAAAAACAAAAACTTACAAGCGTTTCTCATTGGAGTCTCGTATGCTATATTATTAAGAATATAGCCGGAAAATATTTAAATTCATAATTGACTGAGTTACAATAAGGGACTTACAAATAATGAATACAATCTGGTCTTTATAGTTCAGTTCATTATACTCTTAATATGTAAATGGCACTGTAATATACTTCCCACATCGTCTTTAAATTTCCACCCTGCACTTCTTAGGCACCAGTGACCTAAGTGATTTCAAACCCTACTTGACAAACCAAAATTGCTCCTCATGTGGATAAGATCATTGAAAAGAAAAATTGATTAGGCTATACACGCAACCTAAAGGAGGTTATCAAGTTGTTCTTGCAGCTCCTGCATGGGCAACATATTGATGATGGTTTGTTCTTCAGGGGTATATTCAGATCTTACAAGGGATTGTACTTGACTATGTGCTTCCACAATATTTGTCCTGTACAAATGCAATACAGCGATAATACAAGATTTATGTACCCAAAAAAAAAAAAAAAAATACAAGATTTATGTACCCCAAAAAAAAAAAAAATTGCATCTTGAACTCCCAAAAAAAAAAAAAAAATGCATCTGACTGTTGAGGCAAACATAAAGTATTCTAGAATCCAGTATGCAAGCTAAGTGAATATAACTTACTTTATTGGTTTAAAAAGTATTGTTCTTGTTGATGGGTTCTGCAGATAAAGCTTCATTTTTGCCATCACCAAGGGCAATTCTTGCTGAATAGCAGTATTAACCTGTTTCAAAATCGTCATATAAAAAATCAGGTGAATCATCAAGTTAATGTGAAGCCAGTGCATATTTAGTTTTAAATGCTTTTCAACTCATGCTTGCAACTGCAATAGCACTCTGAGCAGCACAGTTACTTGAGGAATACAGGTTACTGCTAATTGGTGTACTACTTAGGAAAGTAATATCCACTCTTAAGGTCCATAAATAGAACTGTAGTGATGTCTATCCGGTTCGTCAAGACAATACTAAACAAATTGCTGAATGACCATTACATAGTTGGGCTTATAGCTATAGGCATGCCATCTACACTTCTACTTGGTGGACCAATTGCTTCCTCCACATGCTGCTCCAAGGATAGTCCTTGACAATAAAGATTGCCTTAGGACAAGTTAATGTTTCTGAGATTTATATTTGTTCTTTTCTTCCCCCCCTTATCTTGCATGCTATAGTTATCTTTGTTGCAACAGTAAGAAGAGACTTGATTCATTCACTTGCGAAATGCAAACAAAAGTAAACAAAATACTTTTAGCGACTATCCAGACAGTGGATCTCGAAAATTACATGAAAATGTTGAAGAATCATGTTACACAACATACCTTCTGCACAAGTTCTGCCACCTTCTCTGGACTGGCAAAGGCTTGGTCCTTCAGTGGTTTGGCCATAATTGACTCTACTTTCTGATTTTGACTGCCAGAGGACAGTGCAACTTTTACAGCCGTAACCTGAAAATACATATTAAAATAGTCATGCTTGCAGATGGTCATACAAAGAAAGACATAGGTTTAATGCTTAACCATCCATGCTCTATGCTAACCAACCAGCCCCCACCACAAAACCCCAAAAAAAGAAAAAAGAAAAACCAACTCTTCCTTGAGGGACAGAAAAATAGAAGGAAAAAGTCACATGAACTTGTTTGTGGCTAAATAATTACATGTCTCTAGGATAGGTCCATCTAAAACCAATTAGTTGAAGGTTAAAAAATTTTGCTCCTGTCTCTTATTATTCAGGGAGTTAAGAAATCAGAAGCCCATTTTGCCAGCTCATGCACTTCTATGCATATAGATCCAAAAATAGTTAGTTTATTGATAACTAATTACGAGAACAGCAAACCTTGGTAGCAAATGACAGCATTGGATCCACAATCAGTTTAGTGACTGACATAATGAACTCCTCACAAGTTGCTTTTAAGCTTTTCTCCAGTTCCTTCAAATAAAAAAGACCCATGGATTAAACTTATAAGGTGTGAATAAAAAACCAAAAAAGATGGATGTTATAGGTCTAGAAATGGATGCTAAAGCTTTCTAGCAATTATAGTCAATCCTAATAGGGGAAAAGGGGAAAAAAAAAAAAAAAAAAAAAACGAAAAAAAAAAAAAAAAAAAAGATGTCTTCAGTGCACTGGTCAATTCTTCCAAATCGTTGCCATGGTAAAAAACTGTTCATTACTATAATTGAACTGTGTATCTGGAAGGTTTGTAAAAAAAAAAAAAAAAAAAAAAGTGTCCTTCCAGTGAACTGGTCAATTCTTCCAAATCGTGCCATGGTAAACAGTTCATACTATAATTGAACTGTTATCTGGAAGGTTTGTCATGGTTAAAAGAGACACGGTGTGGTGCCGGAAGGAATTAAAATAGATAAATCGATGCATATGAAAAAATGCAGAAGAGATTAAGCAAATCCAAATTACAGAACAATGGACAGTAAAACCCAAGTGAATAAAACATGTCCTAATTGTGGTATTTGAACAAACTATAAAAAACCAATGAATTTCCAAATATGTCCTATACCAGTTCAGTTCCATGACTTAAAAGAATCTTCACAGATATGCTCCTAAAAAAACTGCAACCACTATCATATGATAAAAATGAGAACAGGTGTTGTTAATTTCTGGAAGCAGGCAGCCAAAATTAAAACCAGGTCATACGCTAACAACCCAACTAAATAATTTAATAACATATTGATTGAATAACAGAATAAACAATCTAAAATTATTAATCAAAAACCATACCCTTTTGGCATCTACTTGACTTTCAAGAACTCGGGGAGACAAATTCCTTGCTAATGAAGTTGATCTTGACCAATCGAAAAGAGAAGTTTGACCTCTGAGTATCCGTCTTAAGTGCTCCTGGAATTCAGTGCAAATAAGACTCCACTTGTATATCAAAGAAATGTGATTCTACTATACATTAAAAGGATAATTTGGAAAGTTCAGAAATTTCATCTTGGAGAAACTAACCAGCAAATGAGAGAAGTCAAGTTCTTTGTATGTGACTGAAAATTCTATATCAAATGGAGCTATCTAGAAAACAAAAACTTGAGAGTTATAACCAGCTCCATTGCTCAGTAAATAACTATCAATAAGCAAAAAAGGAAGAAAGAAATAACCTGCTCCCTCAAGATTAAAAGATGTTTAATAAGGAAAAGCTGCCCATCCATTGCTGTTGTTTTCTTCGCAACGAGTTTGCTTGCTTTCTACAGCAAATATTTAGGGGGGGAAAAGGATATAAGGGCTACTAATACACAAAGAACTTCTGGTCACCACCTATCAAAATACTGAATTATATCTTAGCTACTAACTTGGATGGAAAAGGAGCAAACTTCAACTGCTTCCTGATATGAAATAGCAACCCAAGAAAAAGAAGACAATTGGTTAACAACACAAGCAGAAAAGAATATTATATTGGTTAAAAATTTAGAACACAGAAAGGAGCTGGAGGTCCAAGGATCCAACCTGTGCTAAACCAGTGAAGACAGATGATTCTAGACAACGGTACAACTTCGAGAGGATTGATAGAGTTTTCTCAAGAGGTGGGTACCAAGTTGTAAAAACATCTGCAGTCTCTTCAACCTGGTGTGAGAAAAAGTTGAGAACAAAGAAAAAATAACGATAAATATCATTTTATTCTTCCAAATGCAAATAAACGATGACAAAGTGCCACCAGCTGGCAATAACCATAGAGCACCAGTCAGGTATATTCAATTTATGTTGAAATGAAACTGCAAACTACTGCTGGTACCCAATGTAAGAGTATATGGATATCCAACATGTGTCTGAACTGTACTACCTAGTAGCTTGAATCAAATTAAATTGTGTGCCAACCAATACACAATTATCATGCTCAATGACTGTAAAATACCTCAAATGCTTGAACTTTCCATTGCATGAATATAAATCTAACATCAGAGGTACTCATGGTGGCATGCCACGTCACAAGCATGCTTCAGTTGGTCCTAATGCCGATAATGATCAAAAATGGATAATTAAGACGGTTCGTCTTTGTTCTGATGTCCTATTTATGGGGGATTAGGAGAACCTACAACCTAAAACGGGATCCATCTTGTACAGTTGGACGAAGTACATGCAACAGAGGTCCCTGCACGGTTGGGCCAACCAACCAAGTACATGTAGCACAGGTAGTTACTGAAGCACGGACTCATAACAGTCCCCTAGCCTGATAAGGTACACCATACTGAACCGGCTCTATGGGCATTTTCGCATCCTTAAAAAGGATAAACTCAATTAGAAAATAGGAAGACAATGTGAGATACTTACAGAAGTACTTTCTGTTTTCGCCTCGGCAGATCTCTCCAGCTTTGCAGGGTAATCTAAGTCTTCATCGGAAGGAATGTAATTAGCTATCTGCAGAAGAAACAAGATAAAGCTTCAAAATAAACCTGCCATGAGTGAGAATCCCAAACATGTTGCCACCAACCTCAGCTACATATGATCTCTCACAAAGATGAATTTTTTTGGTGCAATTCTTTGGTACTCCAACTAATTTTGATAGTTTATTTCCAACTCAAATTCTGCACAGAAGCTCATATAAACTTCTTAGAATTTCGCTCAGCGAACCATATATGCCATTTGCTAGAAATTGGGATGTAAAATCCTAGGGCAAAAAAAAATCGAAATAGCAAAGAAAATTCTATACAAAGCATAGCATCCAAATTCAAAAGAAAATTATTTACAGAACAATAACATTAGTGAACTCTAGCAAATAATTCAAGCAACAGCCAGATACTGAACGAGTTATCTTTTGCTTAGGTGAAGAAAAATAAACTCTCTAATTATGTTCATGTGAAGTTCTACCAATAACATCCCATCTTCACTGAGTAGGCATGACAGTTACCAAGGATCAACAAGTCACTTTCCAGAGAGAAAAGACACCTCATCACGAATGTGTGTTCGAGCACGGAAAGTCAGTCGCTCATGAATATCTGCTAAAATTCTTTCCAGCGTAGGGCATAGCCCAGCCAATGACTCACTCCGTCTGCTAAGCTGTTCCCCCAAGACTTCAACTTTAAGTATATCAACAAGTTCACAAAGAAGGTCAACATCAGTTTCGTGAATGAGTTTTGGGCGCAGTGTATCATATAAGTAAGTAGACCTGCAAAATAGGTATAAATTTGAGTGAGATGCAAACAGAGTAATACCCCATTAAAGTTGGGTGGCAAAGGAGTGAGGAAAATCAGAAGACTGGGCCTTAAAAAAAACAAAAGCAAGGCAGAAGAAACTCACAATGGATCAATCAATGCAGCCAAACAAGAAGCATCCTCTGAAGAAGATGGGAAAAAGTGATCAAAGAGTTGGTGCTCAAGTTGACAAACCTGCAATTTACAGTTGCATCAACCAAATTGGCTATATAGCCCAAGACAAGATATAGGGAAGGAAAGAATTCACATCACCAAACCTAAGGTCTCAGTTTGAGGTGAGATGAGTGAGTAATTTCAAAGAGTTAGAAAGTATAAATTGAAAGGAAAAAAAAAATGTGCTAGATCTTTTCTTACTAAGATCATAAATGTTCAAGACAAGAAAAATACAAGCGCTAATAATGAGAACAATATAGCATTAAATGTATAAATGCATTGATTCAAGAAATAAAGAAAAGAAAAGGAAAAAGAAGATACAACTTATGCAGTTTCAAAATGAGTCAACTGCAAACTTGCTTCACATAATTTGGAAAAGAAAGGAAGCTTGCAGTTAATAGTCAATTAGGAACAAGTTGCATTCAACCCAAATCCAGTTGCAGTCAACAAATTTCCACAAAAACAAAAGCACTACGCTACAAGGTGGATAGAAACCCCTAAATAAACCCTCCTCACAGTAAAATATGTTACGGCAGAAATAAATAAGCAAATATTTTTCAACCAAGGATGATGATCCATACTTCTGAATGTTACTCCAGTGGTTGTAAACTACCTGCATTAGATATGCACATCCAGATCTGGTTAAGGATGGCAATGCCTCTTTCTTGGAAAATTCAGATATTCGCTGAAGTACAATGCCTTTTACCTGGGTAGCAGAAATAGATTGGAAGTTTTATTACAGGCAGTTGACCCAGAAGGAGTGATGCTAGAACTATATAGAAAATAATGAACTCACGAAAGAAAGCCGCTGTTCACAATATAATTTGTGGCATTCTGAAAGGATCTGAGCATATTCTTTTCTAGATGATCTGCTTTCTATTTCCTCCAGTATGGGCTTGAGCTGCAATAATTATCTGTTAGCTGCCTATACAATATAGGCACAGAAGTCCACCCTCCACATGAAATAAACATTTTCTTAGCAAATCATTTCATTTCTCTCTAGCGCTGATAAATAACTGATAATTGAACTTCTGGTATTCAACATCTGAAAACTAAGCAAAAACCAGCCATCACCTCATTTGCAGCTGCTTTGAATCGGACATATATAACAGATGCCTCTACACCCTCAGAAACAGAGGCCTTATTACCACCAGCACTCCGGATTGCTGTCTGGACCTGAAGAATGAACAAAAATGCCACATGGCAAGAGGATAAGCATGTGCAGACACACGTGCAAAAACTTTTATGTTAACTGGGATACTTCACCTGAGACGAAGCACCTTTCAGAACGGAAAGGACATGAGAGCGAATCATACCCAGGGCTCGAGACTGTTAAAGGCACATAAATATTGATAAATATTTGTAACTGGAAACAAATCTTACAAATTGTTATTTTCCATTTACCAAATCTATTACCAATCGAATTCCTCACACCACTCATTTACCTGGAGTTGTCGAAATTTGAGCAAATAAACATTAGATTCTGCATATTGTGGATTGCTTTCAACATACCTGTGGTAGAAAAGAAACAAATCAATAGGAAAAAAAAATAAGGAAAAAAAAAGGAAGGGAACACCGCAATAATATCCCTACAAGCAAATATGACAATTGTATAGTTCATGAAATTGCCCAGCAGTATCACAGAGCAATGCCACAGGCTCAGATTTAAATATCATATAAATATCATAAAGAAAAAAAAAAAACTTACGATATGCACTCGTCAAGCCGTTTGAGTAGCGGAAGAAAGTTCTCAGTTCCAACATTCACTTTTGCAGAATAAAAATTTGTAGCAATCTGCACAGATATGAAAAATCTCATAATTCATTTAATTCAGAACTTTCAAGATAATCAATAATTTGTCTAATTTTTTTTATTGCATGTAAGTTATATACAAACAAAAACGGCAAGCTATTAAGAGGACATCGAGACTCCAAACAGAATAATAAATATAGATATCCAGCAACGTCATAAACAAAGTCCAACAAATCCAGCTCTAGATCTAGGGGAAAAAGAAATGAAGACTTCAGTACCGTGAATGGATCTAGAACTCAATGTGGTAAAATGACTAAATCAGTGACAACAATCAAATACATAGCCAAATGATGAATTTCAACAAGTTTTGTGCTATATCACATACTACGAGTAATTCAGGAATGGAGATTGAAGGGAAGATTTTTTTTTTTTTTCCCCTCTTATTCAAAGTCTTGCAGAGACTCAAACAAGATCAGAAAATTTCCAAATTCTTCAAGCATTCTGGCTAACTTCTCTACAATTCAATGAGAAGGTCATGTAACTGTGATCATTCTGATTTTAAGAGTTGTGGACTTGTCGGAGAATGCATGGAAGTGGTTAATGTGTATACTTCTAGCCTACAAAGCTTATTTCAAACAAGGAATGGTGACTCTTAAGGTTCAAAGCCTTGTGAAACTTCTAAAGGTTGGTGTATAAGCAGGTAAACAAAGAGAAAATGGAAGATACAAAAAGATTGAAACTCTAGGCAAGATAGCATTCAAACCATACATTCTCCAATTCATCAAAGTAGTGGAGCCTACTACGAAGCGCTTCAGCAAACTCAATCAGTCTTTGCTTTTCTATTAACTGCAAAATAAGAACAAGACATGAGAAAACCAACACAGCCAATTTAATGTTTTAAAATAGTATTTACAAATTACATAATTTACCATTTAAAATAGTCAAAAGGCACAGTTATCAAATATAAGTATTGAGCAAACTTAAAACTCTGGATCACAGAACTTATAGCCTTGACATAAACAAGATGAATTCTATGAATATATATAGATCATGCTATTCCTGGAAATTTGAGAGATAGAATCAGAGATATTCAATAGTTATTTAATATCATTGCATGTCCTTTACCCGAGTTCAAGAAAAAGCAATCAACAAGCGGTAAGCTCAATACTTGCCAGGTCCAAAGCACCAAAACAGATAAATAATTAAGGCTTCCAATAATTGAGAGACCACAATCTGTAATCTATAGAATAAACAGAAACTGATTCCCACATGAAAGAGAGAAACTGTACCAGTCTATCACAGGCATCATGAAGAGTCTTAGTCTTTGTAGCTACCGCTTGATGTTGCAGTTGTAATTCATTAAACAAATCTAGAGTTTCATCCACCTGCATGATAGAGGATCAACAATCTTCATCGTATAAGATCAAAAGAAAAGCAACCATGAAAGAGTTCCTCAACAAGTGTAGGGAAAAAACAACAATAACAGACCTGATGAAGTATACCATCACATGTCTGTATGCGCTCTGTCAAAGTGTTGACATAGTGCTGATACTTCTCCTCTGTCTATGAATGCAGAAAAATAACTTGAAATAAACTATTGTTTGCAACAACTCACAAAGCATTCTCACTTCTGAACTAAGAAAAAACACCAACTAACCTCTGATTTCATGGCTGATTCAAGATCAGTAAACCATTTGTAGAACTGCACCAGCAGGAAAAATACTGATGTTACATAATTATGCTACTCCTAAAATTTAACAAATACTGATGTTACATAATTATGCTACTCCTAAAATTTAACAATCAAAGCAGTAAGATAACTCAAGCATCCAATTTCACATACAGGTTTTTTAAATTGATACACATAAAATGGTTAAAATACTGATGTTACATAATTATGCTACTCCTAAAATTTAACAAATACTGATGTTACATAATTATGCTACTCCTAAAATTTAACAAATACTGATGTTACATAATTATGCTACTCCTAAAATTTAACAAATACTGATGTTACATAATTATGCTACTCCTAAAATTTAACAAATACTGATGTTACATAATTATGCTACTCCTAAAATTTAACAAATACTGATGTTACATAATTATGCTACTCCTAAAATTTAACAAATACTGATGTTACATAATTATGCTACTCCTAAAATTTAACAATCAAAGCAGTAAGATAACTCAAGCATCCAATTTCACATACAGGTTTTTTAAATTGATACACATAAAATGGTTAAACGTCTAAATTAGTAAGATTGCAACAAAATGCAGTTGGACTATGGACATGAAGAAATACTGCTCACCTGATTTGTATTAACTAAAACTGCTTCTATGGCTTGAGAATCTCCAAAAGCACTGTCCTTATTGGTAACAGCCAAGCCACCATTTTCCTGTCTAGAGATGTGGTCTTGGGCCTAAAAAAGAACAGAAGCCAATAGCTTTCAAAACAAAATCTGCAATTAGCCTAACATTTAAGAGTAAAACAAGGCACTAGAAAGTCTAACCAGAGTGGTTGGATATGGTCGCTCAGCCACGGCATGAGACAGTGCCACAATTGCTGCTTGTTGTTGCTCCGTAAGAGGAGCATTCTGCATCGCAAATAGAAATTTGTTCAAAGTAAGAGAAATTGAGTGAAATTGCATAGATCACACTCGTCAACCTCACAACGTAAATTTATACTCGGATGGGATTGAATTCAATAACAATAAATGTGCAACTACAAGTGTTTGAAATTGCTAAACCAGATCCAGCATTTTGATCTTCATTGGCATTGAATTATGGATTTCGTGATTATAACGGGATCCAAATGATAAAAGCTAAGGAGCTCGAGCACAGAGGAATGAATTAAAAAAGGAGAAAAAAAAAAAAAACCTGTTCCCAAGTAGAAGCGAAGTTGTATCCTTTGGAAATAGCCACCGATTTGTGGAGATTCGGCGGACTTGCTTTGGCTGCCATTTTCGTTCGATTTAGAGACAGGGATATGTGGTTCTGCTACTACCCAAACCCGTTTAAATACCTGTTTAATCACAAAGTCATTCAATAACCTGCTTGGAACCCGAATCCAAACCCGAAAATGCACAAACAAATATATAAAAAATGCATTAAAATTCAACCTATAATATTCTAGAACAACAGTACCAGTAATGTTAAAATAACAAAAGAATCAAAATTCAACATAAATAAATAATTAATTAATTCAGAAAAATTAATTAGCTTCATCTAAACATATACAATATTCAATAAATATACATATCTCGATTTCTACTAGCAGATAATAAGCATTAAATATTCGTATGAGATTATTTGTTAAGTCATAAGCTAACCACTTAATAGCTTTATGGTAATTGAATTACTTAAGTTGTTAAAGCTCACTTTTTAACAATAACTAATTCTAACTACTATTTACTTAGATTAAATTCTTCTATCAATATTGGAAATGGTTAGGCTTTTCAAACCATAGTTTAACAGAATTATGCATCTAACCTCCGTTAACCGACTAAAATACTCATCTTACTTTTCTTATGCACAACCAACTAGTTTTGGCTAATGAATATCTAATTAACTAACTAACAAGGTCCTTCTGAGGTCACATTAACCATTGTTTTATCAATTTCTGCAACTTTTCGGCTTCAAAGTCTTCTAACAAAATTTAGTTGATTTTCATATAACACCCAAACAAAGTTTAGATTCTTAGACATCATTTTAATTAGTTTAAGTAGTGTTTGTACCATTCTTAGTTAGTAAAATTATTCTGAGATTGCATAACATCCATATAATTAAGTTTCTGTGAACTTTTGGCTTAGAAACCATTTACCCATTTTTGCGTTAATTCACAGTTTAACCACGGAACAAGTCAGTTTGTAAATTTTAGTTGCATATTCAGAATCTACGAGCTTTTATACATATTCTGAATTTATTGGATTTCCCGGTCACCGGGAACCTCCGCCGTAGCCGCCTGCCACGGTGGCCAGACGGGAAGCAGGCCAGAGATCAAACGACAACATACCAAAAATGAAGAAAACTTCATGTAAAGTTCAATTCTGAGATCGATTTCTACAAAATATGGCGATTATTTACTAAAATCCCAAATTTTATCAATTGTCAAAACCTAAAACTTCAATCATCTCAAATGGCTCAGTCAAATTCAGTTTGTCCACTAATTATTTATCTAAAGATAACAAAAAGGTGTTTTCGACTCACCTTGCTAACCGGGATCGCCGGAAAGAGGATTTTTTGTCCGGCTAATGAACGAAGAGAGCGGTGGAGTGGTGGCCACGATCTGCGCTGGTCCGAAATGAAGAGAGTACCGATCTCTTCACAGCGCCAGTAGCGTCGGCCCGGAAAAAGATGCAAGGGAGGGTGACGGTGGTCCGCTTGCTGACGACCGGCGATGGGGGTTGAGTTTTGAGAAGAGAAGAGATAGAGAGTCGAACGGAGAAGGAAAGGGCGAGGGTGAAGGTGAGGTGAGGGGTTGAGTGATTTGGTCCAATTGGTTTCCCATAAGAATCAATTTCTGATTCGATCAATAGAAATTCCTACATTTTTATGATTTTCAACTGGTTTAGCTTATTTTTCCGGTTTGATCCGATTAATTTTGGTGTTCAAGTGGTTTGATTTATTTTAATTGATTTAATGAAGTTCTAGAACATTTCTTCAATCTATTCAACAATAATTATACTGTAATGTAATACAATAATTATATTTGAGTTTAGGATATCAGTCTAAGTATATATATTTTTATTTATTTAATTATTTATTCATCATTATTATAATTGATATGATTATTTATAGTTATGTGCATCATATTACTTTGCTCAAACTCTATTCTTCTTTCCATTTCGGTGTAACAATTACTTTTATTCCACAATTAAAATTAAACATACCTTTTTATTCAATGTCCAATATTAATTCTTAAGAAGTTTAGAATGTTCTCGACTAGGAGTTTCGATAACATACTTTGGGTTTGAGCTTAACTTGCAAATTTAAAGTAGAATTAAAATTATTTGGTATTTGCAGCATATACAGTCGAAAATTTAGATTTTTGATTTAATTAAAATTCAAAATTTTTGAAAATAAAATTACGAAATGTTTAAGTTAAATGGAGAACTACTCTTGTTTTATAACCCATCATGTTATCTCAGCAAATTAAAAAAAAAAATTAGTCAATGAAGTGTCATTAGTCAAATTTATTCTTCTTGATATTATAGATATTCTACAATATCCTTCAATTAGTATGCAACAAAATATAATAAACATGATACTCAAAAATTAAAAAGAATACTAATATTATAACCAAGTGACATAATAAATAAAGAAGCTAATAAGGTCCTTTGGAAAAAAAAAAGAAGCTAACAAGATACGGTCTGATTAATCTTCTCACTAGTATAAAGAGTTAGAGTCTCAAATTTGAGTCCTCTCTAACCATAAGACTTTCTACCAATTTGATATTTTTAAATATTTTTAGCAAAGATCAATTAAAATATTTAATTAAAAATTCTAAACTATCCTGATATTGTTGTGAGAGTCATAATATAATAATAATAATAATAATAAAATAATATATTAATCGCATAGAAATTTAAGTTTATTAAGTTTATTTTTATTGTATTGATGATTTTAAATTAAATTTAGATGTAAAATTTTTTAAATGTGGTAGCAAATAATAAAAAATATGCTCCTAAATTGAACTATATTTTAAAAAAAAAAAAGTTCTATATAAAACCCATAAGATAATATAGATTAAAAATATATGACATATGAATATCTCTTATATTTAATTTTTTATTTTTTTATAAAAGAAAATAACCTAATTTCATAATAAAGTGATGTCTACAAAAAGATTTAATAATTTTTTCTCTTTCTAAACGATTGTCAAAAAAAAAAAATGAATATGTGATTTTTTTTTTCTTTTTCTTAATACCCTTAGAAATAATTGAATTATGGTAATAAAGGTAAAAAAAACTTATAAAATAATAAATATTTAATTGATTTAATAGTTTGTTTGAAATTTTTTTTTTGAATATATTTATGTGAAATTTGTATAAATATACAGATGATATTTTTTTAATTGATTTAAGTCATTCATCCCCATTGGATAACTACAAATAGAAAAAAAGAGAAACAATATAAATAGTGGGTGAAAATGAATTCTATGACATATCTACCTGGTCGGATTAGATGGGTGATTAAGAAAGCTTATGGATAAGATCGATAGTCTTAGTTGGCTTTCTTATTTAGAACTGTTAAAACTTTCAGTTGAACTAGTCTGATTTTTCAATTGGCATGACTAAATTGAAATTTATTTGGTTCCATCTTGGTTTTTTAGTGAAGTTCAAAAAAAAAAAAAAAAAAAAAAAAAATAAAAGAATACTAATATTATAAACCAAGTGACCAATAAATTATATATATATAGTATGCGTAGAATAGATTTGTCACACCTATAGAGATAAATTATAGACGGATACTCTTAAACTAGGAATGCATGTTGTATTCTAGTTATTCTCTCATCTCTCATGTGTAATAATTCTGCTGTGTCAGGTGAGCTCACTCCATATGTAGAAGAACTTTGTTGATGTCGGAAAAGCGTCCTTTAAGGTGATTAGTTTTAACACTGCAAACGTGATTTAGAGTGCCGTCAAGATGGATGTATTATTCTCCTCCATTAAGACCTGAGTGGATATTATAATCATAGTTTGTATCACCACTACTATGAGAGATGGAGTTATCTATGCAAGTGGAGGAGTCACCATCCTTGATGAGAGCGAGCGGGCGTGATGAGTGAATTGGATGTCACATTGAGCAGTTATTGCGACAACAGGTTGCAAGCCTGAGATAATTTCAGTAGAGATTAGGATAATCGTAGAACTACTGTATAAGATCATCTGATAGATCATGATACTATCCCCTGATATTGGTATGATGAGAGCGCGAGAGAGTGTACATATTGAGTGCCATCCGAGAGGAGAGCTATCAGAGATACTTAAGAGAGGTGAGAGTGCTACTGATCTTGACAGCAATACTAGTAGATCACGCAAGAGGTATGAGTATGATATAATATATATGCTGCAGAGTGGTATCGATTACGCGGAGTCAGGTTCAGATATGCGAATGTGCCGATGTATCTGGATCACTGATTATATATATATGAGCATTAGCAGGGCAGGTCTATATGTATGTATATATTTAAAGTGAGATAGAATAGAACTAATTTTACTAGAGAGGAGCGTCTAGATTCACGCTACGAGAGAGTGAGATCTCTCTACTAGAGAAGAGATACAGATAACCCTTAAATAGTGAGCAATCGTCCACACTCCAAGGACTGCTAGCACCCCAGTGCAAATAATCTCTTATTAATTTTTGTATTTTTTATAAAAAAAAATACCTAAATTTTCAATAATAAAGTGATGGTCACAAAAAAGATTTAAAACTAATTTTTTTCTCTTGCTAAACGATTTCAAAAAAAAAAAATATGAGATGACATCTCTGTATATCTTTTTTCACTCTCACAATCGACTCTCTAGAGATATGACATTAGAATGATTCGGTGTGAATTGCATTTTTTGATTAAAAAAAGACTGTATACTTATATAATAACGAAATATATGTACAAATAGAGAGAGATTTGTGTAGTGTTTTTGGATAAATATTTCTATTTGTTGTGATGAGAGAGTATATATAATTAACTTTGCTTGTGGAATTATATGTAGCATGACTAATAATGGAATACAGTAAATTGAAACTTCTCTAGTTTATATATTATTAATAGATTACATTTTCTGCCTCATCATATTGTGTACTAGATATCAATAGAATACTATAATAATAAGTAAGTGATATCAAACTGTAGCAAAAGAGCGATGATGATAACTTGATTCTATGACATAATCTAACCTGGGTCGGAATCTATGTAAGTAGCGTGGTCTTCGACTATAAGGACAAGGGCCTTAATTCGGCTATATGCCAGGAATTGCGCTATTTAATAGTGTTTACTTCTATAGTTGGCTTCTTTGATTTACGAAATATTCATGGATCTATAGACTTTCGATATAATTGGATAGCTGGTAATCTATTCTGTGTAGTGTTGGCTGCACTCACTGATGAGAGCGATCAATCGATACTCTACACATACGAAGCACTCTGGTAGGATGGGAGGGATAATTATCACGGATGCATATTGGTGTTAATTTCTATAAGAGAGCGAAGAGCTCACACAAAACATAAGAGAAAACACGTAACCTTAATAGCATTCATATGAAATAATATTATATGCATATCAACCACTGAGATGTACTACATATATGTAATTATGTACACTACAATAGAATCTCGAGTGTGCGGCATAGATAGCATCTCTACTTTTTTGAGAAGAAGCTTAACAAAGAAAGAGTAATTCATGTCTTTTTAATTTTCACTGTGAAGTCTAATTTATCTATATTGTTTCTGTGTACATACTATATGCCATTTCTATTTTATATCATTAAGTGACACAAGTGACGGATACATACATTAAGTAATATGAACACTTAACCATCACGACTACATAGAAATTTGTCTTTACCTGTCAGTATATAGATAACTATTTGTGGCAGTCATTAGAGCACCATGCATCTGTATGTGCAAAGTATAATTAAGTATTTGAAATGATAGCAATTAACACAAGTTAGAAGAATATGAGCATAACCACTATTACTTACCATTAATGTTATCTTGTTCTGTTGTATAAGTATATTCACGCTGACTCTAATACATATTAAGTATCAATTATACTATGACATTATATTTATTATTGTCAATGTATAATATAGTTCATTGATAGAACAAATATACTGAGAAGTGTGCAGCATAATATATAATCATGAAATCATTCTCCTATTGCGTGTTTGCGCGTGTAGAGACGAGACTCATAGCATCTTCAATAGGTCACAAATCCTCGAAATAAAGTAACACATACTACTAACATTAGACTAGACAGAGAAGACTTCTCTCACACTATCACCACTTTGACGAGGAATCTGTGCCAGAAGAACCCATCCATTAATAAGACGCTTCTGGACATCCACACATTTCTTCCTACATATGGATTGAGCTTTCGAGACAGCGCAATATGACTCCAAATATAATGATTGTGCCTACCGACATACGTTCCCACTACCCTAATAGTTATTAATACTACGATTAAAACGAGCTCTTCCGAGATAATTACATAAGCCCTTCATCATACTCTTCGAAGTATATCACACCAAATCTCTATTAATAATATACAATTATTAATGTAGAGCATTTATAAAGGAGACCTCATACGAGAGAGCTATGATGATATACAGTGTGGCAGTATACAAATGCTAAACTCTGTAGACACCTATAGAATTAATCTTTGTGAACTTAGCAATTAGTCTATAAACATCATTCCCGATCATGCTTTTATGGCTGCTTCAAGTACGAAGAGGTGTGAAAAAAAAAAAAAAAAAAAAAAAGAAAACCTTAAATGAATCAAATGAAAAGATGCATATAAACTGATCAAACCGGTTCAATTTTGTACTCTAAATTCGAGTCGGTATTCATTTTAAGATTCAATTAATTTAATTTATTTTGGGTTGGCTTTAAATCAAATTGATCATGTGTACATACCTACTTTCAATTTTTTAGCGAAAACAATTATATATACATACACATACATTAAAATGTGTTTATTAGATAATATTTGTGGCATTGACCATGTTGTAAATTGAATTGAATATATATAAGTATACTATTTTGTTTATGATTTTATTAATTATCCCTTATTTTCACGTTAATTTCAATATGACATTATATTTTAATATTATAAAAATCTAGACAATATAAGAAGAAAATTATAGTTTTCTTTTTTTTTGAAAGAGGAAACCTCAACATTCATCTATTCGAATAAAATAATAACAAATTAGTAGGGATGTTTTCCCAACTTTGGAAACGAGCATACTTATAGGTTGCTCTTGCAAGCATATGAGCTCCTATAATGACTTGTCTCCTACGCCATCTAATACAACATTAGATCGAGATGTTAAAAGGTCCTTACAATCCTGAATAATATAACCAAATTCTAAAAAATCATTATATGAAGAATTTAAAGCAAATAAAAGACTTTGTGTATCTGCGTAAATGCAATCGAGAGACAAAAATTTATCTTGGATCCATGTTAAATAATTCCTTAATGCAATGGCTTCAGTACGAAGAGGGTCCACATAACGCTCATGAAAGCCTTAGATGGCAGCAAGAAAGATCCCCTCCACATTCTCTAGTATCGTGCACCAAACCCAGCTATGCGAAGTGAGTTATACACCGCACCATCACATGTCATTTGCCAACCAAATGGGTGGACTGTGCCTACCATGGGACAGTGCATGGCCTTGCTTGATGCATATGGTCCAACGCTCGAGTTTACTGAGTCCTGATTTTGCAAGAAAGAGTCCAATCATGCACAAAGCTGAGAATCGCATGCACAAGAGAGGCAGGCCTGATGGATTCCTACTTCCATATCCACCTGTTGCATGCACTCCATAGTTGCCAAAGAATAGTAAGGACTCACAGGATGTGAACCTTGTCTTGAAGAAATAAAACCTGTATAAGAAAACTGTTAATGGAAACAATAAATTGGGGTATATGGATGTTCAGCATACACCACACCTCCACCACCTTTGGACACCTTAAAAGCATATGTTCTATATCTTCAACTGAACCGCACCAACCACATTCTTGAGCCACATTCATACCCCTCTCATTAATCTGGACCCTCGTAGGAATCGCTCTTTTAAGAATAAACCACATGAACTCTTTAATCTTGGGAGGAGCATTAACATTCCACACCTTCCTCCATATCTCTCCCTTAACTTTATCCCCTCCCCACCCAAGCCATCTTAGACTCAAAAATTCTACGCCATAAGAGCATTAGCAAGTTAGCGGCACATGTCAAGACAAGCCTGATGCACTGCTTGCCGCCTTTGGCTCACAGAGGCTAGCGGTCCAGCAATTACAACGATACTCCTTGTTCTTTTTGTTCTTCAACAAAAGATTTTCCAATTTAATTTTTTTCTTTAATTTCATTGAATCAAATTTAATTGAAAAATATATCTGAATAATTTAAAGAACGTCAGATTCAATTTTGTCAAATATCAAATCTCAGCACATGAATTAATTCGAAATTAATACCAATAATTAACATAGATAATTATAATAAAATAATTATTTCAATAGGGATCCGTTTAAACAATTAAAGCAATAAAATTGTTTAGAAGAATACATCTTTTGCAGATTCTTCGAAACTTCGATCTATTCGGCTAGTTTGTCGCAAACCACAAGTCGTCTAATTGTCCAGCCTCTAGTAGTATACACACGAATCTTTCTCCGCCAGAGAGAGTAAAGAAGGGGAGAAGCGATCGTCGTAGAAGCTTCGCTTCCGGGACGAAGCCAAGCCTAAAAGAAAATATCGACTTATTTTAGAGGGTTGAGAGATGAGAAAGTATGATGGTACTAGCTATCTTATGCTCTATGTTTAGTTTGTGGCTATGAACAACAATTATCTGTTATACTGTTTCTTAAACCTCATATATGAAAACTCTAAGTCATAAATAAATAAATTATTTATAATTATTATTTAAAACCTTTTAAATAAATAAATTATAACTAAAATATACATATATATATGTGTGGGTGTGTGTGCCTATTTATTTATTTAAACAATTTAAATAAATAAACATAATTAATACATTGGTTTATTTAATTTAAAATCTATCTTAATAAATTTTAGACATAAATCGATTAAATCAATACTTAATAATTTAGGTAAAATTGTAATTGAATGTAAATTACAATTTTGCCCTTAATGTCCCAAAACTTATTCCTAAGCAGTCATACTTGATTTGATTTTACTTTCTCATATCCATTCTTATGTGCGTGATCTTTTAGGTTCCAAATATGTTGGCAATAAATATAAATATAAATTAATTAATTAATATTTGAAGGTCAAGTACATTGTCTAGTAACATGTCATGACTACATAAATATAAATATAAATTAATTAATTAATATTTGAAGGTCAAGTACATTGTCTAGTAACATGTCATGACTACGCAAATATAACCAATCAGATTAACTATAGGATATATAACTAACACAAGAGAGGTAGTCCTGATGGGTTCCTACTTCCACATCCACCTGTTGCGTGCACTCCATAGCTGCCAAAGAATAGTAAGGACTCACAGGACGTGAACCTTGTCTTGAAGAAATAAAACCCGCATATGAAAACTGTTAATGGAAACAACAGATTGGGGTGTATGGATATTCAACATACACCACACTTCCACAGCCTTTAGATACCTTAAAATCATATGTTTTATATCTTCATCTGAACCACACCAACCACATGACCCTTGTAGGGACCGCTCTTCTAAGAACAAACCACATGAACCTTTTAATCTTGGGAGGAGCATTAACATTCCACACCTTCCTCCATATCTCTCCCTCAACTTTATCCCCTCCCTGCCCAAGCCATCTTAGACTCAAAAAATACTCGATTTTAACACTATAAACTCATTTTTTCTCAAAATGCCAAATAATGTTGTCTTCAATATCCCTTGCTCAAGTGGAATATTTAAAATGACTCTTATGTCCCGTAGACTAAAGATCTCTATAATTTTAATGGCATCCCCTTCCCTCCTGTTTGAGAGAAAAAGATCTTTCACCCTCAATGTAGGTTCAATAGAGCCCCAACCATCCTCCACCAAAAAACTCTCATCCTTAGGCACCCAAGGATTCCTTCCCACCAAACTTTGAAGAAAATTATAGTTAATGCTTAATATTATACAAATAATAATAATAATAAATGAGTATAAACAATGTATAAAAAATGAGCAACGATAACGTGCACCGCATATCATTAAAAAAATTAGTAATATATAAAAACAAATTATACCCTTAATTATAATTTTATATTTTAAGACCAACATGTGTTAAATTATACTATTGGTCACTTAACTTTACATTTAATTTATGAGGTCACGTAACTTTAATTTATCATTTTTCAGTCTCCAAACTTTAATGTTTGTTTCAACGGGAGGTCACTTACCGGAATAACATCATCGAAAATACTAACATAACATTAAAAATAAAATATTTTATTCTAAAAAATTCATATTTCCTCTTAATACATTAATTTGAAAACTATCTATTAATTTATTTAACAGATAATGTCATTTACATTAAAAAAGTTTTAAATAATATAAAAGAGAAAAAAAATTTTCATTCTATCATTTATGTTTTGTAGCATTTTTTCCTTTTCTTTTTTATATTTGTTTGTAATCATGATTTTTTTTTGTGATATATGTAATTTTCAGTATCATATTAATAGTTCGATTACTGGATTTCGATAAATGACCTCTTATTGAAACAAAAATCAAAATTGAGTGACTAAAAAATGACAAATTAAAAATTTTTGACCTAAATAAAATTGAATGCAAAATTAAGTGACCACAGGTGTAATTTACCCACATCAACATCAACCAAAATTTAATAATTCTTTATTCATTGGTTAAAGCTTCATTTAGGGTCAAATTAATATTTATGGAGTTTATTTAAACTATATATGTTTAGTCTTAATTATTTTAATTTAAATTATGAATTTCTCATGATTATTTAATTAAATGATATTTAGAATTGCTTTGTAAGAAATGGTATGATATTTACTTGAAAGAAAGACTACAGTACAAAAATTTAAAATTCTATATCCATAAAGAAGTATCAATTTCTCATTAGATTTAAACTATTTAAAGCCCGTTTGGTTCAGCAGTTGATACTAGCTAATAGTTGATAGCGGTTAGCTGATTATTGTTTGTGTTTAGTAAAATTTTAGCAACGGTTGTTGTTAAAATATAAAATGACTATTAGAGGCATAATTATTTTTATATATTATGATGTGTAATATATATATATATTTAAGGCGATTATATTATTTTTTCTTTTAATGTATTATGTAAATAAGAATATTAATTAAAAATTTTAAATTGTATTTAATAATTTTTATTTTTAAATAAATATAAATAAACTGATTATAAAAAATATTATTTTAAACAAAAAAACTATTAATAATTATTTTTATGAGGTTAATAAATATTTTTTTCAAAATATATTAAATAAAATAAACTATTAATTAAAATTTTAAAATAATATAAGAAAAATTTTTAAATAATTATAAAAAAATTATCATAAAAATATTAATTTGGAAAAAATTAATTTTATTAATAATTAATTTTATGAGGTTAATGAAATCCAAAATAATATAAATATGAGTCAGCTACCAGCTGATACGAAAAAACTCCTAAACCTAGCTTATAGAAACAGCAGCTGATTGGGATTTTCAACAGCTATCCCCTGCTGATTAAAGTAGCTTACCAAAGACCTACAATTTAGTTGTTTCGTAGTATTCTAGAACAACATTACCAATAATGTTAAAATAACAAAGGAATCAAAATTCAACATAAATAAATAAATAATTAATTCAGAAAAATTAATTAGCTTCATCTAAAGATATACAATATTCAATAAAAGATAATTAGATTAGCACATAATATAATATGGCTCTCGTTCTCTCTGACGATGCACCTCGTGCCCATGCATGTTCTTTAGAAGAACGTAATCAGCTGTAGAGGAGAACGAAAAAGAAACGGAAGGAAGTGCATATGGATGCTACTGATCTGGTTGAGGATAGTCAGGCGGCTAGCCAATAGGTGCTTAATGATCAACGTGCTTCTTTTAGGGATGCTTTATTATATAATCCGGTTGATGACAATGTGGAAGACTGTGAGCGGGACGATGATATCAGGGAGGATAGTGATTGTTCCGACCATGAAGAGGATGTGGATGGTGACGATGAGGAGAGTGAGGGGTCTTGCCCTACTATTTAGCTGCCTTCGGAAAAAAGGAGTCACCTGTGTAGATCGTGGCATCATACAATAATCATTGAACCAGTGGGGCGCTCAATAGGGTACACCTACATGGTTAAAAGGCTAAAAGAGACGTGGAGAATAGTTTTTCCCATAGAGGCTATTGCTTTGGGTAATGGTTTTTTTCTTGCTAAATTTAATTCATATGATGATTATGATCATGCACTCTTTGGGGTCCCTGGATGATTGCTCACCACTATTTATCGGTTCGCCGTTGGTGTCCTGATTTTGATTCGTTTTTGGATGTTCTTGAGCATTTAACTATTTGGACCAGATTTCCATGCGTTCCCATTGAATATTATGATGCCAGCTTCCTTATGAAGGTGGGTGAGTCGTGGTCATTATGCTCGTATGTGCGTTGAGATTGATTTGACTAAGCCTTTAGCCTCTAAGTTCCATTTACGAAGGAGGATAAGGAGAGTTGAGTATGAAGGCCTTTACATGGTCTACTTCTCTTGTGGCAGGTATGGACATGTGCAGGATTGATGTCCAGTAGATTTGGGTCCTGACCTGGCAAATGGGATTGGGAATCGTGGGGTGCATGAAATTGAAGGGGATCCGGACCTGGTCTAGCCATTCCGCAAGCATCCCACTTAGGTAAGACTCCTCTCCTGGAGAATCAGGTAGTTAATCCAACTGTTGTTGAAGACTTTGGTGATTGGATGCTGGTGAAGCATGATAAGAGGTGAAATAATAGAAATATTGTGAAAAAAGGGGTTCAAATTTCTGGCAGGAATGCTAGGAAAGAGAATAGGAAAGACGACAGTTCCCTGGGCTCAAGGTTTACCATCTTGGCCATAATGATAATGATAGGGCTAGAAGCATTACTGTTAGGGATGGGCTTGCTCCCAAATTTATTACTAACAAGCCTAAAGTTTTGCTGCGCATTAAGCAGAAAAGTATTGATTTAACGAAAGGTAAAGGTCCAACTCAAATTGTGCGCAATCCAAAGGAGAAGGGTAATGGGCTGGGCACTAGGATGGCCCGTAGCAATGCTCATGAGAATTTTGTTAATTTTGCTCCTCTAGTGGTCCATAATAATATTGGGAATTCTTTTTCCTTGTCTCATCACGCTGCTGCCGAGCGTGAACGTTCAATAGTCATAGGAAGCAAGGGGAATGTTCAGGGCATGATAGTTATTGCTAGAGATGAACTGAGTGGTTTGGGTGTGGGTTTCTTGGATTCTATCTCCCCTTCTCTGGCTCATTTCCATAATCCTATTATGCCTCAACCTACGGCTCCTAACATTGGGTGTGAGGAAGTTGTTCCTAGTCCTGTTCCATATGATTCAGTGGGTTTGATTCCTGCTAGTGGCTCTCTTTGTCGTTCTAATCATAGAGATGGGTCTGGAAATCATATGGTGATTATAGGGGCTCCTCCGTTGGGAGAGGAGGGTGAGATTGCTCTCTAAGGTCTCTCTTTCTGGGTTGCTTTTCCCTTGGGTGTTTGATGTTTTCTTATTCTCTTTTTCTTTATTTTTTATAATTATAGTCAACTGGAATTGTCAAGCAGCAGCTTCCCCTAAATTTGGTCGTGCTATGAAAGAGTATTGTCAGATTTATAAACCAAGCATTGTGTGTTTGCTTGAGACTAAGACAAGCGACCATCAAGCAAATAAGATTTCTACAACTATGGGGTTTGATTGCTGGATTCAAGTTAAGGCAGTGGGTTTCAGTGGGGGAATTTGGGTTTTTTGGAAGGATGATGTTTGTAGTATCTCCCTTCTTAAATCTTATACTCAATTTCTAGCTTGTAGAGTGATTATGTGCACTAGGAAGGTCTAGCACTTGGGGGTGGTTTATAGCAATCCGTATGTTCAGCTAAGGAAGCATCTATGGCACGATTTTATGTCGGACTCCATTGATCCATTGGATAACTAGAAGATAGTGGGAAATTTTAATTCTATTTTATCCTCAGATGAGCAAGTGGGTATGTTTTTCTTCGAGTGCTGGCAGTAGGGACTTTTGTGACTTGTGCTTTACGAATGCCCTAATTAGGTATGTTGGTCTTCCTTATACTTGATCTCGTGGGACTTCTCCTACCACGTCTAAAAGAGCTCGGCTGGATAGGACCCTACGTGCTGCTGGATGGCAGGCTATGTTTCCTCATTCTTCTATTTCACATGCAACTCGGATTCACTCTAACCATGTCCCAGTTGTTGTTTGGAGCTTGCTTAAGTTGCCAGACAACCTTCTTTTCGGTACCAGCGCTTGGTCCTCTCATAAATCTTTTTCCCATGTTATCAACCATAATTGGGATGGTTCGGCCTCGACTCATGAGTCTTTCGTAAGTTGGCAGCTTCGCTTCTAGAGTGGAACTGTTCAGTGTTTGGTAATGCCTTTATCTGGAAGAGACGATTATGGAATAGGATTCAAGGGGTTCAACAAAGGTTGGCCATTTCAGCGTCTAGTAATTTATTGAAGCTGGAACGTAAGTCGAATCTAGAGCTTGAGGATTTGTTAGCCCAAGAGGAGCTGTTCTGGTTTCAGAAGTCCTGAGAAGATTGGATTTTGTCGGGGGAATGCAATACCAAATTTTTTCATACATCAGCCATGGTTTGCAAGAGACGGGCTATGGTTCAGCAGTTGCAGGTCGATTTTGGGGAGTGGATTGACAATGAAGGTGTGCTTCGCTAGATGACCTTTGATTTTTTCAGAAAGCTTTACACTTGTGAGTCTCTTTCGGATTTGTCTGGGTTACATCATGGACTTTTTCCTCCCCATGCTTCTGAGTTAATGGAGGGATTAAATAAGCCATTTAGTAAGGAGGAGGTTCGTGTGGCTCTCTTTACTATGGCTCCCTTTAAAGCTCTTAGTTCAGATGGTTTCCTAGCTGCCTTTTTTCAGAAATCTTGGCATGTTGTGGGGGATTCTTTTAGCAGGTTTGTGCTTGGCATTTTAGAGGGTGCTCCAATTCCAACTATTAATGATATGCTAATTGCTCTTATTCCAAAGGTTACTGCCCCTAAGAGGTTAGCTCAGTTTTGGCCCATAAGCCTGTGTAATGTGCATTATAAGTCAATCACGAAGACACTGGTGAATAGGTTGAAGTTTGTTTTTCGATCTCTCATTGGTCTCGAGCAGTGCAGTTTTATTCTGGGACATCAAATTACAGACAATATCATTTTGTTCTAAGAAGCTATTCACACCATGCAATTGTCTAGATCGAGTTTGGGGTATATGGCTATCAAGATTGATCCTGAGAAGGCATATGATCGCTTAAATTGGGATTTCATTTAATGGATCCTTATTGACATTGGGTTTTCGGATAAGTGGATTTTGGTGATAATGAATTGCTTAGAGTCTTCTTCTATGTCTGTGCTTTGGAATGGGGAGCAACTGGACTCGTTCAAACCTTCTAAGGGAGTGCGGCAGGGAGACTCAATCTCTCCTTATCTTTTTATCATGTGTATTGAGTGTTTGGCTCATGCTATTCGATAGGCAGTTGTTGGGGGCACCTGGCATTCGATTCCTCTTTCCATGCTTGTAATTAGTGTTACGAATTAATCTCAAATAATTCCATAATAACCCAGATCATGCAAACTACTAGATTTAACAAAATAGATTGAATAAAAAAAGGTTGCATACCTGACATCGTTGTTGGTCGATCTTGATGTGTAGAATTAGGTTTGCAGCCTTCCAGAGAATTGAAGAATCGATTTAGCGGAAGCAGTACGAAAGGAATTGAATAAAAAAGGTTGCATACCTGACATCGTTGTTCGGTCCGATCTTGATGTGTGAATTAGGTTTGCAGCCTTCCAGAGAATTGAAGAATCGATTTGACGGAAGCAGTACGAAGGGATAAAACTGAATCGTATCAACTCCTCTGGGGATCCGATTTATATACTTGTAGCGTTAGTACAATTCCTAATTTCGGTACTTTAGGAATAAGTTATATTGGTCTCCTACACTTAAATATCTATTAATCAGTTGATGTCCTTGTCTTTCACTCAGTGACCACACTATGATTTGAAATTGACTTTACAATTAAGACTGCTGTACAATTTTTTTTACTTAGCCCACAATAGAAAATTTTATTTGGGTGCATATGTTTTAATATAGACCAAAATTGGCTCAACAAACGCAGTCAACGGTTCATTCTCGGTATTAGTTATAATTGATTAAAGAACTGGTTGCTTTTTGTGTTTCATCATCATTACATACCCTAAATGACATAAGATTCATTATGAAGTGTAAGCCAATGAAAACTACATGCTGTGTTATTGTCTGTTTTGATCAAAAGTGAGATTTCAAGCATTGAGTGTAACCATCAACCAAAAATGAAGTACTCACAAATTCATAATATATAGGTTACAAAACAAAATAGAGCATAAACCATAACTGTATACATAAGAGCAAACTCCCATTAAAACTAGACCAGTCTCGTGGATAAATAAAAACTTTCGGTATCACTGCCTTTGTAAGCGGATCCGCAATCATAGAGTTTGTTCCAATATGCTCTAAGGATATCTGTCCACTCTGTACCCTCTCCTTCGTAGCCAAGAACTTAATGTCAATGTGTTTTGATCGAGAAGAGCTCCTGTTGTTGTTGGAGAATAAAACGACTGACCTGCTGTCACAATACAACTTCAGTGGTCTTTCTATTCCACCTACTACACGCAGCCCAGTGACAAGGTTTCTCAACCAAATAGCTTGATTGGATGCCTCATAAGATGCTACACATGGTGGAGGTTGCCACTAGAGTTTGTTTCACACTCTTCCAAGAAATAGCACCACCAGCCAATAGAAAAACATAGCCAGATGTGGATTTTCTTCTGTCTTGGCATCCAACGAAATCAGAATCAGTATACCCAATGATCTCAAGCTGATCTGATCTCCTATATGTGAGCATATGTCCCTTAGTCCTCTGAAGATATCTCATAACTCTTTTGGCTGCTTTCCAATAATCCATTCCTGGATTGCTAAGATATCTACCTAACATGCCAACTATAAAAGAAATGTCTGGACGAGTACAAACTTGAACATACATAAGACTTTTGATTTACATGAATTTCAAAGTTCACTCTTTGGCTTGTTGTTCTTTTTTTTGATAGGGGTTTGGTACTAGAATTCTGCATACTAAATTCTTTGAGCACTTATCAATATAAGCTGCTTTTGTGAATAATCCAAGAATACTGCGAGAACGGTCTCGATGTATCTGAATCCCTAAACAAGCTTCACTAATTTTTATCTCAAATGATTTAGAAAACTTTGGTTTTGGATTACAATGTGAGAAAGTTGTTCACATATAAGACCAAAAGATAACTACTCCACTGAACATTTGCCTCAAAGCCAAACGAGACAATTACTTAGTTGAACTTAAAGTACCATTGACGAGAAGCTCGCTTGAGTCCATAAATGGATTTCTTTAATTTGCATACCAGATGTTTTGGATCTCCAATTACAAAATTTTCTGGTTGCACCATATATATTGTTTCATCAATGTTGCCATTGAGAAACGTAGTCTTAACATCTATTTGATGAAGCTCAAGATCAAGATTTGCAACTAAGTCCATGATTGTCCTAAAAGAATCCTTCGAAGAAACTGGAGAGAAGGTTTCTTTATAGTCAGTCCCTTCCTTTTGAGTAAAGCCTTTTGCTACAAGACGTGCGTTATATCTTTCCACATTACCTTGAGAATCCCTTTTGGTTTTAAATATCCATTTGCAACCAATGGGTTTCTTTCCTTCAGGTAATTGAACAAGATCCCATTGTCTTGGCAATAGACTTATACTCTTCGTCATTGTCAATCCATTTAGTCGTTATGCATGAATAGAACTAACTGGATCATCCATCTATCATGTCTAACAGTATCCTCATGTTTCCTGGACTATATAATCATCTGGAATAGCACTTCTTCTCTCCGCTAGTAGATCTCCTCAAAGGCGCAATTTGAACAGGCTCTAATTCTTGAGGGTTTGTTTGAAATTTTGTTTCTTGAGGAAAGAATAGGCCATTGTCTTAAATTGGAATCTTGAAATAGCGACAGCGAGGCAACTGGAAGTCTGTACGCTATCAGAAACAACAAAAGGAATGAGAACCGAATCATCCCTTACTTGATTCCTCTTCAAAGAACCATGTTTCTTTTCTTTAATCTCTCCCAGCCTACATTGTTTTGGATATTGCTGAATCGGTCCTAGGGGTTACAAGTTTTTATTA